>VZSF01002822.1:158591-376208 GCA_013398295.1 Chionis minor
GCTGTAAACCGTGGTGGTGTTTATTTATATATATATATATATGTATATAAAAATTAATTAGCTTAATCTTTGTAGCTGTCTTGGCTCCGGGTTTCTGAAAGAGGCGGCAATGAGGCTTTGATTTTAATTCACGCTGAAGTTAAAAAAGTGCTGCCGCTCTGACATGGATTTGTATGGTGGGAATTAAACAGGCCACCACTTTAATTACGGGGAATGAGAGAAGTAAATACATTTGGAAACAGGGAAGAAAAATCGCTGTAGCTAAAGCTAGGACAGCCTCCAAAGATCAGGAATGCAGCCCGGACATCAGGACATACGCTGCATGGGTAACACCTGCACAGACCCGGAAAACGCTCAGGAGAAAGAAGCATTTTGGGAGACCCACAGGCCAGACTGACAGGTGTGGCAGCTCCTGGCTTCAGTGCTGGCTTCAGTCCTGCCGGAGATCCTCTGCATAAAGGGCAAAGGCAGGTTTTGGTCCTCTGACCAGAGCATATGCTTCGTGTCCAGATCAAGAAGTGTTTCAGAAGCATGGAAACAATGAAAGTGCGAACAGATTACACCAAACATGCTGCAAAGGGTGGTCAGAGATTAAAAAACATCAGCAAAAGGCAAGGACGAGAAGTCAGTGAGATCCAGTCACCAGAAGCAAACTCTGAGCACTGGAGCGGGTGAGGAAGAGCTGATGACCGCTGCAACCCGAGGCTGAGAGGCTGGAGAGACCTCACGTGTATGTGCAGGGCCAAAAGTCTGCCTTGCAACTGCGAAATCAGAAAGGCCTCGTTTAGAGACACCGTTGCTTAGGGCACTTGTCTTTTGACATGGTATTTCTGCAGTAAAAATATCTGATCTTTGAGAGACATTTCCTGCAATTAAAGGGCAGCTGATCTACCCAGGGAAAGATGCAAAACTGCAGCAAGAGCTCTGCTGAGGTACCCTCCCTGACAGGCAGGCGTAAGACCTGTATTCAGGGAGAAAGGGGGACACTGCCCGCGATCCGGGGAGCGACACCAGACCATCAGTTCGCGGTTTGGACACCAGGTGGTTGTACAGCCTCACCACAGGCAGGACAGAGACGACCGACCTCGTCTGATGACTGTCAGATAGGAGATGAGAGAAGCAGGACCATTTTGTACTCCAGCACAGCTCTTCTTTCAGGAAATAAAAAAGCACTCAGGCAGTGGCAAGACAGACAGACATCCACTGGAGAGAAGGAGCTCTGCGGCATGACTTTAATGGGACGGCAGGCAGGGGAGAGGGCTGCCAGCCATCCAGCCCCCACGGGCTCTGAAGCCACTTGGGTGCCAGCTGGATCAGGATCAGCTGCAATGTCATACCAGCATCTCCGGTGAGCTGGAGCTGGCCGGGCCCTGGAGGGAAGAGTCATCTTCCAACACTCATATAGGTGTTTGAAGAGCAGTTGTGAGAAGTGAGATGCTGGGTGGGCTCATTGTTATGTGCTGAGCACAGTGGCAAAATAAATCCCCTGCCCAGTCCTGTCTGGTCGCAGGAGACCAGCTGGGCTTGCTGTACCCATGGCAGGTAGTGGGCCCAAGCAGGACCCTAGTAGGACCAGCATCAGTTGTCTTTTATGGATGAAAATTATGTCACCAGAGAAGGGGAAACCTGAGCAAGAGGTAAGCTGGGCTTTTCGTACAACGCAATGGCTGGTGCTAAGGGCTGACCACAAACTATGGGCAGCAGAGGGGACTGAGAACGGCTCATCTGGGCATCTGGCAATCTCTGCTGAGCTCCGTTCTCCTTCTGAGACACACTCAGGCTCGTCCAGGAAATGCCTTGATTGGTGGAAATGTCCAGATGCTCTGCACATGCAGCAGAGTACTGCAAAGCCATAAGGCAGCTGCCACATGGTGGGGTTAGTCAGAGCCCCCAGATGGGCATCCGAAAGCATAAAGATTGCTTATGCCAGGTGCATACCGTAAAACATTGCCACTCTGTGGAGCAACGTGAGGTAAAGGGTGATACTAAGAAAGGAAATCTAGCAGCATGGCTGCTCTGAAGCCGTCAGCCTGTAGCATTTGTAAGTAGAGAGGATGTGAATACAGAAAGGGGAAATGGCCGGGCTGAGGATAACCCATTCCCTGTGCTTCTTTGATGGGAACATTTTTGCCAGGTTGCCTTTGGCTGTTAGTGAAAAGTGCCTTCTGACAACAAGCAGTGTGGTGAATAGGCCATTGTGGACTGCCCTCAACATTAAACTGGAATGAAAGAAAATGACATTTTCTGTTGTCTCTACTGAGGCTTCACAAATCTTTTACACAATAAAAGACACAATCTATCAACCTACCTAAAAGCCCTTCTCAAAGGTAGTGCTAGCCAGTTGAATCAGGCATCAAACACAACAGGGTACTGGAGACAGTAAAATGCTGACTGCTTTTGGGCAGGCACTGTCTTCAGCTGCAAGTGCAGCAGCAGCAGAGTCAGTCCTACCTGCTGAGGGGTGAGGACACAAGATGGGGGTTGGTTTTTTTTTGAAGTTCTAAGCAATTTCAGAGCTGGTGCCATGGGAAAGATCATCTCATAGAACTCCACATCCAGACTCAGGGTTCTTTTTTCAGTCACTGAAAATGTAGTCAATATTGCCAGTGAACGGTAGGTCATTATTTGCTCTATCTTAAAGTACTCCTCCAAACAAGCTCAATGTGTTTTAAAATTATTTCATTCCATTGGCTGTGCAAGGATCAGCAAGGGACTACTTCATCTGTGTGCACCTGCACTTCAGTCGTTTAAATGTTGAAGAGTCTTCCCCTGTGTGCTGTGTCCATACTTCCCACACCAAGATAATACCTGATGGTGACAGACCAAAAGAAGATCCAGTGGCATGGCATGATTGCTCAAAGAAGGGCAGATTAGGGACAATGAAGCACGAGCAGAGTGAATAGAAGAACACAAAAGGAACTGCTTGTCTGCATCATGAGATACGAGCCTGATCCTAAATAAAAGTCGGTTTTAATCATCGTGCTATTAGCCGTACTAATTTTTTACTCCATTTCCAAATAAGAATGACACTGTCTGAAGGACACCAGACAAGGACTGGGAATAAGATGTTGCAGTGCCCTTGGCAAGGTCTGGCTGTCATGGCTGTCATGACTGTCTGTGCTCAGACAACGTGCCACAGCTCCTTAGCAGAGCTCAAAACTAGTTCAGCTTTGAATGGGAACTTGAGCAGAGACTGCCGGCAAAGCAATGGGAAGCTGGGAGTCAGAAGACACAAGACATTGTTAATGAGTGTAAAACAATCAGGAAGGCAGCTCTGCCTGACAGTGTGGGAACACTGCAGTGGATCCCCGAGAGACCAGACAGCAACTGGCACAAAGATGGATGGGTCAAAGAACCTCAGGTGCTTCCCTGAAGAGAAAGTCCATGCAGTTCAGCTGAATAATGCAGGGCAGTGCACAGAAACACTTAGGAAATTCTTGCACAAATCTCCCAAGAGCCACACATTTAGGCTTACAGGTACAAGTGAATAGGTCAAGATCCAACCATCAAATAAGGATACAAAACAGTGGCCACAGCCTATGCTGCAGTATCACTGGAGATGTTCACAGGCTTAGAGTAATGGTGAAAGGCAAACCAAAAAAGCAGCAAATAATAGGACGAGATGGCCAACACACGTGGGCTTATGGGCCAAAGCCAGAGTGTTACTGCTGTCTGTTCAGGCTTAGAAAGGTGACACATAGCAAGGGCCATCAGGACGCCTCTCTGCAGGCCACCAACCTGCAGCAGAAACATGTTGTTACAGCCTTGAGCAACAAGTTATGGCAATAGCAACTCCTGTTTTTAAGTGCTGGTTTGATCCTTTATGTGTCAGCCAACAAGCAAGGACCATGTCCACCTTCTTTGAGTTAGCTGAGGTTCCTGGCTAATGAACATGGAAGCAGGCTGTGCTGCCTGAAAGGATTTATGCTGCTGCAAACACAATATAGCACTATACATCCCTTCTCTCTTACCCATTTATATGTCTTGGCTGAAAAACAAGAGTTTCTTCTGTAAAGATGTGGGGTTTTGGTTAGAATTCACATGTTTAGTTGGAAAAATGCTGAACGTGCTGATCCTGATGTTCAGTTCTCTCCATGTCTTGTTGATGACAGTCACATGTTGCCATCAGTTCAATGGACAGCCAAGTCCAGAGAGAAACTCACATCTATTGAAGACAAGGGGCCTTTCTCCTTTTCTATCCATTTCTACCTGCCTGTCCTCCTCCCCTAACCATGCCATTCCACTCCTCTGTCATGCAGATTTTAGTCTGGTGAGCATCAGCATCAGCACCAGCACATGGTAGGTGATGAAGTGCATAGTAAAGAACAGGGCCAGTGAGGAAGAAAATTGCAGTTCTCTTTTGGTGGAAGGAAGTTATGTCAGCTCACAGCATCTCCTGAGGCCATACACACCCCTAGTGCAGCGTGGCTAGGCAAAGCCTGAAGTAGTAAATCACATAAACCTAAGCACATGAGTTGTCCTTCCCTTCAAAGCTCCTATGCTTTATGTTCAGCATGCGCATGCTACTTTGTTGGATAAAGAATTAAATTAGCAAAGCATAGGGTTTGGATTACTAGTCTCAGCAGTAGCAGAGGGCTCAGTGCTGCAAGGGTTCATTCAGCTCTCTATTCTTCTGAGATGCTCCCAATTCAGGCTTCAATGTGTAAAGTCCTTTTGTAGAGAGGTCCTTCTGTGGGTGTGAGATGTATTGTGGTTTATAAAAAGCTTTGGGTTCCTTTTAAGACACTATGAGACAATCTGTGAATTCCTTTACTTGCATTTGTGTGCATTTACTCACGCGCATAGACCCACTATAGTTGAAGGCTTGCCAAAACTAGTGTGGGATTTGCAGTCCCCAGCCCTTTATGAAGGCCTTCAGGAGGCTGTGAAGTGTTAAGCATTCTCAGCAGTTCTGGAGAAAAATGACATTTTACAGGATTACCAAAACCAGGTGTTCTTCACTGCAAAATGCCCGTCACCCTCCTTGGCTGCAGATTGATCTGTACTCAAGGGAAGCAACAAAACTGTCCCACACACCACCATTTCCAAGACGAACATTCCTAAGGTGAAAATCAGCAGTGAGCACAGCACTAACTTCAGCCTAGGAAGTCTGGAAGTCTGTTGGGTTAAGCGACGGAAGCAGACAAAGAACTCCTTAGAAATGCCGTGGGTGACAATTGTCTGCGGTGGGTTCATTCATCCCGGGGTAGTACTGTATGTGGGAAGGGAGTGCTGGATAACAATGCCACAGCTGCTTTCCCAACCCACACGCTGGTCATGTGTGGGTCCTCTTCAGCACAATAAAGAAGAGGGCTGCAGCATTAGTTGCCTTTCACTCCATTGAAAAATGGCTACAAAGCCTTAAAGCCTGGCTGAGTGAGAAGGCTCACCAAAGTCAGTGTGAGGGTGTTAAGAGGCACAACTGTTTAAAGTAACCGGTTGGACAGAGGAAGGGTATTTGCAGATTGTTCTCTATCCAAAAGGGCAACATTAAAAGTGTTACGCAATCAAAACCGTGTATGTGCAGTGCTTGTTGAGAATGAGTGACTGAGGGGTTTGTTTGATGCATAATTCAGTGGTTATTCTATTATTACCGCTTTTATTTTTACTCCTTGTCCTTTGCACTTTTACATAGGCATTTTATTTAAAATTCCAGGAATTATTTATGCAATTTCTGTCAGAGGAACTCTTGAAGGCTTCCTACACCAGTCATCAACTGCCAGGGAATTTAGGCTTCTGCTCCCGGTTAAGCCGATTATGACAGAATGAGTTGAATCTTCACACACACCACAAAGAGCAGCATTTGATCCTACACATACATACAAACATATACGTACCTATATGTACACAGACCCAGTTTCTGCAGCTGCATATGAAAACTCTCACTAAATGAAAATTCCTTGGAGCAGAAAGTGACCTTTCTTCTGTGTTTGGCAATGATATTGTGCGTTTAGGGATATCTCACTGTAAATTATTATTCTGGATAGTGCCAGCTTGCACTGAGAGGAGTGCATTAATAATGAAAAAAAGCAGTAGTATCATGGAGATAGCATATGATCTTGTCCACGCTTTTCTTTGTGGTCTCTGATCTGTAGTACTGGGTCTAAGACTGTAGGCCCTTCTCAAGATTCAGGTACTACTTTCAGGGCACGTTTGGTACACATTCTGCTGCAATCTGAGTCTCAGTGTGTAGGGATGATTTGATGAGCTTGTCAGCTCCGATCCCCTGCACAATGGTGCTGCCACACAAAGAGGCTCTCTCCCAAATTTACTTCGTGGTTATTTTTCCTCCTTCTACACTGTGAGCTCTAACAATAAGAACAAATGGAATTCCCAGTTTCCAAAGTCAAAGACAGTGTGAATTGATATTGCCCACTGAAATGCAGTGAGACTAAATCAATAACATCTGCAATAAGGCATAATGAAGACAAAATTATATCTCAGCTTTCCCGAACAGCTGCGAATCTATTTTTAATGATCCTCATTTTTGGCAGTCAGCTAAACAAGTTTTAAAATGTCCTCGATAATGGATTGTTAAGTAGATCAGCAATGCAGAACACTGAAATGCCATTAATTGCAGCTTCTTCTGTGTGGTCTGTAGTACTTGGCACGAAAACACCCTCACTCTATAGCTAGACTTGAAAACATATGTGGCACCCTAGGGTAGTTAGAAAAAAAGAAGTGACTTTAAATAGGTGACTTAAAGAATAATGTGGTGTGATTGCTACCACTGATTTGTATTTTTTTGAGGCAGGGTTTTTAGGGAAACTCTAGCTGTTTTCACAGGCTTGCTGTATCATTCAGTGATACCGCTCTGTATGATGACAGCTTTGTACACTGATAATCAAGCTCCTGGGCTTGGCTTCTCAGGCTCTCGGCATATCTTCTCGGTCTGAAAAGGCTGAAGGAGTCCATTTTCTCCCAGCACTGATGGAGTTCATCACAGCAAGATGCAACATGGTATTTTAAACCTCAGCATGATGTGTATTTTTTTTTTAAATGCAGAGTATACCGTGACAGTGGAGGTGGTGAAAGAGAGTGGTGGGCTGAGAGGTGTATTTGGTTATTCTTTGTGTTAAGTCACATAGGTCATACTCATCTAGGGTGATCAATGTCTCCTGGCAAGGCAGAAAACAGGGGAAAAGGGCTTCCCATGGGATCTGCTCATGGTGATGCTATGCAATGTGAATCAATGAGGTTACTATGGGGCTGTGATTATTACTCATCTTGCATGGTGATTTGAACAATGCTGACCTCCCAGTTTGCTGAGCTTTGCTCTTCCTTATACCTCACAATGAAATTGAGTTCATGTCTACCAGTCCCATTTGGTGCAAAGTTAATCAATATTACTGTACACAGCTCATCCCGTTGCTCCACAAGCTGTATACTTCTTTCCTAATGAATGTACTGTCTGGATACAGGTCTCCATACTGCTCTTTGGAAGCCTTCAAGTGACTTCTCAGGACAAATGTGGTTTCTTCAGCCAGCTTCGTTCCCTGGGAAAGGTTGATGGTGAGGGCTGATACTACAATACACTCACGGCAGGGGGGTAGATATGATGGAGCATGCTTGTTTCAAAACGAACACATACATGGTCACGAGAACCATGCAGCAGAACTTCACTTGTCCGTATCTGCTGGTGATCTCATCCTCTGTTTTAAAATATTTAATAAGTACTCAGACTCTGGAAATACCCAATCTCAAATTTGTTTGACAGACACTTGGTAGTTGTCCGTATGGCACCCATATTTACCCTTCTCCTCTGCTCAGTTGACCCAGCATCTCTTTTGATGAATTTCAGTGCATCCCTTGCACTGGTATGCTATTAAGTACATTTGTGTTGATGTCAGTTCCACATTCAGTTGACCACACTGGGTTTCTGGTCTTCTTATTTCCCTTGGATGAATAGTGTTTGGTTTCAGATTGTTAAAGTCAAAAAATCCGGTCAGCAGGTCATCTACTTGTACTTGCAGTGGGCTGCCTTTTTGCCTGAGAATGAATCTGATCCTGATTTTCATCAGTTCCCGATTCCTGCTTCGTATCACTTCAGTGTCATTCTGCTCACATTTTGATAAAGAGCATTTCATGGCGCAGGGAGTGCAGTGCTCCTGGAATGGCTCCTCAGTGGAAAAAGTACTGCATGTTTGTCTTCCATGTTTATCATAAAAATCACAGCAGTATAAAAATACTCTTTGAAGGGTGGGAAGGAACATTAACCTCTGCAGCCTGTTACTCTGAATCCTTGATGCCTTTGCCTCCCCTATCTCTTAGATATCTAAGAGCTCTATTTGTATGTTTGGAAAGCAGTTGCTATGGTCTAAGTTGATTAAGCAGGTTAAGGAGAGACCACACAGTGCTGTGTTATGAGGATTTTACTTTGCTTGTGTTAAATGCAAGTCTAAGCAAAACTAGCATGAGTATATATAACTGTTGTTCCTGAGTGGCAAAACACCATAGATTCCCACAGATGGGATATTTTTAATAGGCATTTTATAACTAATCTGGTTACCCAGCAATTGAGCCCCTCTGTCTGTTCTCCTCAGGCATTCCTTCAGGAGGACTAGGTGGGATTATTTGTTTGTTCGTTCTGCAAAGTACACAAATGCTCTTCCATGCTCCCCAACCCACCCCCATGTCCACTTTGCTTCTGCATTTTATTTTTCTGTTTACCAGTTCTTCTGCAAACCTTTCCCTGTGTCTTTCCATTTCACGATAAGTAAACATGATGCTGCCATTTGTGATAACTTCAGTCTTTTTATAGGAAATTAAAAACGTGCCCTGAAATCCCTGCAGAAATGTGCAGCCATCTAACTGGAAGGAGAGCTTGTTATGTATCAGGAGAATGATAACCGGATTATTTGGAAGTAGAGGAAGACGAAACTGTTTAAAGACATCAGGCTGCATATATGATCTCTCACAGAGGAGCGTTACAAGTCCATGAATCAGAGGAGCATCCCGTCGGCACTGGGGAATTTTAATGAAGTGAATGAAATTCTCATCATGTCTAAACCAGAAATTAACATGCATCACTTTTTTCTTCCCATGGCTCTTACTGCCAGCTTCAGCTATTTTGAAATATTTGGGGCCAAAGCAGGAGCAAATCTCTAGAGGGAAGAAAGCTATTAACATCGCCAATAGTTCACAACACAGCTTTGTTTCTTGAAAGGCACGAACGCGGCAGGAGGTGCTTCGTGCGGCTACACGATGGCTGCGTGACTTTGAAATAATGGCCCCTGGGGCCCTGAGCCTACAAACCATTTCTCATGTGACCGAGAGACCCCTGGGTTGTGTCAGAGCTCCTTGCGAGAGGCAGGGCTGGCCGGGCGCCGTCCTCATCTCCAGCACTGAGCGCCACTGGGGTTGGTAGGAAGCCTCAGTGACCCCACCAGAGTTCAGACCAGGCTGAGAAAAAGCATTTTACTAGATGGGCTACTCAGTCCAAGTGACTTTTTACTCATGGCTAGGCCTGCCGTCATGTTCTCTGCTGAAGAAACATGGCCCTTCGTTATTTTTTTGACAAAATGGCCTCAAACAGACACTTCCTGGCGGCACCTGTGTTCGGTGCGGCTGAGAAGAGACAGGGGTTTTAGTGAAATGCAAGGTAACGCGATTAAAAAGAAAGGGTGGATAAAAAAGGAACTCTTTAATTTAGTTCATGTTCCAAAATTTCCTACCAATCTTATGAATAAATCTGCAGTGATACAAGGGAACATTAGTACCAACATAGTTAGCTATTTAGTATCAGAATTTGCTATTCAAGATCTGAGACTGGCAAACTGTCTCCATTAATGCATGTACTCTATTTTGACACACCAGAGCCGTTGACTTCCTTAGTGCAGATAGTTATAAAGGGCATAATTTACGTGTATACCATATTTGTATGTTAACTGCTGTGAGTTTTCCCCCAGGTTCGCCCTTGTAAGCAAAACATGTGGATATCCTGTTGATTAGGTCAAAATTAACAATAGAAATATACTGCTTATTGCAAGTTGGTAAATAAAGAGGAGCCAGACTTATGACATGGCCGTTGTGCATGGAAATTGAAATGTAAATGGTTCACAAAAAAACATCTGAAGAGGTTTTGTGCAAGAATATTGTAGGATCATAATGTTCTATGTGGAAAATGGCTTCCTTTCTGTCTTTCTATGTCATACCCTTACACAGAGGAGGCTCAAAACACTTCACTTAGTTCCTATACCCTATCAAATGCTATAATCTAATAAATTACTTTTCCTTACCCAAATTAAATAAAATAAAAAAAAAGACAAAAACCCCAAACAAGGTCTATTTTAATTTAAGGCTTTATTTTAGCTTAAAAGTCAATTCAGACTCTACACCTTCTCTTCAGTCCAGCTTCCAATTTTGGTTATTCCATATAATTATTTCCTTCAATTTTAAAATATTTCCTTTTTCTGCATGAGAGACCCACATAATCAGTAAGGGAAACTAACTGAATATATAGGCAAGAGAAAATGATTAGAGGCAAAGTGGTGTCAAGTTAACACATGGTGCAAGTGGAATAAAAGAAACCCATTGTTGAGCTGTAGCAGGAATGAGATTGTGTGCGGTAAGCTACAAATTTCCTCTCTGTTCAGGAAAAATGTAATTTTTAAATCTAAGTGTTGCTTTTAATTTAATACACTCAAAATCTGCCTTACAGGAAAGTAAGCCAACCTTTGATTTAACTATGTTTACCTGTAATCCTAATAAAAAATCAGGTACTTGGGTTTTACTTTGATTGCAGGGTCTGTGTTGGCAAACAAGACATATTTGTCCTTTTATGGCAGTTTAATTTATGACAATGACTGAGATTTCATGTCAAAATAACATGCTAGTAACATGTCATCAAAACACCTGGTGTGGCTGGAATGGCCATGTAATCAAACACTTCATGATTTAAAACAAAATTAAAATAAAATAATTGCTGCTTAATACTGCCAAGAGGAAGGTTAAATGTGATCTACCTAAAAGCTTGTGTGTTTTTAAATAAGAATAATAATTAAAAAACAGTCCAGGATATCTGTATTCCTTCATGTTTCTACTGGTAACACTGTGGTTAAGTCAAGTAATGATTGATTTTGAGAGAATTATAGCTATTATAAACTGTAATCAGCAGAGGATGAGAATAATTACGCAGAGAAAGGAGAAAAAAGCTGAAACATGGCTGAGCAATATTCTGATTGATGGCAAAGTCATTTCCTGGCTGTTAATGACTGATTTTTCAACAGTCAGCACAAGCGCTAGCCCTGTGGGGGGAAAAGGAAAGGAATGGTCGTGTTATACAGAAAACTACTGTCCTCGACTTATCGTTTTCATTAGGAATGGGTGAACAGGCTTGGAAAAAACCTGCCGCCCGTCGTTCAGGACCATCTCTGTGTGACAAGACTGCAGCTTGGGGTGAGCGCGTTTGGAAGGGCTGTAAGTTGTGGTCTTTGTTTGTCCTGGAAGTGCCCAGTGAGCCTTCATCCCCTTCAAGCTCCTGCATCCCCAAATCCCACCAAAGCACCCTGGGGAGGGCGGTTTTTGTGGTATTACGGGGCACGATCAGAACAGAGCTGCGCATACGACAGAAATCCTCTCTCAGTGAGACATTCTGGTAGTCCCTCTGATCTGAAAAATTTTCTGTTAATGAAAGCTCACTTGGTCCATCGGTTGTCTTTGGCATTCTGATATTATGAGATGAAGTGCGTACCAGTCTCTCCAGCTTCGGGCTGGTCAGATGTTACCCCTCGTGTCCTGTCTGTGAGCCTCCCTCCTTGATAGCTTACATCTGCTCTCCTCCCGTCCCCAGACCTCTCTTGTTTTGCTCTCAGGAGAAAGGCATGTCCCCTCCAGAAAGGCTAATTACCTGCCCCTCGCCACATTTCTGCGTGCGTGCACATGTGCTGGCGATATGCACACAGGCCACAGCGAGCAAGCACTGTGGGGGGTAGGATGCCGAGCGAAAAAACAACCGCTCTGATCTTACACGAGTCTCTGAAGGAATGTCTGATGGGGATGCAAGCGCGTTTTCAAGTCCTAAAATAATTTTAATTTCTGTTTTATGCTACATGTGGTCAGGGAGTGGACAAGTCTACAGAAATGTGGGCTCAAGTTGACAGCTGTGTGCTCTCTGAACTGTGACACTTCCAAAAAAGAGACTAATTTATCTTATCAGCCAGAACCATAAAATAGGGTAAGGGATGGAAATAGATTAGAACCCATAAAACTGAGGGAAGCGAGACAGCTGCCATCCAGGAAGGGACAGACACTGCCCTCTGGGGTCCTGCTGACTTTGAAGAAACTTGTGGATCATTTACTGCTGGCTCCACAAAGTGTCTCCTGTCATGGGAACCCTCCCATCAAGTTTGAGCATCCAGAGAAGCTCCAGAAACATGCTTTTTCAGATCCTACCCTTTTTCTCTCAGCGCAAAGATGGTGTAGGTACTGGATTTCAAGAGCTGGCTGTATACCAAAGAGCACTGCTTGCCTGAAAACCTGTTCCAAATGCTTTTGTGGAGTTTTCCATCTGCCCAAGAAATTATGCCTACATAATGCTTAGCACTTTCTGGTGGATTTTGAAGTGCCAGAGAAAAACTTGGGTGGTGGGTTTTCAATTAATTGCAAAAATCCAAATTGTCTGGAGCTTATAGTCCTGATTCAAAACTGTGTAATACCAGCTTGAAGTGAGTGCTGTCTCACTGATTTTAGTGGAATTGTACCAATTGGTGAAAACAGATGGAGCAAAAAATGCAGTTACCAGCTGTATCTCCGCCCAACAGCAGGTCAAACGCATCTCAGCAGCCAAAAGTACCAGAAAAGAAGGGATATCAGCAGAATAAACATTAGAAACATGAAGTGTCTGTAATTCAGACTTGATAGCATTGGGATTCTTCATTAGGGACAGTAAAAGAGACAAATAAACAGAGAGAGAGAGAAAGATGAACTACTTACAAGCAGTGTATACAGAGGAGTAATAAATCCTTCTACTGACTCACTCAGAGGCTCAGTGAAGAGATTGCTGCTTTCCTCTTCTTTAACTCCTCGGGCAGTGCCTCTGAAACCTCCACTCTGCCACAGGACCCTACAGAACATTGTCTGAAGATGGGACAGAAGATGCTCTATTTTCTTCCAAGCCACTTTACTAGCAACTTGAATCCCGGTTTAACAAACTCTCCTCTTTGGAGATGCTGGCAAAGATTTGGATGAATGCAGTGGGATGCAGAATTCCTTTCCTTCCCCCCCCCCCCCCCCCCCCAGCTCATTTTGTGGATATGATCTCAGGGTAAACTACTGAGCAATCTGTGGGTCACAGACAACTTATTGAACCCTGTGCTTCCAATAACTCTTTTTCAGTAGGCAGAAAGAAGCACGCAGGCTAGGATTAGAGTGCAGCAGTTTGCCTCCTGGGTATATATTGGTCCAGACATTTTCTTTCCTGGTGTGAAGTACATTGGCAGCAAGTGTTGCCTGAGACACTTAAGAGGGAATCATGCCTAACTGGAAGCACATGGATAGTCCAATTGGTTTCAGTTGCTGTATTTAGAAAGGAGCATGTGCTTAAATTTCTTGCTGAACCTGAGGAGCCAGCAGGGTGAAAGGTGCAAGGGTAATACTGCTGTAGATTGGTCAAAGGGAAGGCTAGGCGCAAACAGTGACCATTTCCCATGTCATCCCTGTGGCTGCAGGTTGGGTTGGAGCTGGGCTCACCTGGACTCTCACCTTGTCCCCTCACTCCATGTGGCCTGGGCACAGCCATTTCTCATTGGCATTCCTGTGTCCCACCTGTGGAATGAGTATGCTGGTATGGTCTGTGCCTCGTGCACCTGGGTACCTGCAATTAGAATGAGATGTCTAAAACGGTTGTGTTTTTCTGCCCTTTGTGATCAGTGATGCCTCTCAAGCTTTCCTCCCCGTGCCTCTGCTGGCACATGAGGACCCCATCCCAGCGCCACATTCCCACCCACACCTCCAGTGTGAGCACAGTGTACACCAGGGAGCAGAGCCACAGCTGATGAGGCACAGGGCCGGGTTTTGGCCTGGACTAGCCACCTTCCCCAAGCCATGTCCCTCATCTTGTTTCCAGGAGGTGGCCAGCAAGTCATCTTCCTTTCTCCTCCAGCCTCCGTCAGAGTCCCTGGGCTAACAGATGGGCTTCTTGGGACTGAACAGGTCTCACTGGATCTGAAAACATGGTTTGTTCAGTCCATTTGGAAGGTCATATGCCTACGCTGACATCCAACCAAGGACACAGGAACTTAAGTTTAGACCTCTTCTTTCCCCCTTCTTGCTTTGGAAATGATGGCTTCATGTTAGGAAAGTTTTAGGTAAGCTTTGGGTGGAAAATGCTTTGCAAACCAGCCCCACGGGCTGCTTCCAGCCAAAGATGCATCTGGAAGCTAGAGGGTAGCTGATGGTGCCAGCAAAGCTGCCAGGCATTGCCAACTACCATGATGTTTTGTTATCTGGCCACTTGTTCACTGAGAATCGGATCAAGACCCACGCGCAAAAGATATATCTCTTTTCTGGGAAAGAGCAGCTTAGCACTTGCATATCAAGGAGAAGAGCAGCAAGCTTGCTGGGTTTCATTTTCCTTCTTTCCTCCCTTTTGAAAGGAAATTGTGAGTCATGGTTCCAACAATCTGAAACATAACAACATCAATGGCCAGATCAACAAACAGGGTAGCAGAAGGCCATGCGGAGCTGGGCTGGACCGACAGCCAAATGCTCTTGATGGAGCAAATGCAACTGGTGAAACTTTGTTCTGCAACCTCTTTGGATGCCAAATGCATTCACTGAGTAAATGAGGCAGCTGGGTTGTTCCTTTTTAGGAAATGGCACAGGAAAAAGAGTCCTACAGTAGGTGACAGGCAGAGAAGCTCTCATGGGTGCATGTACTACAGCTCTACACTGAAGCCCAGAGCTGTAACTTCACCCCATGCATTCCACTACTGCTCGGATGTTCCTCTAGCTTGACCTGCTCTTCTCTTGCTCTCTGAGCAAGTTTCTTGCCAAGGTTTTCTCAAGAGTGCTCTCAGACAACAAACAGCAGTTTGTTCTCTTACACAAGGGCTTTTTCACCCCTAAAAAGCCTTTTATGTCATGAGTGCAGCTTCCCACTGGCACCGCACTTCAAGAACAGACACGGAAAAATGAAGTCAGGAGATAACACACAGTGTAGTGTAATGAGGGCACTAGCAAGGAGACATTTTTGCATTTTTTTAAAAGTGCCAAATAAATTCTGTTCAATAAAAGTGACAAGAAACCAATTTAAAGAGAAGGGAAGAAAGTTTCAGCATGAGTCACTGCTATATACGTTCTGAAAACTACAATAAAAATAAGCAGCTCCCCCAAAGCTGTGTCCTCTTGCCAGCACACAGCTTAGTAAGTAGTCTACAGCACAAGTCGGAGAGAGAAGTTACCCATTTTTTGTTTAGCAAGAGCACTAATGCAGAAGAGAGGGTACTGATGCCAGCTGCAGAGATGGTAGAATCATGAGCACATATCCCATCCCATCCCATCCCATCCCATTCTTCTGCAGTACTGGAAATTTGCTGCCTCGTCTGCCATGATGATATATGAAGATTTTAGCTTACAGTTTTCTCATGATCTAGAATGTGTCATGGGAGCTAGCCCATCTTTGCCTGACTGACCACAAGAAATGTGGACAAGCCCAGCAACAATTCATGAGTCCAAAGGAAGCCCCAGCGAGTGCTCTGCTCACGGGATTCCATTTCACTGTTAAGCCTTCTTTCCCCAGCAATCATAGAAGGTTTTAAAAATGCTACACTGAAAAGCAGCTTGGTTCTGCTGTATTAAGGTATCTGGAGAATTTGCTTTTGCTCAGATCCTTTAGTTGCAGAGAAGGGAAGTCAGAGTGCCATGTTTGCAGTTTTAATTTTGGATGGCCAAAGGTAGAATTGTTACAAGCGTATTTCTTATGTTTGCACAATGAAGGCATCTAATATGGCCAAAAGAAGCAGGGAAACTGCTCCTTTGTACAGCTTTGTACTTCTTTCTTTTTCGTGTTGAAGTGACAAAACACATAACAAGTTACATCTGACTTGGTGAAATTTTACATGTACAAGAGTTGGCTGGGAAATGCACTTTATCTGAACTTTGTGGCCAATGGCCAAGTTAAATAAACCCAATTAATATTAATTTCCTTTACCCCTTCCATCCCTTCCTTGGTAAATAGAACTACCTCTGGGATTTCTAATGGTAAGTTACCCTTGCAGCGTCTGGTTTAACTTGGCTACTATATCGACAAGATGTTTTTCCACTTTGAGTCTTTTTTCTCATTCTTTTTAAACTTATAAAACTTCAGAATCGTCACTGCATCATTATAACTTTTATTTCATTAGAGTATTTTGGTCTCTTTTAATTCATGCTTAGGCATAAAAGCAATATAATCTTGCTTGTGGGATGTGACTTAGATTGTAAATATTTGTTACGTTTAAGAGCCTTGGGGTGATGTGTGACTTGAATGGATATGAAGATATTTAGCAAATAAATTTGTATTCCAAAGTAGAAAGAATAATTGATTACTCATATGACACAAAAAATGAAGCCATGCTGCAGCCACGTCTCAGCATTAGCCCTGGTACCTTCCAAGAGTGCTCTCACCAGAGAGAATTCTAACTTTAAGGTTTTTTATGAAAAGTTGTTGTCTAGGATGGGTGCTATGAATATGGACTGAAGTTTGTATTGATTATATTCTGTGTGAGGTTCGTTACCAAAATAGTTGAGCAAACAGTCACAGATGTGAACTCCCCGCACTATTCCCTCTGTTTTTCTCACACTATTCCCTCTGTTTTTCTCATAGAAACTTTGTACACTAAGACCCCAGACTCTCTTTTGTCTTTGTGCACTGGGAACAGAACCTGACTTGCCTGATTTGGAAAGCAGCTTGTATGTTAGCAAATGTGCATTCAGGATGGAGTTAGCATATTAGTAACATGGATCAGTTTTAGTTAGCCGTCTCTTCAGGTCAGGCTGATGTTGGAAGCTGTGGGACCTCCAGTGCCTATGATACTCACCTCTGGGGCCGCTTTGCCACGGGCAATCATTTTGTTACCATAGCTGGGGCCAGGGGACAACGTGCAAGAAAATATTCTTGATATTAATGCAAGATGTTAATGAAAC
Source organism: Chionis minor (assembly GCA_013398295.1). Classification (NCBI taxonomy): domain Eukaryota; kingdom Metazoa; phylum Chordata; class Aves; order Charadriiformes; family Chionidae; genus Chionis; species Chionis minor. Next base: position 175,716 of record VZSF01002822.1, read on the forward strand.
ATTCTCGATGTTGCTGAAACAAAAGGAAGATGAAGGGGCAAGGCTGATAGAGAGAGGAGAGAGGAGAAACTCCTTCAGAAACCTCTCAGCCTTGTTGGTTCAAGTGACCTGTGGAGCTGAGACATACAGACACGCTGTGACCAGCATGTGTCAGTACTTAGTGATGTGCTCTGAAGAAACAGTCTCCACTGGAACACAGGAACAGTTGCAAGGACACACCAAAGTCTGCCCCATCTGGTGGTCTGCCTCTGAGTGTGGCCAAGAGCCACGTGTGAGGACAGGGCAGACAACCTGTGGTCCTCTGGAGAGTGCTGCCCAGCACCCCACAGTCTGCACAGGCCACTAGCTGTAGATGAGACGAAACTTTTGGTTTTCCCCCATAGCTGCTTTTTCTAAACTGTTAGTTCATGGAAATGGCATATACTAGAGCATGGATCTCACCAGTTTTCTTCTCAAGGGGAGACACTGGTGACTTTGTTTAGCTTTGCTGTAAGTGGCTGACATAACAAACCTGGCGAAGCCACAAACACACTTAGAATCATAGAATGTTAGGGGTTGGAAGGGACCTCTGGAGATCATCTGGTCCAACCCCCCTGCCAGAGAAGGTCCACTCTGTGCAGGTTGCACAGGATGGCGTCCAGGCAAGTTCTGAATGTCTCCAGAGTCGGAGACTCCACCACCTCTCTGGGCAGCCTGTTCCAGTGCTCTGCCACCGTCAAAATAAAGAAGTTCCTCCTTATGTTCAGATGGAACTTCCAGTATTCAAGCTTGTGCCTGTTACCTCTTATCCTGTCACTGGACACCACTGAAAAAAGACTGGCCCCCTCCTCCTGGCACCCTCCCTTTAAGTATTTGTAAACATTTATGAGATCCCCCCTCTTCTCTTCTCCAGACTAAAAAGACCTAACTCCCTCAGCCTTTCCTCATAGGAAAGATGGTCCAGCCCCCTAATCATCTTTGTAGCCCTTCACTGTACCCTCTCCAGCAGTTCCCTGTCCTTCTTAAACTGGGGAGCCCAGAACTGGACACAGTACTCGAGTTGCGGCCTCACCAGGGCAGAGTAGAGGGGGAGGATGACCTCCCTCAACCTGCTTGCTACACTCCTCTTGATGCACATCAGGATGGCATTGACCTTCTTGGCCACAAGGACACATTGCTGGCTCATGGTCATCCTGTTGTCCACCAGGACTCACAGGTCCCTCTCTGCACAGCTGCTTTCCAGCAGGTCAGCCCCCAACCTGTACTGGTGCACGGGGTTATTCCTCCCCAGGTGCAGGACCCTACACTTGTCTTTGTTGAACTTCATTAGGTTTCTCTCTACCCAAGTCTCCAGACTGTCCAGATCACATTAAATGTCAGTGCAACCTTCCAGTGTGTCAGCCACCCTTCCCAGTTCCGTGTCATCAGGAAACTTGCTGATGGTACACTCCATCCCTTCATCCAGGTCATTGATGAATACATTGAACAGGACTGGACCCAGCACTTCATGTGCCAGAGCCCTGTGGTAAAATGTCTGCAGAGCTTTAAAAATGCAACGCAGAAAATGGAAAGCTTCTGACACGTACAGAGGAGTCCCTCAAGCCATTGACTTGTTCGGGTCAAGTTAGAGATACATTTCATGCATAAAAGGGAGAAGTACATTGCTATAGAGGATGACTGCGTTTTCCACTGAGGGAATTTATACTTTACCTAATAGCCTTTTGCAAACCACCCTGTCCAAACACCAAAGGGCTTTTTTGCAGAAGGACAGAGCATCTGCAGAAGCCCTGCCAAGAATTGATGTGCCTTTGCCTCAAGTCAGAGAGTAATGTATTGACTCTCAATGTGATTAGGATGGACTTTTGCCCAGAACAGGAAAATTGGTTCTGAATTAAAATTGCTCTTCAGAAGTGGCTCTTCGTTAATGATATTATTATTATTATTTTATTTTAATGTAATTAAGGTTATGTTCTTAAATCATAATTGTCATCATTATACTTTCCTTAAGTCAGCATAGCATTACATTTAGTGATCTTAGTAATGACGCAAAAGAGTTGTGAATCTCACCTGCCACGGCTAGTGCCTTCTGTTTCTACATAATTTGCTTGTGCTTGGAACAGAAATCGTCCTTGAGGTGCCTCAGAAATATACTGTCTTCATCATAACAATTACCTGAAACTGAAAAGCCATCTGGTTAAAATCATGTCTTCTTACGTGCTTTATGTACCTTCTTTAAAACATATTCCTTCTTCACCCCTGAAAAATTAGAACAACTGTCATGTTTAAGTGTTTTTCTAGTCCTACAATTTAACAAATTGTTTTTTAATAGCTGCACTGGGCAATGAACTATTTGAGTTGAGCCTGTGGTGACCATTTTCATGCAGCATTGGGATGCTGGCTAATGAATCTGTTCCAAGGACCTTGGGAGCCAGGTAAGAGCTCACCAGACAGGCCCACAGGGTGTGCTGCTAGGTGTATTTTAATGCCTTGAGGGACAGCAGCATAGCAGGATGCTGTGGAAAAGCTGACCTTCCTTTCTTGAGAAATAAGGATACTGTAAGTGATAAAAACTCTCTGTGTCCCCTCTCCCTCTCTAGTAATATAGTAATGCCCCAAGGAACAGCCTAGTCTTCAATTTAATTTCAGTCACTCGTGCATTTTTTTTACCCATGACATCTTCCTGAAGTGATTAGAAAATTATAACTGGGATGTGAACTCAAGCAGAAGCTTTGGACTTTTCACTGTGTCATAAGGAACAAAAAATGAGGTGACCCACGTCATCTTTCAACAGGTCTCCCAGTGGGTGTTTGTGTCCCGTGCTGCACTCTGGATAGTCATCTTTCAAGCCACTCCACAGCAGATCAAGCAGAAAGGAGACTACAACTGGCATGTGAGAGCTAGTCTGGATGGGGAGGTGAGTAAAGAGATGACACATTTGTGTGACAAGACCAGTGAGGTGCCATAGCAGCCCAAGTAAGCACAGATCAATGAGTTGACATGCAATGAAACCAACTTTGGTATAAAACCACCATTACCTTCCCCTTCAAAAAATATGCCCATTAGCCTTGTTCCAAAGTAAAAGAAAAAAACCCCAACCAACCAATTTTAATCTTCCCAGAGGAAAAAGATTAGGAAAACATCAGAATTCCCATACTTTCGTGCTGTGATAATGTCTGAGCTGCTCACAATGGGGTTGGAGATCAGCTTTCCGAGTGTGGCACTGTCAGCAGAGGATGACTCCAGCCAGTTTGAGAAATGCCTGGTCAGGTTTCTACCATAACTCACGGTCTTGTAAATATGTTTAATTTCTGTTTTAGCAGAGTCTGTCTTCTAGCAGAAGATAGAGATACAGAGATTTGTGCATTTATCCTCCACGGAAGTCATAATGCTTCTGGAGTTTACAGACAGGCGTTACAAATACCTCCCTCCAAGCCTCACTCACTGCAAAGTTCAGTGTCATCTGGAGCAGAAGACATTAATCACTACAGAGAAAGGCAGGCTAATGTTTCTAAGCCAGACGGGCTTGTATCTGCTTCCCAAATAGCTTACTCTAACAGTTCTTTTTATTGAGATTGATTCCCCATATTTTGCTAGTTTGGGGATATAGTCCATTTATATTTATCTTGTACTGTAAAGCTAATAATTGACATTGTTATTGTAGTTATTTTATGAGCCAATTTCTTAGTACCCAAGGGTGTTTTTATTACTCCCCTCTTGGCCTTTCCTTTAGAGTACTGAAAGTATACAGGGTGGGGGGGAGGAGTGTTGTACACACTTTGTAAAGAAATTCATTGGATGATTAGTATTATTTCTTTGTTTATATCACTCCCGTGTTTTCTGTTAACTCCAGTTCTGGCTAGAATGCTAACCATCCACGCAAGTTGGAGGATAGCCTGAAGGCAGCTCTAATTTAATTTCATGCTCTCCACATCCCCTGTATGAAACAAGAAATAGCCAAAAATGCCCTGTTCTACTGATATTTGGTGACAGGGACCTTGCACAAAGGGTTATGAGGGCACAAGGTTATCCGTTGCACCCACTCTCCTCCTGCTAAGGAAATTTCCCGTGCTGCAAATATTTCCCTGAGAAAAGTTACTCCTGGTGAAGTAGAATAAATATGGCAATGGAGAACTGGGTGAGGAAGGATTAGACGATACTCTATTTCTTACTCTTTGTATTCAATTTAGCACCACTTAACGCCTGCAAAACATGACAACCATGGTTTTGGTTTGATAATAAGCTATCGGAGAACTTCATGGCTTTTCTGTCAGGCTGAATCTTGCATACATACATAGGAGCATTTTAACCTTCAACTTGTTATGGGAGATGACTTATTTACAGAAGGAAATTTTCATCCAGAAAATCCTTCAATGACAATGAGGCAAAATGGCATAAAGTTGGTCTCGTTTTGGTTTTGATGGTGAGTTTATAGGCTGATGGCATCCATACTGCTAGGATTACTCTGAAGTTGTCTTTAAACACATGAGCCAGTGGAGACTAACACATACCTTCATTATTGCCAATTAGTGCAGGATAGTATGAAAGATGAGTCAATTGCCTGGGCCCTGAGGCTTCTCCAGCAAGTGAATTGATGGTGCCAGTCAGAAAAGACCTCAGATTTCAGGGCCAGGAGGGGCCACTAGATCACTGAGTCTGACTTCTTGAATAACACAGGCCATAACTTTCACTCCATTACTTATATCTTCGTAATATCTCCCTTCTCACAGATGGCTGATTAGGCAAGAAGATGAAAAACAGAGGGAAGCAGATATAAGGTCCCCTTACATCAGCCACAAAGCCCAGTAGGGCAATGCATCTGGTAGGTCTATCTAGGTGTCTTTAATTCTCAAACAGACACTGTTAGTCTGGGACAAAAACGGACTGTCTGGAGAGTATTGAAACTGTGTCAATGCTGAAGTGTCAATACGTCTGCAGTGTTGGCATTTTGGAGGCAGACCTCCCTGGGTGTCAAATTGGCCCTAGCCTGGGAACAGGACCTGGGAGAAGGCTTCCTCTGTAGCCTGTGATAATTTAGAGGGCCTGTATATGTCCCGTGAATGGATTCTCACCACTATTTATATCAATTTCATTTCTTGAGAATAACATTTGTATGGTTCCCTGTATTTTGTGGTGTTTAAGACGAACAGCGAGTGTCACAGATGTCCTTCATAGGACCATGTTTCAGTCTCCTGAATGGCCATGGCTGTCTGAGGTGTAGGACTCTAAACCAGAGTGCCCCTGAGAATGGAGCTGTGAAACCAACCTTCAGCTATGGAGGACGTGTTGGGCTGATACAAACTCTTCCACTAATCAGACAAAAGATTGGACATTCAAGGAGTGAGCCTCATAGCTCTCTAGGGACGCTTTGAGCCTACATGGACCAAAGAGGAACTGGAGGACTTGTGGATCCAGTCTGATGTCTAGTAGAGGAGCTTGATCAGATTGACGATTTTCTTTTTCATCTCTCAATGAAGCTCCATCCTTAATGGGAAACTTTGACTGTTATTCTTTCCAGGAGATTATTGCCTTTGATGAGACTTCATCTAGAGTCATTTGCTCCTGTGATTACATCCTTTGTCACAAAAGACAACTAACTTCATTTTTAAACATGACCATTTCTTTCCTTAACATGTTTGTATTTATCAGTTTATACATTTCCTCCAACTAATTTTTCTTAGACAAGAAACTAAACCTGGCTTCAATGAGAGCTGCAAGGCACCTCTTGAATTGCAAAAAATAAATATTTTCCTTCAGGTCTAATTTGGCTACTGGGAAAAAATTTTTTTCCTAAAGTAATTTTAAATTACCCTGTTTCTTTAGTGGTTTTAAATTAATCTGCAATAAACAGTGCATAATCTGTATTCTTGCCTAAAAGGAAGCCTCCTATTCTCATTCTTATAATCTGGAATCTGATTTTTTTTCAAAGGTATCGGTAAGAAGAAATAAATGTTTCAGAGCATCTGAGTCAGAACATCCTGATGAGAGTTGCCCATCTTTCAATGTGTTGCTAGTGGACAACTTTTCTCACCTGTAGTTCAGGCACAGACTATAAATCCCAGATGATTTAATGGCATACTTTCCAGGGAAATCACACTCTTTCCATTTCTATCTTGCAATAAAATCACTAAGTTTTTCCCTGTGAGTTTTTTTGTGTCTAGGCAACCACTCCACCACCGTCTGATAGCTAGCTGACAGGAGGACATTGTGAAGTCAGCTAATTTGCCGAAGAACAGATACCCAGGCGTCCTGTGGTAAATAGGATGCCCACAAAGGGCTGGCAGATAGAATCATAGAATCGTCTAGGTTGGAAGGGACCTTTAACATCATTAAGTCCAACCATCAACCTAACACTGCCAGAACCACCACTAAACCGTGTCCCTCAGCACATCTAACTGTCTTTTAAATACCTCTAGGAATGGCGACTCCACCACTTCCCTCGGCAGCCTGTTCGAAGATACCGCACAAGACCTGTGGGAGACCCATGATCTTCTTGAGGACATATTGGATATCCTGGAACGTCTCAAATGAAACGAGTTGCCTGTATTTATGCAATGAACTCAACCCACTTTGTATAAAACCTAAAGCTATCTCCTTCCCCTCTCTAGACACTCGTCCACAGTCCCATGAGCCCAGAGAGTGCCTTGAAAATGACGACTGTAACACCAGAGTTCATCAGCTCCACCTCATGATGGGATTTTTAACATCCAGACCTATAACTGCAAGTGACTAGTGACAAAGAGACAACGGCTAAGCATAATATCAACATTTTGTTAACCGTGTTTGCAAAAGCAACCAGCCCCCTTCACCCCTTGCCCTCACCGCTGGAGCAGGAACTCTGCGGCAGCTGCCGCAGCCTGCACGGAGCAGGGAAATTGTCTCACCATGGGGGGAGAGCGGCATCAGCCTCCTCCACCCCCTGAGCTCCCTGAGGGCAACCCGGGGGCAGGCACGGGCTCTTGGGCTCCCACTGCTTGTGCGGTTGCTGCTGCTCTCCCCAAACCGCTCGCCGAAGCAGCGGGTGCAGACGTGGCTTGGGAAGTGCTGAGGTCTGCAAATTCCTCCCTCCTGCCCCAACGTTCCCTGTTTATGTTTTCACTGACCAGTGTTGACAGTCACAAAATATCCGTGCTGTTTCTGAGCTGAGCATTTTCTCCTGTTGGTGTAACTGCATGCGGGAAGCAGGATGCTTGGATGGGGCGACCCATGAGATGCTCTCCCAAAGCCACCGAGCTGTTATGGTGTGGGGTTGCCCCAGCACCACGTCATTGCAGCAGGCAAAGTCACTGGCAGGGCCATGTATTAAAAAATCATGTCTCTAGTTCTGCATAGAGAGAGGTGTTTGGACGGTAAGAATCTGCTGTCTGTCCAAACACACACATTTGTCTCTGTATTTGCGCTATGCGATGTATGTGTGTGGAAATGCAGTCTGGTGTATGTGTTGCAGAACAACCTTTTTTTTTTTTCTTTCCCAAATGCCCCACAGGAGCATAAGAAATCATTTGTTCTGTGCAGGGGAATTTCACAAACTTCCAGTCTAGCCTATCCATAGCCATGGCAAGAACAGCCATTTCAAAAGATGTTGATGCAGGGTGCTGTTGATTTCTCAGTCAGCTAGAGGTCTAACCTGCAAAACCCAGTGCCAGAAGATACATTCCTGTCTTGGCACCAACTGATCAGACAGGAGAGATTGTAGGGAGGAGGCTGTGCATCTATTTAACTACTAGACGCAGTGTTGGACCATGCTGGCTTGTGCTCTTTACCCTGCCTTTCTCCTGGATGGAGAGCACACACACGTGTGTGTACAGGTGCACACTTGCTGGGTAATATTAGGGGATAATGAAGATAAGATGAACTAGCATAAATGGGATTAAGAGGAAAGTATTAAAACTTACTAGTATTGCCCTTGAGTTTCTCTTAGTTTACACTTTCACCTTTTCCAGTCAGCCAAATTGCTGTGGTAATTAATATATTGAAAAAAACACTCGGGTTTGATCTAATGCTGTGATTTTAGCCTCGATGCAGTCTTGGCTTATCTAACTGCTTGTCTGGGGTCTTGTGTTTCTGCATAGCAGATTGGTGCCTCTTCAAAGCCATCTGGAAGAAGATCTACCCACTCTTTTTTTTCTCCCTGCTCTTTTAATTGGAACTGCTGGCTGGCCCTGTGTATCAGAGCAGTACAAAGGCTGAGAAAACAGAAAGGTCTTACACTAAACCATTCGAAAGGGCAGCAGGAGACGTCATCCATTTTGTGTATAGATATGTTTAGATAGATGTGGTAAGCCATGAGAAGTGGATGCCTTGACAGGTTACTTTTCAAAGACTGCTGATTTGCGGTGACCTCTGACTGCTCTCAAAACAGCTGAATTCTGCAGACTCTGGTAATCTGAGATAGAAACTGTTTTGAAGTCGGCTGGGTGTAAAGAGTCCATTGCTGCCCTGGGTGTCTCAGTATCACAAGGAAAAGCAGAGCAGGGGAAAAAAAGGATGCTGTAGCTGTAAACTCCCTTGTCTGATTTTGTGTGGGACAATTTGCTCTGTTTGTAGGACAACACCCAGGTGAAAACTACACACCTATATGCCCTGATGTTGTCCATTCCCTCAAACCAGCCATGGCCTCCGGGATGTGTGTAAAAACTCTGTTCCCCACCGCATGATGCTTCCCTGTGCCTCACATAAATGTATTTTAAATGCACAGCATGTTATATACCATGTTGTAGTCATGGTACTTTAAAAGGGAGACTGTGTAGGGAGAGGTAGAAACGCCGCCCTTTTATCTCAAACTGATTTATTGATTAAAATAATCAAGTTCGCATAATTCTTTCCAATCTGTACTGGAAGTCTGTTACCTTTCTGTCAGACATGTAGAAATGCTTGTAAGCCTAAAAGTTTTCTTGGTTTTGTTTGGTTTTGTTTGGTTTTGTTTTCAATGTTAACATATGGTTTAATAAAAGGTACTCCCCTCTCTGATAAAGTTTGCGTGTGTTGTGGGCTACCATGTATTTTTTATTCTGGGCCCGTAGGGCTGCATGATGCTGAGGACGCCTGGAAAGAAGCTGCTCCTGCCTCTCTGACCAGTCTCCTCAGTGGCCATGCCAGTTTAGCCTCCAGAAGAGACTGGGAGTGCGCACACAAGCCTCTGTCTTTGGATACGCGCTTGCGGGATCCCGGTTGTCCTCTCCCCCCGCCACGCACATCCAGTTTTAAGGGATCCCTAAGCGTCTGCTTCCAGGTGTTCATGTGGAGATTACATACAACCCCCCTGCATTTGATGTATTTGTGTTCCCTTAAAAACGCCCCCGATTTGTATTTATGGATGCTTGCAGCAGACGTGGGAGTAGAGGGAGCAGCGGAGAGCTGGCAGCGGTGCGGGGGCAGCCGGGGCGGGTGGCACGCGTGCAGCCTCCTGGATGCTGGCCCGGGCGAGCGACTGGTGCCGGCTGGGCACAGATGGAGCTTGGCCGGGCTGTGGCTGCCAAACCTAACAAGTCTGCACCGAACGTGCGCCGAGCGAGATTTTTTTTTTCCAAAGGCTTGATAAATTGGGCAGAACTTGAGAAAATGTCTGTCTGTGGAGGTGGGAGCGGGTCTCAGCCACGTGGCCCAGAGTGTTGTCCCGCCGAAACTTCTCAGCTGAGTGGCTAAAAGGTTTTCTTTCTTCACATAGGCAAAAGTTATATTTTCAATTAGCCTCTCTCTTGTGTAGGCATCTGGACCATGAATGAAATGTCCAGAAAAAACCCGCTCTGATATACCAATCCACAGTAAAAAATTTCAGCTGAACCAAACTGATCTGATTTAGTTCAAAGCCCCATGTTTTAGAAAGTTAAAGTAGCAAAGTGTCAGGCTACTTTTCTAATGGTATTCCTAACTCATCCGCTTTAATGAAAGCCTCACATGTCTTTTAAAGCTTGAAGCATATAATTCCTAGAGCTGCTACAGTAATTCTTGATCTTGAATCATTAACGACAGGAGACATCGCTGTGGTTTCCAATGAGTGCATGATCAAACCTCACTTAGCACTTACCATGCCTTTTGTGAGCATGGCAGATTTCCTTCTCCATAATAAAAATAATTTGCTGGCTGTCATTTCGTATTCAACAGTCTTGACACAGAACTCAATCAAACTGACTCAGGGTATCTACAAGCAATTATTGTCAACACGTGCTATTTTTCCTCTTAATTATCATACTCTTGGAAGGATCCGACTGTTTGAGGATGGCGGATTTCATTATAGAAAAATCAAATGAACACCCCACCCTCATTTCTAAACCTTACTTTTACAAAAAAACCCCAAAAAAAGACAGAATAGTTGAATGTCCTGTTAAGCCCCAGAAACCAGCAGACAAACGACAGAATTGGAGAATTGTGTCTGGTTTTTTTATCCAGTTTTATGATTTTTAAAACCATCTCATAAGTTTGGCGGTCTTAATATTGTTTTCTGCATCATTTGTATTGGCATTACCGCTGTATATTAATTTTCTATGTTAATAGTTTTACAGAAATATGTTTAAGTGCCTAAAAGCACCAAGTGGGAGTACTGATTGTTAACAAAACCTCATAAACAGGTCTCAGATGATTAGAGGCCCCCCTCGCAATTGGGAAAATGTTATCTCTGCAATTGTCACTGGTGCCTGGCTCAAGTAAACGATCCCCCCGACACTTTCTGTTCAGATGCGGATCCCAAGCTGGTGTAATTCAATATAGTCACATGGACTTTGCCAGCTATTATGAGCTGTGATTCTGGCAGATATAATCCACATTTTTAAATACAGATATGTGTTTTCTTCTGCCATAAGATGAAAGTCATTTATAGCCATGTTTCAACAACACTTTGATCTTGAATTTAAGAAAATTGAATTGAATGTAAAATACTGGTTAAGCATATTATTGTTTCCCCTCTTGTTAGTATAGAAATTATATCAGTGTTAGATTTTAAAGTTAAAGCAGAAATATTTTTAGAAAAAAAAAGTACCCTGGAAATTTTGTTTGGCTTAAATTTATTCACCACTAATTTAGGAGGAAATAGATGTTATTTTCAATACTGTTTTTTGCACCCCAGATACAGATAAGATTTTAGTATTCCCTATCTATTGAGAATTTATATACATACATATACAGGCTATATCCAAGAAAAAAACCCCCAAAAAACAACAAAAAACTTTGTTCAGAATAAAAGTCACTTTCATTCTGTTTCTGACACTAAAATTTAATTTTACAATTGTTAAAAACCAATGTAAATTCATTACTGACTTTCGAAGGGCAATTTCATTCAGCATACGGGGATCATCTACATTTTGAAAGCAGCTGTTTTTATGACCTGAAGAGTATACATGAAACACTGGGGTTTGGGTTGCTTTCAGTAGACAAAAAAGAAAAAAAACCTTATAGCTTTTAAAATATTTCTTTTTTTCTTGTAGTGATTTATCATATTATAAAAGTATCATCAACATATAAGCCTCACATTCTCCAGTATATAACAAACATACGTGTTTGTTATTACAGACCAAATGAACATGTACCTTCACAACCATGATGCTCCACAGAAAGAAACATATGGAGACACACAGGACTTGTTAATTTGTTCTCAAAGGGGTACAGATAAAAGCAGATGCTAAGGGGCAATAAATTATACTTTTTTGTACATTTTCTTCAGTCGTTTTTTTTAACCCTCCTAGTTGACACAGAATTTCCTTTGCCATGTTATTTATTGCCAGAGATGTTGCTAGGCTGCTTGGGAGGGCAAAATGGAAAACTTTGTGAAGTATACTTGGAGAGTGCTCTTTTAAACCAGATGATTTGTGAGTAAGTCTTGGAGAGCTGGGAGTATATTTTAGATATGTTAGCTGTCTTGTAGTGGGGCTTTTATACAGTGAATGAAAGACTCTGGAAAATGTTGCTTATACAGGGAATGTTTACCAAGATGTATTTGAGTTTCTCACCAGTATGTGGGCTATAACCTCAGCATCAAGTAAGATCTTCCGTTTCTCCACTTGAAGGCTCTATAAATGTTGGAGAGTTATATTTTGGAAAATAAGTGTAAATTTTGGGTTTGCCTCTTCTAGGAACTTCATCATTAGAGAACACCAACACCGCTCTTCAGAAAACTAGATTCTTACGATGTGTCTCAAGCCACACAACCAAAACATTGTAGGCATTAGAAACCATTAGTCACTTCTGAAAATTTTAGGGCTTGAATGACTGGCCTGGCACATCCTTTACAGAAAGGTTTTAATGAGAACTTTGTCTAACCCAGGTCTGGTATAAGCCAGCAACCGCCAAAGAGGCTCAGAGTTCCTAAGAGTAAATGATTATATCATGTGCGCACCCACATGCCGAGTCTGTATGTATGTTGAATATATTTCTGCCGGGACATGTTTGCATACGTACATACACATGGAGGAAGAGATCTGAGAGATCCCACAGGTGGGTGCAAGGAGAGAGCTGGGAAGGGCTGGAGGAGGGATGCCTGCCGAGGACCAGGCATGTGCACTGCTGCCTGAGTGCCTCCTCCACACACTCTTCCTCCTCCCACCACCACCAATGTGGCATCTGGGAAGAGGAGGGATGAGGGAGGTGAGGTGGGAAGCCTGGGGCAGGGGGCAGCAGGGACATTGGAGGCAGGGGCTAAGCCCACCCTCCAGCTGTAAACATCTAACCTGTGCAGGGACAGCGAGCAGGTGGGTTTTGGTTTTGTTTTTTTCAGCCTCACAAGCATAATTTTTTCCTAAAAAAAGGTCACTTCTAAATGCACAATCAGGCATCCTTCCACAGACGTGCACACAAGCATTCCTGCACACGCTGTAATTTTTAATGTAAGTGATCGATTGCATTGGAGTGCCTGCAGCCAGCGAGTATCTAATGGAGACTTGCAAAATATTTTATGCAAATAAAATGGCTGAAGTGGTGAGATCAAATACGCCCCAGCAAATCTGAATAAAAGTGCTGTATGCATCTGTTTGAATGCAAAGGACAGGTAAACGTGAGGAGATGGAAATGCATATGTGGGTCTGAGAGCAAAAGCTGGATATGACCTGCCCTAAGAGGAGAAGGTCCTGATTCTGTCACAAATATATGCCTTATGAATCGAGTCCTTTTAAAGTAGTGGTTTCAAAATAGAGCAATTTGCTAGACTTAACTAAAGCTTAAAATATTATATTGCAGAGGGATCATTTTGTGTCGCTCTGAAATCTGTGCACCTCTTGTGGGTAAATCAGCTTTTTCAGTGCTAGGAGCTGCCAAGCTGGTATGTGGCTATTTCTGACAGAAACTGAGGGCTACCTCAGCTGATATTACAGCAGAAATGCGGGTAGCTTTATGGTATGTATGAACAAAAAAATGCCCCATAGCCTAGCCCCGCTCAGGTTGGTGACAGGTTTGCTACTGACCTCAGTATCAGATGGTTTAGTCCCCTGGTTTGGCCAGCAGCGAGGAGACAGAGCTGGGTGTGTTCTGAAAATACCACCAGTGCAGTCGAACGCAGCACGTCCAGCTTACTTTTACGGGGGAGAAAGCGGTGGGGAGGCTTTACACTTGTCTAGGGAGAGGGAACATTTTTGTCTACTTGAGCTCTATGTTCAAAGTTGTACATGAAAAAACCATGTGCAATTAAATATTAAAAAACCCCCCAATATAACATCCAACTTGGGCATTCAGATGAATGTGTTGAATGACCTGGCGGGCAGGTAATACGTTGCGAGGTCATTCAGTTACGTGAAAATCATAGGGATCTCTAGAGATAACCTAGTCCAAGCTCCTGCTCAAAGCATCCAAATAAACTGAATATCAGTATTAACCTGAAAGGTCAACCTTTCAGAGATGCTGACGAGATGGAAAACCTATATGCGGTTCTAGACTTACAGTATACTTACAAATTTGGCCTGAGAAAAGTAATAAGTAGCATTCAGAAATTACTCTTTTTCCCCCCTTTTTAAAAAAAAAAAATAAATAAAAAAAATGAAAGAAAAAGAGCGCAGAGTACATGAGTAAGCACTGGAGCCAGTTGGTCACATTGGGAGACAGCGACAGTGGAGGGTGTCCTACAGATGCCATCTGCAAGGCAAAGGCAGGGAGCACAGCAGGATGGGACAGGGATGGCTCAGTCTGAGCAAGTTGCTTTGACGGGCTCTATTTACAGTGGAGAAAGAGGCCCACTTCCAAAGGGAAAATCTCTTCTGTGAAAGATTGGCACCTACAAGAGATGAGCCAGACTGAAGCCTGGTGTGGCTTCTCTGCCTCCTCGGGGCCTGTTGAGGGCATTTAAATGACTAATTCAGATGGGACCTCTCTCCTTCATGTGGCTAAATTACAGCGGATGAATCCTGCCTTTCCCTGTTCAAAGAAACGTTGAAGAAACTTGTGTATTTCTTAGTGCTGCTGTGGACAGAGAACGAGATAGTGGACTTTTGAGCAATTCTCCCAGAAATGTGCAAAGCTGCAAAAATTCAGAACCTATTTGGGAATCCTCAGCCATCAATAACATAGGCAATAGTGAAATAACAGCAGGACGTTTTACTTTTAATGCTTCTCATAAAAATGAGGGGAGCAGATTGTTTATATTAACCTTTATGGGAAATGCAATCAAATTGTCCTTGAAAAATGTTAAAGAAGAAAAACATAAGCGTGACTTTCAATAGCCCTTAACAATCTGTGAACCGGCCCGTTGCTAACTGTCACACACAATGTACATTTTGTTTAGTGATTTCTGTTACACTGCCACTCTCTATGAAAATGTTTAAAAGAATAATTCAAGCTGCATGATCCCAGGTGCATAAACATGCGCTCCTCAAGCCAGCAGAGAAACTGCCGAGCCTAGCAGGATCGTCAGACCCACGGGTCAATTCAGGGACTAAGAAAATCATTTCCTATTTCCCTTCATGGATTTGGAGCACGCTGGGATCAGCCAGTCTAGAAAAATAGAAAGAAGCTGTGTCTTCTGCAGCAAAAACAGAAGTGGGAAATGAAAGATGCCTCCAACCCTGGCCAATTCTGTCAAAGCAGGATGGGGAAAATGCCTGGTCCCTGCCGGCCGAGGCTCCTGGCAGTCTTTCCTACTGCACTACCTGCTCTGCAGAGCAGTGCCCTGCCTTGCTGAGAGCGGCAGGAGGGGGAGCCTGGCCCCGCTCCTGGCGGAGGTGGTTAGTACCTCACACCGAGCAAGGCTGGAAAGATCCCTCGGCTGAAGTCCCTGCGCCCTTGGCTCCCCGCTCAGCACTTTTTTCAGGCTCTCCAATTGCTCTTCTGAGGCCTTCAAAGGCACCTACCTTTCCACTGAGTAAGCAAATAGGCTTAAGTGGGATTTCAAGCCTTGGCGTATGGCTCGGTGCCTTCATGGGAATGTGTGGGTTTCCACGGACTGCAGCCCCCTTCACTGTGCTTTCCCTTCTCTGGTGGGAGAAGTCAGTCACTGAACAGCTCATGGTTCACCATTCTTGATACCATTCAGGTGAGGTTACAGTCCAGCTTGCAGCACCTAAAATAGACCAAAATGCAATTGTTAATATTTGCCATGCCACACAATGTACGATCCCTAAAATTCCTGATAATTTCCTCTTTCTTCCTCTCTTTTCTTCATGGTCAAGCTTCTTGCTCCCAGTCCTACCTGGCTGAAACACAGCTCATTCTTGGAGTAGTCCCCTGTTGTGGAGTGGAAGGGAAGTGCGTCAGCCTCATAGCGCTACAGCTTCAACAAGCTTGGTCTCCAGCTGGTAACACCACCTTGGCCAGCCCATGGGGTAGGTAGGATGACTTCAGGCAGCTGCATCCTCTTTTGACAATGAAGAAGCTCAGATAAGTCAATGGGAATTTGCTTGGTTTTGCCTACCTATTTTACTCAAAGAAAGCACAAGGTTCCCACTTTGTCCCCTCTTGCTCTACTCTGGATTATGAAAGGTAGGCAGAGACCATAAAGAAAGAAACATGGTGTCTCTGGCCTGCGAGGGGCTGCTGAGTGATAAGAAACATGGAATAACTTGAAGTGCGTGTAATTTTAAAAATGTTAGTAACGCTCAGCTCCATTTTGACTCACTCACAATGGGTAATGTCCGAGTAGTCAGGTTGTATAATCCATAAATTGAGGTTCAGCTTGTTGAAACACCCTCTGCACAAGATTGATAGTACATGGGCAGATTTATGAGGGGTTTGTTGGTAGTTATTCTCCATTATTTGGAAGCTATGACCATCACCAAGGAGACACTTGGAGACCATGGACGTCGCTCAGAACTGCTGCCTCAGCATCGAGGTCCTCAGCAACTTGTAGTGCTGAATTCAGAGATTCAGGTCCTCTGAATCTCTTTGTCTTCTGTTTCCCATTACACTGTCCTTCCCTATATCAAAGTGCCTTTTTTTTCTTTTTTCTTTTGTACCAGGCATTTACTTTCTTTTGGAGGTAACCAAATCACTTCTCAGTCCAGTTTTGGAGAGACACCGCAGGCTGAGCTCCTCAAGCCTTTCAACTGATGTATTGATCTCTGTACGTTGCATTAGCGTTGCATTAGCTCTTTTAGGCTATTTCTCCTTAAAGTTCCAGTCTTGCAACATCCTTTCTCTAAATCCAGTTCTCAAGCATTATTCCACAACCAGCTACACTAGACTAAATAAATATGAGCACTTCTTTTCTTATTTAAGGATTGAACACTTAAATTCAGTATCTACCTCTTGTCCCTGGCTTAATCCTGTCCCTGTCTGCCCCAGCATCACAGGGAGAGCAAACACTGCTTTGTGATGACAATTCTCTTTTCTTTTTCTGTTTGTCCCTCTTTCTTCCCCTCTTTCTCTAGCATTTTCCTTTCTGTTCTTCATTACCTTGGAGGTGCTGGTGGGCTTGCCTGAGGATTCTTGATTCAGTATTTTGTGAAGTTTTTTTTATGGTGTTAGGCATTTTCAAAAATTAAGGGGGTTTAAATATCCTTTTTTGTACTGATGGAAGATCACAGTTTTATTTCTCCTTTTGGCACTCTGCAAAACGAGTTTTGAAAGGTAGAAAAAAAAGGTAAAATTCAGCAAAATACTGTGTTAATTATTATATTGAACACAGTAGCAAAGATGACTTGGAGAAGAGAAAATAAAGTGAAAAAGAACACCGTATGAATGAAAGTAAAATGCTTCAATTTCAAAAATTACACAATGGAAAGGTCTTCAGTTTTCATTTGGTCCTAAGAATTGTTTGCCAATCTCCTGATTCAAACAGTGTGTAGCCTCTTAGGAAGCCAGACGTCCTCTCAGGAGAAGGAAAGAAATGGTGGGGCCTTTTATGAAAGCTTGCACCGTTGAGAAGGCCACAGTACCGCAGGATTTCCTGTGTGTAGTACATGATCTATTCAAAGTCAGACAAAATAGTTTCTTGTATGAATTAACAGGATATTTTTGGTTTCTATAGTATCCATGCTTTTATGATCTCAGGATAATCAAACACTGGCTTAGTAGGCTTATGCGCTGAAGCATATTAGTAGGGGTAAAATGAGACACATTTGAAGAGCTTGACCTACTTCAAATGACCAAATAGGAAGCAGAGGAAGGAAGGTTTATCTGTTGTTTCTATAGCCCTCGTGTGATTTACGCTGGCAAAGCATTAACATCGAAAAAGCTGCTTGAAAAACATTAAACATTTCCCCCCCGAAATGTTTGATCGTTAAGGGAAAAATCCAAACCCAGAGATTTATGGCTTGAATCCTCCTATCTGGAAACACTCAGGGTTGTGATAGGTGAAGTGCAGGGGGGTTATATCTGTATTATCCTTTAAGAATATGGTTCCCCGCTCGGCTGCATCTTCCATGGTGCAATGGGGAGGCTCAGGGAGAAGGGGCAGGCAGATCGTGGGGCACACGGATAAGCAGATAAATGCAGCTCACATCCAAGGACCTCAGCAAACTACAAATGTTATGACACTCAGAGAGGCATTTCGTGGCAGAAACATTTCCTTGTTTGCCTGTTGACCAACAGCTGAAATGTTTTCGGTTTTAATTAAAAAATAGGCAAAATCCAAAGCAAGTGAATGCCCTCTGCAAAATACTCTCTTTGCTTACCACTTGATCCAACCAAGAAGCTTTGGATTTTGATCCACATCCTTAAGAAGAGAAGAAAGGGAAGAAAAAGAAGCCATTTTTGAGAATTAATACCTCCCTGGCTGACATTGATTCAATTCAGTGTTCACAGTCTTCTTTGAGCTCTGGGGTGGACCATAAATGCTCAAGCAGCCAAAGAATCAGCAAAAAGTTTTCTTAAAAGCAAAGAAAACACAGATGCTGGGGCATGGAGAAAACCATTCAATTTATCTTAGAAAGAAAGAGCTTTGTGACCCTGAAGTATATTTGAGGATTCGTTTTAAATCTTTAGCAACTTGTTCTGCATGATTTAACAGCAATGGAAGCTCTGTTTTGTTGCACACCCTATTACACCTACCCAAAGTGACCCTGACACTGTTAATATACTTCAGCGATCATATTTTTTGCAGAGTTTTTCCGCTATTGACTACCAGTGAATTGCAGACTGTTGCCCTGACCCCTGGTAGCCCTCGTACAGCCATCACACGTAGCAGTCACCTGCACTGCAATGCTTTTTGTGTGTGTGATTGAAATAAATGAGTGGCGTGAGGTGCATTAGGGTAATAAGAACACAATCTCTGCAAGATTAGCAACAATATTCTTGACTTCCATGGTTAGTCCTTTACAATTTACCGTGATTTTGATTTATCTCCTACCAGTGTGCTCACTTTGGGGTTTTTGGCTGTGTTTTCAGGACAAAAAATTCTGCAGAAGAGAAGCATTAAGTTTTTCTCTCAGTCATTTAGGTCACAAAATGGAGCTGAGAGAGAAAAATCAGTAGCTTTCAAACGCTATTACCTTGCTAATGATAGCGCTCATCGCATGACAGTTCTCAAACTGATAAGACGTTCCAAACATCCACTGAAAAGGCAAAGAGGTTTTTTAGTGCCCCGGCTCTGTCTCTGCAGCTTGCACATGTTTTCAAACATAATTTCATGCCTGCTTTCTGACAGCTCATTAAACAAAGGCCTCTTGGTACATATAGTGCCCATCTTCCTGCTGAGATTGTAACATATTTATGGTGTTTGCAGATTGCTGGCTGTTTGCTCTTCTACTTCACAGTGTCCTGCCTGCCAAATGCTTATCAGTCTAGTGAAGGTGACAGTTTTCCCCATTTGTGTAGGTAGCAACGGTCTTGTGTTTGACCCTCGGAGGCAAGAAGCAATATGATTAGAAGAAGCTCCTGCAAGCAATAGATAAAAGCAATCACACAGGGAGAGACAGCAAGGAAGAGCTCAAGGGAGGAGGCTGATGTTGTGGAAGCTGATAGCTTGCATTCAGGGAAAGTGCTGGCAGTTAGTTAGCGAGACAGCTGGTAACATCCAGACCTTGTGGGATTTCAGCTTCAGACAAAGCAAACAAGGATTCAGGAGTGTTGAGAAGCTATCTGGAGTGGTGTACAAGGGCAATCAGTGCTACTCACTTCTAATTATCTGCCTCTTTCCTGCCATTAAACTATCATTATTATACATTCAAACCAATAAAGTTTAGTGAATTTAGCACCTTCTATTTTCTTTAAAAGCTGGTGCCAAAGCCCTGCTTTCCTTCCTCACAGAACAGATGAAGACATCTTTAAGCCAGCCGCTACCATTCATCCATCTGTCCTTGGAGGGTGGCAGGGGACTAGGAGCAGGTCTCTGCTTGTACCACCACCGGCAGCTGAAGAATCTGTTCCACTTCACCAGAGTAACAAGAGGGCTAATTGGTTTTTGTTTTTAAGAGAATTTTATTTTCTTTTTTTACTTCTTGTCAAGCCTATGGCTTAGTCAGTATTAAAAGAAAGTGCAGTGGCAGCTCTGTTCAGCTGCCAAAACCTAATCAACACAAAGGAGCTTTCGAGTAGCTGTCAGACAGGATTATGATATTGATCCTAACTATGTGCACGTTCCAGGAAAAAGGAGCATCTCTTTAACTAAAAGTCAGAGGGTGACAGATAACGAAAGACAAATATTTTGCAGCTCGAAGGACGGTTCTGTCCCCACGTTAGGAGAGCTGCCTAATTACAGCTGCGAGAAAAAGCAGCACCTGTGCGTGTTAGCTGCTATCTAACCTTGTAGGCTGAGCTTCTTGTCTCTTACAAATAAGCAGGTACAGAGCGAGTCCCAGCATGAACGTAAAAGTTTGAGAAACATCCATTGTGTGAGGGAGTGATGTGTGTGATTTAATAGGCAGCTCTTCCCTCTTTGAGTCAGTAGCGAATCAAGAATTTTAGGACTTTACTCTGCCAGGGAGGGTGACTTGGGGATCAGAGGCAAATTCAAGGCTCTGTGTATTTCTGGTTGTTAGTGATGATATGACATTATTTATAACATCTAAAGTAGGAGAGAGGAATGATAGGCCATGTGTCTAAATGTTGCCCCAGTTCTTTCCAAGTCTCAAGTGAGACAAGGTGAATCCCACCCGCAAGGACTTGAAGTCCAGTATGCCAACATAGGAAACGAATGAGTGAGAAGAACCTTTCGCTTCTGAGGGCATGTAGGCCAAAGCTGAGTCTACACATACACTAGGAAGCTCCTAGAGACCTGAATACCACATTTGCCTGTTTATTCTGTCACCTGTCCTGTCTGGAAGAGAGTAATACTGGTAGTCTAACAACAGGTGTACACGATGGACACAACATGGGTTTTGAGCGCTGAGTCTGAAATCAGCTAATAGGGATTTAGACTGATTTTGACTTTAGTTTTCATTGTCTGGGGCCTTTTTTCTGCAATATAAATGCTGGTTTATGTGCAGTGTAAACAGACCATGAGTGGATCTCTGCACTACTGCCATAGCCACCATGAGCAACTGCGGTCCTCTGAGCATCCCTTTGACACCCCAACCACCTCTCCTTATTACCTGGCTGCATACACCCATCTGCTTGGGCTCCAACTCCTGTCACAGAGTGGTAGCCTCTTTTGCCTAGATATTACCATGTGAGTGATAAGACACACTAAGGACAAATAAATTATTCCCTGACTTACAACTCCCCTCAAGCCAGAGTGTAACTTGGGTCAGAATCTACATTCAGTCTTTTAATCTTGGGTTTTCCAGATATTTCTTTTGGTCTCATGGGTCCCCAGGAAAGTCACTTAGCCTCTCTGTGACTCATGTTCCCCATCTCTGGTGTAGCAGTTATGGTTTCCACCTACTGTGCAAGGGATGGGAAAGATTTATTGCTCAAGTATCACAGAGAGCCTGGAAGAATATCCTGAAGAAGTGCTGTGATAGTAGTACTGCGCAACGCTGTGCAATAGTCAGTGAAATGCTTTGTCTCACAAGGGGTGTTAAAATTATACACTTGTTGTTTAAGACACTGTATCTTACAGAATTTTCCGCACCTAAAAACTAGGGCACATCACAAAACCCAGCAGGGTTTTTTTGCAGGACCAAGTAGGGAGGGTGTATTTTGCATAACTGATCCTGGATCCTTCCTAGAGCACTGTTAATTGCCGATGAACTGATGGTAAAGAAAATACATTATTTTAGTCTATGTTTTTCCCTGTGTAATGAACTACCACATCGGTCAATTTTGTTCTCTGTAATACATCAAAGCAATGGGAGTGCATTAAGAACCAAATGAGGGTCTTGGCCTCTCATCTTAGTTTTATCTCCCCCAATAATAATGAAGCTGGGTAACTTCCTAGAAAATAACAAATTGATATAAACAGCACTGGTTTGCCAGCTACTGTCATTGCTGATGGATAGTGCTACAGCCTGAATGGGTTGTCCACATAGCTATTTGTCAGCACTGTCTGTGAGGAGCTCTGTGATAACACACTGTGCTAAATTCACTCTCGTGTCTACAAAGGAATAAAAAATGGCTCATTTGAGTCAATAGGTGTCACACAGAGTAAACAACAGCAAAACCAGGACGCAGTTATATTGCAGCCTCGCCAAAAAGACACCTTTACTGCTGAATGGGCTGCTACTAATTTAGATGCCTGGGAACCTGTGTATATGCTAGTAAGGTTGGTTGTCTGTTGGTTTGTTATTTTTCTGTGGGAGAACTTAAATATATTTACTGCTTGCACGCACACACAGAAAAAGTGCTTTTGGATTAACTACATTTAATTTGCATTAACTACATTTCTATTGTTGCTTGCAAACACCGTTGCAAAACTGACAAGGATTATTCCGTTCCTTATAATCGTATTTGTATCACTGGGTAAATTTGTTAAGGTGTAGATATTTCTTAAGAAATAAAGAAGTGTAGAAATATGCTTAATTTCTGTGGTTCAGAGCTGTTAACTGAAGACTGTCTGTTGCGTGACTGATCAAAATGGAACACGTGCAACACTGGAGCTGGGCAAACAAAAGAGATGGCTCTGCATACGTGTGGCTGCGCACTCCTCAAACCACATATCCTTTGGTATAACTTGGGCTTCCTTTAAAAAAAAATCCCTTTATGCTATAAAATACATGCATCAAAATAGCAAATTATGTGATGTTGGGTGTAGAATGGCAGAGATCATAATGCACCGTCGGTACTGCAGACGGTTGTCAACCTCTGGAAGGGAGGAAGGCGTTTGGGTGCCACAGGTACAGGAGCACAACGACATGTAGCTGCTTCTAACGAAAAGCACGGCAACCTCAGCAGCCGCAGGGGAGGACAGCAGTTCCCTCTTCCCCTCACTCTTCCCTCTCAGTCATCTGGCCAGCCCCTCTTCAGAAAAACAAGGAGTAGCTGTTTCAGCTGATGGCGAAACATCTGGCAGGCTGTCTTAGGAATACTTGCAGGATAACGCTTCCTCATGTTTTCACCAGCACAAGGGAACAGCAGAAGCCTCAGCTTGGAGAGAAAGGTCAGATGGGACGTTTTGTGCATTTTCAGGAAGGAAAGGGTGTTCTGCTTGCTTTGCATGAAATTCCCACGGCAGGGTGAATAATTCTTCTTCTTCACTAGCCTGGTTACGGCATAATGCTGCCAAAGGCTTTTAGGTTGCTGTTCCTGACATTCAGAGCCCATTTTTAGTGCTAGTACCATAGCATCTCCTTTTCCGTGAGCATCTGTGGTGGGTCAACACACCATAAACATATCTTCCGAGGACGATAAAAGGAAAGAGGTGATTTAGGAGGTCCCTTACGTATATTTGTGGCCAAAGACCGCTATGGCTTTCACTCAGGCTGTGGGAGTGAGCACTCTCATAGAAAACTCCATAGCTTACCAAGCCCACTGATTGTTACAGCTGCTCAGAAACCAGGACCAAGCACAGAGAAGCGGATGATCTGACCAGGACTGAGGTAGCATCTTAGTTCCCCCAATCAATATTTCTACCTCAAAGTCCAAGTGTGACTGACGTTATGTCCTCAGGCAGTTGTCATGTCGATTTTAATGAAGAATAAATGACCCAGACTTTTTGTTTCACAGAGGCTGGAATGACCATAAATTGCTGCTTTGATAATAAATTGCTCAACACTACCTGGATAGTATATTTGCTCGCAGAATTAATCGAATTCAGTTGTTGAGTACAAGGCTCACCACACATGGTTCATGGAGCCCGAAAAGGCTGTCACACTGTGTATCGTGCTATCTTAATTGGGAGAGTCAAAGTGAAAGGCTGAAACTTGATCAGTTGTTGGATTAGGAGACTATGTGAGGAGAAACAAAGAAATGACCCAGAGTAAAATGGATACCTCAGTACTAGAAAGGTTAGAGCTTGACCACACACATTCTTTAATAATGCATTTCCAACATAAACAGAGCCACAGGCACTTGGCATAGAAGACAGCTTCTCTTTTTTGCAGGTCATCAATATACCGTGTTTACATTGTCAGGCTGGTCTCAACAGTGTTAAATTATAAATTAGACTCGGTGCAAGTAGAGATGTAAACACTGATCCATATACTATAGCAGCCATAGCATGGGCTAAGCAATTCATCCCTTTCAGGTAAAGATTTTAATAGGAAGCTTGGGAAAAGCTGGGCTCTGGAAAAGTTTCAAAGGAAGCGTTTAAAGGTGTTTTTGTTCTAGATGGAGTATCACTTGGGAACAATTTCAGTTAAGCGCCATTTCATAAGGATGTCCTTGGAGTAGCTTACATACAGCAGAGTAAAACTACAACCGTCTGTTAAGGACAATCATCTGTGGCATGCAATATTGACACATCAAAATGCCAGTGACAGTGATGGTGACAGGGGCAGGTTATTCTAGCTTTTTAGATTAACAAATGGTGACAGTCTTCAAAATACCCAGCTGGAAAACAAAGCAATTGCTTTGGGAATGCAAAGAAGCACAGGCACCAAAAACATCTGGAGAAAACACAAATATTTTCTGTTTGTATTGTGACCTGTAGATGACAGCAAAAATCCCTTGGTCTCCCTCTCCAGCGAGCTGATTGAAAATTTAATAAAAATATTTCCTGAAAACGTCCTATAAAGTTGACATTTTGTTGCTACTTTATAAAAATAAAATAATACAAATTATTTTGTAGTCTTATACTAATATTATTATGTATTCTGTAATACTAATTTTGTATTATTAAAAATTGCCAGGCATTCACTTGCCACCCACCGACAGAGCCAGTGTGAAATAGCAGCACGCAGGCAGTGTGGTGAATGCTGCATAGCTGACCTCCTGCCACCCCCGCGTCTTTTTGATGGTCTAATCCTGTGATGCACCGAGAAGAATAATTTGGACAGCTTTGCTGGGTGAGGCCATTGCCCTTCTGTAGCCTGGCAGGGAGCGGGTGCGAGGGCAGGCTCGGTGTGCTGGAACGGCCACGCAGCCTGCACAAGTGGTCACTTGTAAAGTGCCATTTCCCTTAACATGAGCATGAGATGGATACTGAAAAGAAATGAGCCTTCAAGGCATTCCAGCTCGTATGGATGTGCTGAGCCTGTTGTAGAAGCAACCTGAAGTGGTCCTCAGAGATCTCCATTTCTTCTTCGTGAAGAAGAGTTGTGTTTGTGCAAATCCTCTCATCTCTGCTTCTTCAGGTCCTCCACAAAAAAAAATTTTGGTTTTTACTTCTGTCATATGAGGGCAAGATCTGTCTCATACTTGGTGGCACCAAAGCTGAAAACTGTGTAAGCCCCAGGGCAGAGGCCAATAGATATGAACAATGTCCTACAAATGCTCCAGGCTTCAGGGTCCCTTCACAGATCACTTGTTTAATTATACAGCATTTCTGGACATTGAGCTGTCAGTGTTCAAAGGCCAACATAGGTTTTCTTTTTAAGACTTTGACTGTACCTACTTATACTTGGCACCTGCCAAGACAGGAAAGCAAATTCTAGACTCCTAAGAGCTCTCTTGGGAGAATTTCTCTTCGGTCAAAGGAAAGAGCATTTGGGAAGAGGAAAGGCAATTGTCATAAAGTTTAGGGTTCATTGTCCCTATGTTCAAAAGAGAGCACTGCTGTGATGATGTCTGATCTCCTGGATCAAAAAGGGAAACAGACTTTCACCCAATATTTCTATGGCCAATGTGCTGTCATGGAACCTCAGCTTAAATTGGTTACACAGCCCCACAGCAGGGACATTTGTGTATCTACAAAAGTTTAGAAAACACAGAGCCTCTAGCTTCAAAGGCAGACTAAAAGCTGGAAAAAATCTAGTCGAAGCCAAGAGAAATGGTTTGGAGATATTTTTTGGGGGCAAGGCTGTCTGGCAGGAGCTGAAATGACTATTGATTGTTAATACTTACTTGCATCCTAATAAGACAGAGCGTCCAGTCAGGATTGGGCTCCATTCTGTTATCTGATAGGCACACACGTGTTAAATCATACTCCTTCTGTCAAGCTGATTACAGATATTTTATGGGATTTTTAAATTCATTTATGCATTTTATATCATGTCAGCCAAATCAAAGGAGGCATCACTGATACAGGAGAGGAGCAGCACACACCTGACCAGTACCTTGAATTCCTGGGTGTTTCTTAATCTGTTTTACTTGATGAATCACAAAATGTAAAGTCCTTGAAAGAAATTTTCTGAAATTCTGTTTAGGGGAATTTGTGGATCTATATCACATTTTAGCTTGTTCTATACATTTCTTAGATTGCTTTTTTCCCAGCTAAACCAATGATACTGCAATTGTAATGTGCTTTATGGTACTCGAGACACAGTCCCTCTTTCTTCCCCTCATCCAAACCAAAAAACTAGTCAGTGAAAATTTAAATGAAGAAACAAACCCCCTATATTTCCTGTGATTGCTATCATCTGTCTGACAGGGGTTTGGGTTAGTTGTCTTTGCTTCTCTTTGATTTTACCCACAACTGATACTAAAGCTAATTGGAAGGGTTTCTGGTGTGTGTACAGGAGACCAGGAACACACAGCTGTTGGTAAGCGTTATTTTGGACCTTGAGTTCATGCCCATATTTTCTGGGAGAAGTTGTGCTCAAATTTGCAATTGAGGCAATTGTGGTCGTTCAGCGTGTAAAGGCAGAGCTCAGAGGTGAACCCATTTTCCCCAGTGATGGTCTTTTCCTGCCTGGGAAGCCAATTTATTCATTTGTGGTTAGAGCAAAGGTTGCCAGCCCACAGGCAGTGTGGGTAAGCAGAGAGTTTGGGCCCCAGTCTGAATTTGCATGCCCAGCTAACATACCAGTACAGATATAGCCTTTACTCATGGGTCAGTAGCCATTTCACTTTAAGTGGCTCAAATGGCTGCAACAATGTGGATTTGTAAGGAATTGTGTCTGCTTATTCCTTGTGAAAATTTGGCTTACATAATCCGAATAAGTTTTCAGTGATTAATTTTCAAGCATGTGATTTTGCCACTCGCACACATGAAGAAGCAGATTTTTGGGCACACAAACCAGCACATGGTTGAGGGAAGCTGGACTGCAATCCCCATGGAAATTGGGCTCACAGTAACGAGGTGGGTGAGATCTCCCAGCTACTCAAATTGCTATTGATCCAACTGGGAATCTGATCAAATGTATTTGTCTTTATTACCGGCATGGTGAATGGGTTGGATGGGGACCTGATTTCATTTGCTGCTCGTCACGCTGGGGTAAATCTTCGAGTCCCTGAAATGCAAGTGGATTACACTTGTGCCCCTTTTGGAGTTTAGCCTACTGACCAATTTGTTGTAATGCTTCATAAAAGAGGCTAAATGAATGTCTGATGAATACAGGGATTACTACTTGCCCCCAAATCGCTAAGTACTAGTATCATGCTACATGGAGCATCAGCAAAATCTCTTATCCTATGGTGTGAAGTACTCAACTTCTTCTGTGCAAAATAATTAAGACCTATGCAATAACAGATGAATGCTGTGTCGTTATTTTCTAAATGTAACATTACAGACAGCACAGTGAGATTAGAGTTAGGAAACAAACTACAGCTGCAAGAGCTTTGCAGAAGGCTGATGAAGGAAACATGTTCCTACTTGCAAAAATAGAATCTACCAAGCTTATGAGCCTGGCAAGACCTTAATAAAAATCAGCGGGCAGCAGTGGCTGGCTCTTAGCGCTCACAAGCGCTTCCCCTTCCCAGGCATCGCTATTCGGTGGTGTCTATGAAGTGAGACAGTAGCATGGGGTCAGCTTCCCAGAGGCCATAGCCGTCACCGTGTTGGAGCTGTATCAAGGGAGACTGGACTAGTGAAATCTTCTTTCCACTTTGCAGACAGGTCACTGGTGGGATTTATATAAACACTTGTCTAAGACACGTATTGAACTGCCCTGGAAGCAGATACGATTTGAACTCAGCAGGAATTAGGCACCCATCCTGCTCTGGAAATTTGGTAAAATCCCATAAAATGAACATCAGCCTCAGTAACTGTGTTAGACCAGCAGAGACTGATGCACTTTCAAGAAACTGAGCCCCAGAAGCCTTTCATGACCTGGGCTGTCCTATAATGACCGCTGCGGTTGGTATGAACACCTGCTGCTTGTCTCATCTCTAATTCTGGTAACCTTTGCAAGCACAGCCTTGACTTTCAGCCTGGTGCAGTGACCTTTGCTTTATTGCACACCTTGTACCAGCTTTCAGGTAAGCCCGCATTATCCAAGCATTTCCTTACCTTCAGTTTCTTGATTTCTAGGTCTCTGCCAATGGCCGTGAGATGCTGAGAGTGCCTCGATATTCCTTTGCCTAGATCCACCTAACTTTCACCTTCTTTGCAGCTCTGATTTCCAGGGGCTTCCGGGAAAGCCTTTTAGCCCTGTTCCCTTTGCAGCTGGAGAGGTCACGGTGCACCCTCCCACCCAGCTGAGTTAGCTGCTCTCCAAATCACTCCTGCCCCCAGCTCAAGAGACCAGAGTGTCTCCATCTCCTTTAACTACGTATTAGTCACAGCCTCCACTGTAGAAATACAATGAATTTGGCATGAAATGACAAAACAGAGTTGTTTATCACTCTGTAAACCCTGGAGGGCCAAATGCTTTTGACACTCGGGAGGTGGAGTGATTACAAATCGAGCCTTTGGGTTGCAGCAGTCCCCGGGCTGCTGCGCTCTCTCAGCAATATATCCTCTGCCAGCTCTTTGCTTGCCAGCTCATTGCAAGGCTCTTTCTGCTGTCCACTTTAGTGCAAGGACGTGGGCTTCAACTTAGTTCTTGGCCTCTTCCCTGTGTCCCTCCATAAACCCTGGAAACAAGAGAAGAAAAGCAGGCAATGTCACATCTGGCTGCCGGTGCCTAGAGTGGCATGCCCTGAGATAGCTGTGGTGCCATGGAAGGGGGTCTTGAGCATGCAGATTTCTAAAATGAGGCCTAGCACTTGTAATCCCATCCTTTTTTTTGGTTAAAATTACTTTCGTTTGTAAATCCAGGAGAGCGGAACTATGGCTTTCCTCCAAAAACCTTGGTCAGTGGTCAGTAAGATTTGGCCTTCAGAGTATTACAGCAAAAATTAGGATATTCTGTTCTTGAAAATGCGCACAAATAATTTAGCTACAAAGACTTTTTTTTTTCCCTGCATGCAAACCCAGTGTCTTTAATTTGCGCCAAATGATGTTTCATATTAAAGCAAAGAAGCTGAATACCTGCTCTTTATCATAAGCAGTGGGGGGAGGGAAAGCTTCCTTACAAAGTCCTGCACAGTCATTAAAATCAGGAAAGCAATTCCTGTAGCAAATCTTCTTGTTCCTTCAGTTGTATTTCCTGTCACACTTATGCTATTTGTTTATGCATTAGGGGCTCTTGTTAAGAAAATGGCAAGTGGGTTAATAGAGAGTTCTCAAATGCTTCTCTTGTGCGGCTGAGGTCCCTCTGGGATCGATTTAATTGTTCCTACAATGAAAACGGTCCTGTCTTAAGGTTCTCTAGCTCAGATAAACGTCTTTAATCACTTTCATGTTGAAATAAAAGGAGCTTGGGAATGTGAAACTTTAGTACACTTTGATTCCTGAAAAGAGAACTTAGGGACACATTGCAGATACATATATAAATCATCTTGCTAACATTAGAGGAAGGGTTTCCTATAAGGCTTTCAGGATGCTTTAATGTAAGTAGCTCCTATTATTGCAGCTAATATATTTTGCACATGTGAGCTGCTCTTTGGTTGCCGGGAATGCAGCTGTACAACTTCAGCTTCACTCTGAAGCTGAAACTGGTCATTACCGAATGTGTTGTCGCATATCAGTCTGAAGACAAATTCTGAAGTTTAACTTAACTGGAGGCTTGCCAAGCGGTAGACTCAAGCCAGGGTCTATTCACCTCCTCATGTGCAGATGGGACTCCCACCAACATTAATGGAGAAAATAATAAATACCCTAACAAACTCATAACGAGGTAGGCTAGTATCGGGCTTAATTATCCATGATCATGCCAAGGAATGCCTATGCCAGCAGGTGCTCCTGTAATAAGTTACCTGGAATGAACCAGCACAGAAAGCAGCAAGGTATCTTTTTTTTTAATTTTTATTTTTATTTATATTTTAATGATATGCATTTAATCCACCACTGGAGCTAATTAATAGGCATGGCAAAATAGAGCTGTACCGCTGCTCCACGCCTCGTTTCTCCTACTTCCACACAAATGATGCTATTAATACTGGAAACCAGCATCCCAGTTTGCCTTCGGGGCTCTGCAGCGCAGCTGAGAAGAGGCAGTGCCATTCCTGCATACCTGCCTTCCCCGCACGCGAGCAGCGACCGCTGGAAGTGCGGCAGCACTTCCCTGCTCAGAGAGAAAGAGAAGATTGCTCAAAACACTTCTTGATGCATAATTTTGTGTAACAAGCAATAAAAGAGTGTTTTTAACTGTGGATCTTTGCAGGGGAAGAAAGTATGAGTTCAGCAAGACTGTGCCCAAGGTCCCTGATGGCACCGTCTTTTCTCCCATTGAGTACTGTAGTATGGGTTGAACCAGCTCTTGTCCCCTTTTATTTCAGCACCTCGTCGTTTTCTTTAAGTTGAAGAGCAACATTAATCCATTTTAAATGTTATTCTCATCCTGCAATAAAATAGGACTGGTTTATTTCAACATACTGGAAAGAGAAATCACGGCCCGTCTCACACCTCCAGAAGGTTTTGTGGTTTTGTTGTACCTGCTTATTGCTGCTCATTCAGCATTCTCAGGAATTTTACTGCTCCTTTTCATTAAACTTATTTTTACTACATTCCTTTTGTAAAGAACCCGTCTGCAGGCAAATAAACACAAATGTAGAACCTAGCAGCAAGTCAAAAGTCTTATGAAGTTCACATTCAAGAAGTTTTGTTCCACCACTTCTACCGTAATTTCTTTTTTTTTTTCATACCTGCTATATTTTCAAGCCACAAAAGAGAAATGTTTATAAGAGACTTATCACGCAGAGCATAACCACTTGCTACCTCAAATTCATTTTTAAGGTTTCCCTTTCCTTGGGAATTTCTGTTGAAATCATTTCAGTGATTGAATCCTGCTTGCTTCGGGACACAAGGGGGGCTGTTATCCAGAGGGGAAAAAAAAGCAGTGTGTTGTCTACAGCATGACAAAGAAAATTAGTCACATAGGTATCGTTTACTTGTTTCCTTTCATGGCCTCTAATCCTCTATTTACATGGAGTATATCCATCACACACCCCCAATATTTTCTGCAGGCTAAGACAAACTTGGGGCGTTGTAGCAGACCCAACTAAATCAGCTCTCTGGTGTGGCCTCTGCTTACTGGATACTTATAAATTTAATGTTCTTCCAACTCTGAGTCCAAACCCAGAAACCTGTCCTTCTGGCTACTTTAATGATTACAGCTACTTTTCCTATGGCTACTCCTGCTAAATTACTTCAGTTAGAAATTTTAGTTTAATATATATTACTTATTACAGACAGCTGATAATACTACCAATCCTTCTGTTTTAGTGGGCAGTATTCCAAGTCTCTCATTGAGATAAACTGCCCAGCCTTCAATCTCGTAGTTTATCCACTTCAGAACCAGATTATTGTCTCATAAAACTGTTGAGATGGTGCAGTTAATACTTGCTATTATTTTAGAGGCCAGAACCATAATCTTCACCATAAAGATTTAAGTCCTTTTTACATGCTTAAAGTTTTCAAACTGTGGGTCATATCCTGCCATTGATTTTTACGCAAAACTTCCAGTGTTTTTTGCAGTAATTGGGTTCTTTCCTCTTGTGATTTCACACCACAGGATCAGAATGATGCAATCACATTCCTAATACAAATTTATGAACTTTGTATCCTCAGATTGGTGCTATAAAACAAAATCATTTTCAGTCCAAAGGGCATGTGTGTGTATACTTGACAGACCTGTGCATCATTCTGCAAGCAACCATTTTTCTTAATATCAGCCAGCGAAACAAAGTTATACGTGAGTGATGTTGCTATTATTGAACTGATGGTAAGCCCAAGCGCTGTGCTGTTCCCTCCCTGAAATCATTTGATACAACAGTGGCGTTCCTGTTCAAACACTACAAATCAAAAGACACAGACTCAACTTCAAAGGGAAATTGAAATGTCCAGATGAAAGTCGAGATGAAAGTCCAGATGCAAAGACAAGTTGTGCCTTGACTTGGCTCATCAGATAAGTCAGGGACCAGGTGCGTGTTTGAATTTTCCCCCATCACAAAAATAAAATCTTCATTCTTTTTTTGGGGGGGTGAGGGTCTGCGGACGTGCAGATCCATCGTCCCCTCTATGAAAGGTCTCTCTTATTCCAAGTGCTCAAAACAATCAGAAGTTTATGAGAACTGAATCCCATTTTTCCCCTTTTATACCAATTACATGTGCACTTTTATGTTTGTTTCCTCTTTCAATTAAAGCAAGCAAAAATAAAGCAGACGTGGAATGGCAGATAATTAAACATGTAAAGATGAAAGAGAATGCACCCATTTGAGAGTCCTCTGTGACTGAGTGCTGGCTGCTCCCTCAGGGCAGAGCCTAGGGACCACCTCATCTGGACCATGGAGATGGCATATAAATACCGTATAAACCTCATCTGAGTGCTCCCCTGCTTCCCCCGCAGCCCTGCGCAAGAGCAGGCTCCCTGTTATCCTGCTGCTGAGTAGCTTGAAACAAGGGGCCAAAATAGTCTCTAAAGAGCACCACAAAATAGAGGAGCCTTGACCCTTCTCACTTTGCTCTGAGATACCCTCAGTTAGGAGAGGGAAGATCCCGAGACCCTCTGAGAGACATATGCCACCAGGCAGTCCCTCCTGCATAGCGTCAACTTCCCCCAGATAAAAGGCTTTGCCAAATGCTAAAAACATAGAAACAAAAGTTACCGTGACAGGTCTGACAAGATTTCTGGAAAAAAATGCATTACTTCGTCAGTAAAGCATCAGAGCACAGAAAAGAGGTTTGGGATATTGTAGAAAGTGAAAAAAAAAATGCAGCAAAATTGCCTTTGCTGATACGAAAACACCAAAACCATATTTCCAGAGAGCTACAAGAAATCTGTTATTCTTAAGTTGTGTTCTTAAAAGAAAAATTCTTAAAAAATGAGTTTTGAAAAAAAGGTAGTGTGATTTTACACATCTTTCGAGCTCTTGGGGATGCAGTTTACTTTAGCTACTATAACTATCATCTGTCACCCTCACTTATGTGAAGAAGGGGACCAAAGTTCCCTGTCAGCCAAAAGAAAGAGGCAAATTGGTCACTTAAGGTATTCTATTTTGTCTTAGCAGGATTTAAACCAAATCCTGGCAACGTCCCCCTAGCAATAGGCACACCCAGGCAGTGGGGTCTGTTTGAATGGGGTTTACCTCCTCCAGATTTTGCATTCTGAAGACTGGGTGAGCCCAACAAGTTGGACTGCTCTCCCCATAGTCAATCTAAAAGAGCTGGTCATTCCAGGGGGAACTCATCCCTTGTAGCTTGCATAGCTCTTTCAGGATGAGTTAAATCATCTCCAGGAGGTACCTAGTCCCACCCTTAACTGTAAGAGGAGCTGAGATGTCTAGTTTAGATAAGACATAAGTATGTTAGATGCTATTTTAAAAATAAAATCAAATAAGATGAATTCCATACCAGTTCTGTGATCAATACCTTTTCTTCTCCCTAAGTTATCTCTACGTCTAAGAGGTTTTTATAAATTCTAAGACCATCACAGCGCTTATAGCAAGAAACTTTCAGTCCTTGTCTCCCAGTGATTTCTCCTGTGGTAATATTGTTTTCCTCAGTGCAGGGTATCAATAAAAGAGCTAGTCTCCCTTTTCTCTAGTGTTATTTCATGGTCAGTAATGGATTGCAATTTATACTTCCTCTCACTTTTTGTGTCTCGAGTCACTGGTCCATAGACATTGACGATCTTTGGCTGCTGAGTTGTCAGTGATTCAGAACCTGTAACACCACTTTTCACAACCTGACCCTTCCTAAACGAATTATAACCGATGGTTTTAACATTCTGATCAAGTGAAACTTCCCCCCTAGTTTCATTAAGGCCATCTTGAAGTTGAATATACGCTCATAAAAGATTATTTCCAGTTCCTTCTGTTATTGCCTAGACCCCTGGCATTAGTGTACAAGCAATTAAAGAACTTATTCTCCTAATGTCCCTGGGTGTCTTGATTAATTTTGTTCTTGACATATTAATTTTTGTGCTAAATGAATGTTCAGTTGTCCCCTCTTTTTGTTCTTCCCTTTTGTTCTTAATTTAGTGCTCTCCTGTCCGGGTTGAGCAGACGGCACCCAGAGAAGATTGCTTCTGCTGCTGCTGAGGTGGAAGCCATCCAAATGATACCAGCCTCTTCCTACAGAAGTGGGGCCCCAAAGCCAAGCGCTCCTTCTTTGTGCCTGTCCTATGCGCAGTGGTTCACACTGGAATCTTTAATTGTCGAATTCTTTCGCTCAACAAAAGTTCTCCAATAAAATAAGCTGCGCCTTTGTCTCCTGAGGACTGTCCCAATCCAGGCACCAAGCTGCTGGTTTTTACTGTGTGGCAGTCATTCCCACACATCATATTGAGGGTGGAAAGTCAGAGCCGGTGTCAAGAAAGGTGATATTGCTGATCAGTGTGAAACACCATACCAGCCTATCCCAGCCTCTTGGAGCTCACCATCCACCTGGAGCAGACTGATTTCAACCGAGTTATTTCCATAGCTGTCAGCTGGTTATCTGGCCCTTTCCCTTTGCTTCTCCTTTACTTTGAGTGGTGCAAACTGGGAGTCCTTCAGCAGGAATCTACTCAGCTGCTCAAGTGCACAAGTTGGCGCTAGGAAAATGTTGTCGTTTGGGCTGGACTGGCCACTGAATGAATGACAGATGCTCTCTTTAACCTCTCTCCCTTCTTCAGAAAAGAGTGAGAGAGAGAGACTTATGAACTGAAAAAGAAGCTAAACTACTGTAATGAAATATTAATAATAATTAAAAAAGGAAAGATAATAATATTAATAGGAACACAATGAAATATATACGTATATACAAAACCCCTACTGAGCTCCCAGGATGATGATCACACCATCTGCAGGCACAGGGAAAATCCCAGACTGGACTCAGTGACAGACGGGAACTGAACTCATTCAGAAATGCATGGGTCAGGATCAAAGGCAGATGAACAGAGTCCTCTTCAGACACCAGCCACTGAAGAAAGAGAGATGACTCTTTGGTCCCTCAGCTTTTATACTGTGCATAATGCAGTTGGGATGGAAAACCCTGTTGGTCAGATTTGGGGTCACCTGTCCTGTCAATTCCTCCCCACAGGTGTGATCCCTCTATGCTTTTCTGCTTCCGACCCTCCAACGGGGCAAATAACAGTTGGCTGCCCTTGGTGTTACAGCAATATGGATAAGCAAGAGCCTCTCTGCATCCCATCCCTTGGCATCAACTATAAAGATCGGTCTTGTCACTCTGGTAGCAGACACTCTCTGAAGAATATGCCGTTGGTTTCAGAGAGTTAGAAGAGGCTTAACTGAAAAGTAAAATTACTGAAAAGAAAACTGGCTCTGTTTTACCTCAAACCATGACAGGAGAGCAAGTCTTTGCTCCCAAGAATGATTTTGTCTCAATTTGTTACTGCAGGACAGGTGGTTGGTGTAGCTTCTCTTGAGCCCACACAACAGTTTACCCCAGCAGAGCATCAGGCTGCGACTCCAGTGCATGCCGGCTGGTCTGCTCCTCCTCATGCAGGAATGGACCCCTCCGGAGTGCACAGGGCCAGGCCAGACCTTAGCCATATTCCCTGCAAAGCAGGTTCAAGACTTTTCCACCGTACCAAGCCTGAAGACGGGCCACCTCTGCCCAAGAAGGGAGGGGAAAAGTGCAAGCACCCCTGGGGTGTGCAACCAGGAAGAGCCGCAGGAGTCAAGGCTTCCTGCTGCTGTCACCGCCTCCAGCTGGGATGGGAGGTGTGGGGGACAGCACCAGGGTGCCAGGAGGTGCTCACTCCCTCTCTCCATTCCTCCGTGCCAGCAGTGGCTGCTCTCTCACACATCCCAAAATCTTCCTTGGCGGCGGTAGCAGCGACAGCAGAGCTGCCAGCTTGGCTCTTCAGCCCTCTGGCAGAGGTGAAGGAGGCAGCGGGACATGGGCTCATTTCCTCCCACAGCTGAGGAACTGCTTACTCTGGCTCTGTCTAGACCTGGCCTTGGTCTTACGACTGTTTCCTGAAGAGCACTGGCCAAAGCTTCTTCCTTCTAAAATCTCTCTTAATGCCATGCAGTTATTTCACAGGCCATGCATCACACTGCGGTCCTTTTGGTGCACAACAGCAAGCTGTGGTTCAGTTTTTAAGAGATCCTTCCTCAAAATAAATAAACAGCAACGACCCCATCTCAGGCCCCCACACAGTGCTCTCAGAGGCTGGATTTGTGCCTCTGGTCCCAAGCAGTAAGTTAAAAAAATGGGCTTAATGGAGAGATCTTTGTCAGATCTTTATATTTTTGAGGAGGAACTTCTTTACTTTGAGGGTGGCAGAACACTGGAACAGGTTGCCCAGAGAGGTGGTGGAGTCTCTGACTCTGGAGACATTCAAAACCCGCCTGGACGCCATCCTGTGCAACCTGCTGTAGGCGGACCTGCTCTGGCAGGCGGGTTGGACCAGATGATCTCCAGAGGTTGCTTCGAACCCCTACCATTCTGTGATTCCTTTTACTAAAAAAGAGGGGAAAAGGGAGGGGACGATAACATCCATTTGGAAAGCTTGGACACACCAGGGCAAGCAGCCCTTGGGAAGCCTAAGCCAGGGCAAGGCTTCACTGCTGCTAGGAAGCTTGCGAAGGAAACCAGCCCCCAACCTTCCTTCCCCACCCGCCCTCCCCACCGCTTGCTGCCACAGAGGATTCCCACCAGTGGGAGGGATGCTCTGTGCTGCAGAAGAGGGTGTCTGGTTTCTGGGACTATCCAAAATAGAGGCAGGTATTGTTCTACCGCTGGGAAGGGAGGTCCCAACCACTGTACCTGCTAAGTGCGCTCATCGCCCACCACTGGTGGTGTTTTTCCCTCTCGCTGAGCATGCTGATGGCTTCTCTCCCAGCTCTGCCCCTTGTGAGTCATTCCTTCTTGCTATGTTTGCCATTAACTTCTCTCACTAGCCGTGGCCCCACAAACTGCTGGGGTTGACCATGTCTACTGCTGTTTCATGAGGCAATTTATTGGTTGCTGCGCACCTTAGCCTCTGCCTTTGCTTTCACCTTTTAAGTCTCCCATCGATCCCTGCAACATATCTATAGTTCTAGAAGATGTCATGGCAAGCTGAATCCAAATGGAGACTTTCACCACCCTGAAGAAGAGAAAGAAAATCCTCTGAGGCCCCTCTCTGCCCAATATTTCTTCACCTGGTCCCGCTGGCTTTGGATGATCCTTCACACTGGGGCAACACTAAACCCAGTTGTTCTGAGCTGCATTGTTTGCGGGGAACTGTATCTTCAGCTGATGGAGGCTGGTAAGGCTCTGGCTGTCTCGGCTGAGGATTTGTCCCATCGAACATCTTGAAGATGAAAAATACAGTCAGTTAAATGGATGGAAAGTCATCAGTACGATGATATCTTAGCACAGAATTGGAGTGATGAACAGTTTGCTGCGTGAAAGATGTTCATCAGAGAGTTGGGTCTCCTAAAAATATAGAACAAAATGAAAATCACAAGGTCAAAAATAAAAATGCTGTGTCATTCCCCTGTAATCAGAAAGGATATTAATAGATAAGAATATTTTCTTAATCATGGCTCTAGCTGATGCAAAAAAAAAAAAAGGTAATGTGATAGAAAGTTAATGTTTAAAAATAATTACTCAAAGAATACATGATTGTAAAAATAGATTTCAACCTGGTGTCATTTAAATTTCATCATATTTCAGGCATGGATAAACAAGGTCAGTTCTCTAAGCTCTGATTCTGGTTTCTTGGTCTCAGACAATCTCCATTACAAATATTTCCCTGCATTTTAGACTTGATAACTGTTTCTTTTGGTAACAGGAAAGAATGGATCGCTTAGGTGATTAAGCGATACTGAGTTTTTCAGCTATGTGGGAAAATATGTTGATGATGACCAGAGTGAAGCTTGAATACATACATTATTATTTTATTGCTTTTACTAAAGAAAACTTTAGGGTTCATTTCAGCTTTTAGGTAGATAAAAATTCAGTGTATCTACTTCAACCTTATCCAGCAGTCCAGGCAAACGCATGGTCTTAGTTTATTTGGGATGGTCTTTTTTTGATCCAACGTGGGAGTGAGTGAATTTTGGACTTCGGGAAGGCAGAAACCTCCCCTTCGAGTTCTCTGACAATGTCACTGATGTAGGGTCACAACAGAAATAAAGGTGTTACCTAACAAAAGCCTGCAGATTTTTATCATTTCCTGCCTTTTTTTTTTTTTAACTTTGTTCCTTCCATTTCCAAATTCTCCAGGACAACTGACGCTGCATTACACTTGGGATTTAAGGTTAGAGGAAACAATGAAAATCAGATGTGATGCTTCCAAATCCGTGGGCTGAGAGGAGGATAGCGTGGCAGCAGGGGACTCACATTGCTAGAGCTATAAAAGTACAGGAATGAAGAGAACATGGGCAAATCGGGGCTGGAGGGACAAAGCTCTGCTATCTCCATGGGTTTTTCCACTGTCTAAAGGAGCTCTTGCACTCTGCTGTCTTGTGTTATCCATATGCATATATGTATACATAAGCAAATTAATAGCACATAAGTAAATTAATTCATGAATCATGTCCACTGTGGGTGTGAGTGGTGAGGAAGCTGAGGAAAGTCCTGCATACATGAAAGTCCATATTCTGCTTCTCTGCAGTTACCAGGTGGAAGCTGATGATCTCCTTTAGTTTTTGAACCCACTGCAAAACACCCTCCAAATTTCACCTCAGGCCTTTTGAGAAAGAATTTCAAGAGGCGGATTTTTCTCTTTGAAAGCCATTAATGTTCCTTTTTGACTGGTAAGAAGAAAAGTGAATGCTTGCTCCTGAAGCGATCCATTTAGTTCAGTTCCCAGCCCCTCCATCCCTTTAGTGAATTGTTGTTTAGAAAGGCATCTTTCAGCTGCTGCAGATGTGCTGCTCTGTCAATTATCAGGCATTAAATGGTAGGGTTTACACATTTTTGTCTCCAGCACATTCTACTATAAACTCCTTTACCTCTTCCTTAATGGCTTCCTAATGTATCTTAGTGAAAGATGAATATCCCGTACTCTCTTTTAAACACCTCGTTCCTTAGATATTTTATCTTGACAGTTCTGCCTTCCACGGCTGGCAATCTCCCAAACACAGAAGCACATTTTTGTCTCTTGTAGGCCTACCATGACTAAATGTTATCATGGCAATTTTATACTTGAGGTTATCATTGTGCAGCACTGCAACTGCTACTTGTCAGCTTCTTCTGTAGAGCACAGGGGCGGCAGTGGATCGGCGAGATTTATGATGCCGTAGCATAGAAACCAAGAGCCTTTAACTCAGCATCAAATTAGCACACATTAAAAATCTCACCTCAGGTTGTCTTGCCAACATGCAGCAATGGCTGTCCTGTACCAAGGCAGATGTTCCAGATGGGGCACTCAGGGCAAGTACCTACCACATCAGATGCCCTTCGGTGCTCACGGAGATGCTGGCCACCACTGCATTTATCTGCTTCCTGAGAAACTAGTTGCCATTCCTGATTCATGCAAAGCAGCAGTTAAAGAAATGCTTCCCCAAAGATATGCACCATGGTTAGCATCCGTAGGATTAACGCATATCTGTGCTTATTCCGTGCAGCTGAATTTGCTTTAATCTTGCAAAAAATTAGGAGAGTGGGATGAAAATCTGCTCTCAGTTTCAGCTATTGGAATTTTATACAGAGCAATTTCTGCACATGCTTTTTTAAAATGTGTACCTAAAGAAATGTATGCCAGCACGCACAGTGTTGTGCCAGCCTGATCCACTGCGTAAACAGAGTGCCAATGTGCTAAGCCTGAATATTTTAACTTAAGATTCATTAGCTATTTGAAGAATAGCTTGTTTGTTGAGATGTTTATTTTTTTTTGGTTTTCATTTTCAAAGTTATTATGATAAAATCAGTATTTTTTTAGTATTTTGAGCGCGATATACAGTACATGCTGAAGCTTGGACTTTGCCATTTCTCCCCTATAGCAGTGTCTCCCATGTAGCACTTCAAACTGACTTCTTATCCATATTCGTAAGTAAACTAAACATGTTTGTAAACATGTTTATAGTAAATAGTAGTATATAGTAAATAGTAAACAGAAATGCAAAATGTGTTTATTAACAATCTTATAAGTGCATATTGCAAAAGCCTAGACTCGATGAAAAATAGAATAAAAAAGCAAACCTGTGCAGCTACAAAAATGTAATTCAGACCCATAATGGGTCTGTTGGCCCATAATGAAAGGTATGACGGGGAGAACATTGAGATCAGTGCTGCTCAGGAAGATGTGCTTCAGGTCTGAAATGCTGACAGTTCAGAAAAATTTCATTTTTCCTCATCAGTGCCAGGTTTTAAAGTTTTCAATTTTGGCTTTCATCAAGAAATCGAATCATCATCCTTTTTTTTTTTTTTTGAAAGACCAGCATTTCTGAAAAAGATCTCAGGATTTTGTGTGCTCCACTGAACAAAACACCAGAAATTTCTCAAGTTTATCTTTCCATGCCTCTGCTGTTGAGAGGAGGGGTAACACAGCCAGATAGCACCTATATGCCTATACTTGAACAGCACATTCACAATGAAATCGGCTCTCAGTAAGAACCCTCACCCCGTGGCCACACTGTCTGACAAAGGTTACCAATTTCATATACATACACTAGCTGGATACATTACCAGGTTTAATACAAATACGTCCCACTCCTTCCGTGTCGTACCTGCCAACAATTTGATATAAGCTTAAGGCAGTGCAAAGGCTTCTCTTCCACCACAAAGAACATATACAGCTTTTATATACAATCGCTCCACTGGAAAAATTAAAACACATCTTTTTTGGTGTATATATGTGGGAAAAGAAAGCTATTCCTCCTCTAAAGGAATGGGAAATAGCCCACCCAGCTAAAGGAAAGAGTAAGAAATATTTTTTTGAACCTATGCTATGTTATCTGTAGCTGGGAATTTCAGAAAGCCTATTTACTTATATAATCCTAAATACCAAGCTTTAATCTTCCAAGGCACGTGTGTTTTAGGCATTATTTAAGAACAGCCATTCAGAATACCCAAAATCGGGTACAAGGATAAGGCGAAAACTATTCCCGCGTTTGCAATATTCAGCATTTTCACTGAAGAGCATGACTGCAAACGGCGGAGTCCAGTTTCACATGCCCTCACGCTGAGTGCACCATTAAGGGCCGGGGTGCAGACCCCAGTTTGCATGGCAGAGCGATGGGAAAGCATGCCAAGCAGCCTGGTTTACAAAAGCCAGGATTACAGGCTGCTTGTGGAGAAACACCTCCCCCACCTTGCCAGAAAAAGGAATTCAGCAGCCTGGGGATGGGGAAACGGCTCAATTGCCAGAAATTAGACTGCCAACTCGCTTCCCCATGTTCTTTCTCATTATTGCTCAAATAACCATTTGTACTCACACCAGATGCTTGTTAATCAAGGCCAATTAGTCTATTTTGCTCAGAAAATTTCCAACCGGCAAGACAAATAGTTCAAATAGCATAGAGGTCAAGCAAAGCAGGAGCACCGGTGACAGTTTCATGTGTGTTTAGCCAAATAGAAAGCAGACATGGCAAGGGCACGCATGCACAGTTCCCACGTGTATTGCGCTGTATATTTACCCCAGAGTAACGAGTTATACTTGCTCTGGTCAGGAAGAGAGTTCAGACAGCAATCCAGCCCCTTCA
This sequence comes from Chionis minor, assembly GCA_013398295.1. NCBI lineage: Eukaryota > Metazoa > Chordata > Aves > Charadriiformes > Chionidae > Chionis > Chionis minor. Next base: position 217,305 of record VZSF01002822.1, read on the forward strand.
GGTGTTTGCCTGCATGTTTATTTAGCCTAATATGCTATGCTGATTTCCTAATCTAAGTTGCCCAAAACGTCAAGGTAAATAAAGCTTAAAGGTAATAATATTACACAAAATTTTCAGGGGTTCTTTCTCAGTTGGGTACCCTGAGAACAAGGTCAGCCCATCCACTGCAGCCATCCATCCATCTGCATCTTGCCCGGGGATTTCTCTCTCCCCTCCTCTTTGCAATCCCATGGCAACCGTCCAACAACCTGACAGCTTTAAATCTTCTCCTGCATATGTCAAAGCAGGTTGAGAAACCAGCAGGCTTGCTGTAAGGCTCAGGTTTTCCAAAATTTGTTTTTTAAGTGACATATGGTAAGAGAAAGTAATGCGATCACGCGATACCGCTTTGCAGATCCATCATGGCAAGAGGGGGCAAGAAAACAAAACAAGAACTCCCGATATCTGACAACGGGGAAAGGTAGTCTGGGTTGTGCAACGATCTGCTCTGTGTCCCAAAAGTTCCTATTTCCTAAATAGTCTCTCTTTCTGGAGAGCTGGATGTGAGAAAAGGAAGGCCAGGGATTTACTGCAGAGGTTCTTATTTCCTACCTGTTACAAGTCTGCGGTACTGAAAAGTTTCTGCTGGGGGAGCTTTGCAAACAGAGACATAAAACACATCATTATTGCTGTTTTTATTTGAAATTGCCAATAATAAGAGTAATTTTCTCAGAATTTGTTAGTGAGTTTCAATTTCATACACTCACAATATATTCATGCCTGAAAATTACTTTTGGCTGATAAAAGGATGTTAATACCTTATTTTATCACACTGTGCATTTTCTGTTACATTAAATCAATAGAGCTATACATGACAATCTCAGTTAATACCAATATAACTCACAGGTACTTAGTCATTTCTTTTGGTTGATGTAAGCTCGTTAATGCACCTCTGTTTTGGCCTAAGGCCCCCTCCCTCGCTTCGCAGAGAGACCGAGTTCAGTGTTTATGTCTGTGTACTCTCATGCCCTTATTTTCAGCACAACAAAAATTTTCTTTCCTAAGCAGACCCAGACCACCCAAAGTAATTTCATTCAAGAGCTCGGCTGTCTTTAAACAGCGGTGGCCTCTCAAGATAAAAGGTCAGCATGTTAATTCACCACAGCCCAGATCCCAAATCTTTCCCCTTCTGGAAATGAAAGGCATTTTTAAGAGGACCTCCTGTGCGTGAAGTTGTTTGCATATTTGTCCAACGGGATTGTTTGGACAGGGTTGTCAGAGACTTTCTGAGCACGCAGACCACAAAACAAAGATGCGTCGCCCTGCTGCTCGCCGGGGCTGCTGTTTCGCTTTTGCTCCTGTGCATAGGTGGGCACTGCATGTCATAGGATCATAGAATTGTCTAGGTTGGAAGGGACCTTTAAGGTCATCAAGTCCAACCGTCAACCTAACACTGCCGAAATCACCACTAAACCATGTCCCTCAGCACCACGTCTGCCCATCTTTTAAATACCTCCAGGGATGGTGATTCCACCACCTCCCTGGGCAGACAGCTCCAATGTTTGACAGCCCTTTCGGTGAAGAAATTTTTCCTAATATCCATCCAATTGCATCCTAAACCTTCCCTGGTACAACTTGAGGCCATTTCCTCTTGTCCTATCGCTTGTTAATTGGGAAAAGAGACTGACCCCCACCTCACTACAACCTCCTTTCAGGTAGCTGTGGAGAGCGATAAGGTCTCCCCTCAGCCTCCTTTTCTCCAGACTAAACAACCCCAGTTCCCTCAGCCGCTCCTCATAAGACTTGCACTCCAGACCCTTCACCAGCTTCATTGTTCTTCTCTGGACACACTCCAGCACCTCAATGTCTTTTTTGTAGCAAGGGGCCCAAAACCATTGCTGGGTACGAGGGGACCGTCACTTCCCTAGTCCTGCTGGACACACTATTCCTGATACAAGCCAGGATACTGTTGGCGTTCTTGGCCACCTGGGCACACTGCTGGCTCATATTCAGCCAGTAGTCAACCAACACCCCCAGGTCCTTTTCCACAGGGCAGCTTTCCAGCTGCTCTTCCCCAAGCCTGTTTCATGGGATGCTCCCAGGGATGCACAGGTGCCCATGTGATTTGTCATCCCGGTGTGACTTGGGCACTGCTGCCACACAGGCAGCTCCCAATGGTGCAGGAAGGACTGAGGGACACCCTGGGAGCATTGCCTTTGGGACAGCCCATGACCATCTCTTTGCAGGAGCAACCTCAACAGTGTGCTTGTATGGAGAGAAGAGGGCTGTGGGTTGTGTGTCGCCGTCCCCACTCTGTCCTCATCGGGGTGCCTCAGGGAAGTGGCCCCACATGAGAGGCGCTGGTGATGCTGCAGGACACGGGCTTGGAGCAAAGCACCTCACCTCCTTCCTGCCCCTGCACCACTCAGTGCCCGGGCCAAGAGTTGGGTAGCGGCAAAACTGAGCGGACAGAGAGGAATAGAAATGCGTTGTGTCTATAATGCTGATTTATCTGCTTGTTGAAGGAAGAGGAGTGCATATTCCTGGGAATGGTGACGGCCATGCATGCACATATACACACGTTTGCACAAACTGGTCTTTATGAATGGACTCACCCTGGGGAGGCTGGTGGTAAAGCAACTCTGGTATCTCACTATGGGTGTAAACTGAAGAATTTGCAGATTAGTTCCTGAAATATATCTTGTAAAGCATAGATATTCATGTGTATAATAACTCTATTGGAGACAAAAGGAGAGTCCATATGTTGCAAGAATTAAATAATCCATTCCAAAATGCAACAATATGTATCTATGTAAAACATGAACAGTTGAATGCTCATTGAAGATGACTTTTAAAAGATTTATTTTAAGCTGCGCTTTTTTTTCCACCAGACTCTTTGAGTACCATAGCATTAAATCTTAAATTATTATGTGCATTACAGCATTCTTGTGTTTTTACTCTATTTCCTTTTTTGGGGGAGATTCCAGCTGTACAAACCACTTACATGTAATCGAGAGTGTATCATTATATGCTTCCCAGAAACTGGACTAAGAAATACAAATGAATGTTTAAGCATTGCAAGAAATGTGCCCTACTGAACTTTTTAATGAATTCCCTTCTTCTGGGATAGATGTAATTTTGGAGCCCGGTTTTCAAAAAGGTGATAGTTTAATTGTTTGTAGAATTAGTAAGGGCATAAGAATAGCACACACAAAAAGATGTAAGAGTTTCCAAATCCATACCAAGACTGATATGACTGAAAACATCTACTGTGTAATTTCCTAGATATTTCATTTCAGAACAGCAGTTTGATTACTTTTCCATGAAATAAATTTAAAGTCTATTCACAGAATTAGAAATTAATGTAATCTCAGTGAGAGAGAGAGAAGTGAATTACATCCAAACTCCCTTAAAGGTTGGAAGACTGTAATTTAATCTTGTAATCTGATAAACCAAGACAAATGAGGCAATTGGCAAACAGGTATTTTAATCACAATACCTCTAGAAAACCACACAAATAACAAACACATGCCAGATCTGAAAGACACATTCATTTCAAAGTGCTGATTTAAGAAAAGCTGGCCGGTATGTGGCCGATTGAATTACCTCCATATTTCTGTGCCACATGTATGTAGTATTTTCAATTTCAGATCAAGAGCATTGCCTTTAAAAATGGCAAAGGCAATATCCTAACATAGTCACAACAGAAAGACAGTCTCTATTACATGCCAGAGTCATTAACCTAATAATTTTTTCTTGGTTGTAAGTTAACCCCTGAAAGCTTTTGCTTTCAGCAGCTGCTGCATATTAAAAATTTCCTTGAATTTGACTAACCCTTTGAACAGTTTCATCTCGTAACAGGCAAATTTCTACGTCTCGCTTGTAGTCAGCATTTTATGAAACAGTTCCTATTGTTATGAAAATGTTTCTCTGCCTTTTTGTTAGGTGCTTTTCTTTCCAAAGCCGGCTGTTGCTGTCTTTGCATTTTTCCGATCAAAGGTCAGGTCAAAGGTACTGAATGGTTGACCATGGCTATGTGGAGTGTAAGTGAACCCAAGAATGGCCTTTCTGATTGATCATCTATTTAAACAGTGAGAGTGTTATGCCTTTGGATTAAAACGTAACCCAGGGCACTGGAAAACTGGAGCTACTGGCTGTTTGTGAAATATGCATAGAGAACTTTCTATTGCTTGCAGTGTTTGATGTGGATCTGAAATTCCATGTGAGCCTTCCAGGTCTTCTTCCCATAACCTCTGCGAATGTCTTTCCCTTTGCTTCACATCTCATTATAAAACGATGTCTTTAATACAGTGTATTGGCAAGGAGTTACTGTATCTGCACAAAGAGCGAGTTAAATGTGAAACGCTCTTTTCAACACTACCTCCTAATTTAAGGCAATTATTTCTTAACATGGCAACCTCAAGTCTTTCTCTTAACCAGGATTTTACTGAAGAGATTGGCTTGAATCCGGTTTGAAAGCTTACTACATTTTTGTAGGCACGGCATAATATTCTTTTTAGAGATTTGTCCTTGTCAAAAATAAATCTATTCTACATTTTATGCATGTCACAGTAGTTGTTCTTAATTTTTGTTCTTGAGGTTTAATGTAATACATTGCAGCAAATGTAAGACAAAGAGAAAATCTGATATAACCTGAGAACATCCAGCAGAATAAAGATCACCGCTAATGTTCACTCCCACCTTCTGCTGTATCATTACTTTTGCAGTTAAGTAGTTATAAAATAGCATCCGTGACACAAGTACCTGTGCTTGTGCATTACAATATCACTTAATGAGACCTACTTTGATGTAGCAACTGCTGTTTTGAACAGTTGCTTTTACTTCTGAAGACAGAATGAAGTCATTACGAGCAGGGAGAGCATCATTTTCAAATTATTAATTTCAAATGCTAAAAATGTCTCCAGCCAATTCCAAGCAGCTGGGTCTGGGACTCAGTGAGCTACGAGGGTATTTCTCACAGATTCTCTGCTGATATTTCATTGTAACAGCCAAGATGGCAACCCTAATTCTACAAGCCGTCTACTGAATATTAACACAAAATGGGATGGATCCTGGGAGAGTAAGAGGGCACCTGTGTCTCCTGTTGAAGTCACACTCGGAAAAAATATCAAGTCTTTAATACTTTCGTCCTGGTCTCTAGATTCCACTTTTACTAGCATGGAGGTTCCAGGTTGTGGCTCGATGGCTGCACTTGCTGAGAGTGCCATTATGCCACAGCAGCTCTTCAGGACAGCAGGTCTCCATGCTCTGTTACAATTTATTCCGGTGATCCTGTCCATTGCATTGCAAAGCCCTTGCAACAACGCAAAAGGCACGCCATCTCATTCTGGTTTAGTGACAATTCCCAGCAAACAGGAGGCTATATGCAAAGCAAAGCGTTGGAGGGTTGGGATGTATCTGTTTGTGGACAGTGAGAGCCTCTCTGAATGATAACTATGATAGTTGATTGTAAGGGCTTTGTAACTCAGATGACTGTCCTTCCTAAGCAGCTCGTGACCATACATTGGAGTGATATCCGCAAGTTACCCCTTGCTTCCAATCAGCTCCTGGCATCAACTCCTACTGGCCAATTACTCATTTTCCAAACAAGCTCTTTCATCAAAGATCATGTGTTGCCCGTTGGCCCATGTGACAATTGGGAGCCAGCAGGTCCTCAATGACCCACATGTCCGTGACTGAGTTCTTGGTGCTGGAGGGACACGAGATATCATTATGACATTAAAACAAACGCCCATCTTTTCACTCCAAAAAGTCTTTGGATTAAGAACTAGTTGTGAATTTGGCGTTCATTAATTTTAGATCTGAACAGGATCACTATGACTTGGCTTTTGATTTTATCTGTGTTGCTGCAGCTGGGGGCAAAGTAGCAATGTAGTTTTTTTATTAGAAGACCATAATGTCAGAGAGAAAAGGACATTGCGAGCTGCAGTCTCTGTCTGCCTAGTAATCTGAGGTTACAAAAGCCTGTGAGTGTAAGCGATACAGCCCGTAAGCGGTACAGTAAATACAGCGCATAGTGATACAGCCCGTGAGCGGTACAGTAAATAGTTTATTATGTAATACAGTTACTTATCTGACATTCTTCTGGACAAAATGTGGCATAATTCACGAATGGCTTAATGTTCTTAGTTGCTTATGAAAAAAAAAAAAGGCAAAGAAAAGCTGTTCTCAGCTTCCTCAAGGCAGACTCCTACTATTAGTGCCTCATTTGCCCTGGCGAAAGGGCAAATTACAGTACACCTCCTCTGCCTTCTGGCAGTGGCTTAAGTAACTTCATTCAGGGCATGCCACAAGTTATTTCTGTGTGCTTTTATGCCGCAAGCCAAACAACGTCCTTCTTATGCAGGCTCTGTTTGCGTGTGTGTAGTTATTAGGGCAGGTCGTGGCCCCATTATGCTAGATGATATACATGTACATCATTAGAGACAACCTCAACCGAGACGGCGCTGCAGCCCTACCTGCACCGAGTGTAACAGTTCACGCAGCCGAATGTGTTCCCCAGATGTGCTCCCCAGGACCAGACATTGCAGAAAAGTCCCATTCAGCCACCGGGGCTGCGCAGCCCGCAAGGGGACTAATGGCATGGTTTCAGTTAAGCATGTGCTTAAACGCTTTCCTGGGCAGCGGCCAGAACGATCCGCGTCCTGCCGGACTGACTTAAACCCACACGGCTCCAAAGGCATTTGCAAGGGTTCTGTGGAGGTAAATCAAACCCCTAGACTTGGATACAAAGCGAGCTCCATTTTCCTTTCATCAGCCAAGCGAATCCCATGGAAGAAACAGAAATTGACAGGATTTTCCACCGACGGCATTTTGCCCAGCTCAGCCCTTCCTAAACCCCAGCGTGGCTGTGGCTGTCAGAGCTGCAGTTAAAGCTGGACCCCAAAACTTTGGCAGGCTGTCATTCCCTCAGAATGTGCAGCTTCATCAAATATGAAACGTGTTGCAAAACTGATCTGACTTGGCCGAAATTAGGTTTTGGAAGAGAAATGGGAAATATTTTTTCACTGCATTTTCAGCATTTTAAATGAGCTTTTTTGATGTCTTAATTTAAAAAAAAAAAAAAAAAGTATTTTTTTAAAAATGTGACCTTTCATTTATAAATACCACTATTAAAAAGTCAGAATACCCATTCTATGATAAATATAGCCCCTTTGGGGTAAGAAGGGAATCTCTGTCAGCATGAAAGATACAGTCACTTAGTTTACCTACAGCAAAATCAGGTTTCATTTAGATGTAATTTAAACGTTTTGTTACATATATTCAGAGAGCATGTACACTGAGAGAATGCGTTCCCCGAAGCAGCTGACTGCCTTGCTCAGCATCCAGGGCTTGCAGGCTCCCTGTTCCCTCTCACCTCTGTCTGGAGGAAACTCTTTCAGGCAGAGACCCTGGGAGCCCTGATAGCTCGAGCACAAGCCAAGGATTTAACAGTGTCCAGATACCCAGCTGCAGAGCTGAACCAGCTTCCCTGGGGCTTCTAAAAGGAGGTCGAGTGACTCGAGGGCTCCCGTCCTGGATTGAGGGAAGCTGCAGAGCACAGAAACTCTGCCATTCCCTGACTGAAGTCAGCTTGAAAGGTAACACCTCCCTAAGGGGATGGGAAGACTCAGCATCCCACCAGCCATGCCAATAAGCTGGTGGGAAACGAGGCAAGCAGAACCCATAGTTGAGGTCCTCTCCCAGTGACACCTGTCTGGGACATTGCTTGGTTTCATGAGCCAGCGCTTCATCACGAATATTCATCTGCTCCACAAAACTCTCATCCAGTGCCAACTACATCTGAAGAAAAGAAAAAAAAGAAATTAAGATTATTAACCTACCTGAAAAGATTGTTTTGTTTAGCTTTTCTCTTATATCAAAGACAACTCACGCGTTCAAGGGTGGGGGAGAAGGCAGTTGCAATTTGAGCGGAAGATAAAGGTCAAAGTCTCAAAATCCTTTGCCAAATGGAACTGCTGCCCTCAACACAGCTTTAATCACAGTAGGACAATGTTCTTCTCTATTGTACCTTAGTGGGAGATCTCTGTTGGCTCAAACAAAATAGATTCTCCTTAAAGAATGAAATGAGATGACAATGTAGATATTGTCTTTGAATGACCTCCAAAAGAAAATCAGGAAGTGCATACCAAACTTGATTTGAAATGTACTTATTGTACTGACTGGGAAAAAAAAAAAATCAGATGAAATATCCTGATTATACAATTCACCAACACAGAATGAAATGAGAAATAGGAAATAACATGCAAACATCCCTATTCATAGGTTTATATGATCTTTTCAATTTTCATCAAGTGTAGAAGACAATGAATAGCTAGGGATTTGAAGTGTACAGAAATATTTCTACAAATCTAGAAGCAGTGAAATGTTATAAAAACCCAGTTGAATAGCTTTTCCTTTTCAAATTGGTGTACATAATTTTTTTTGCAGTATCCTAATCACCTTTCCATGATTATCTTTATTTTTAACTAGTATTCTGCTGCCAGACATTTGATTCTTTTCTCTGTATTGAAATCTTTTCACACTATTACCTTTATCCTTATCCTGTTATATCTGAAATTCTTTAAACAGGGGTCTCTAAAGGCTAGTGTTGCTGCATAGTCTCCTTTTTCAAAGCCTGGCTAGATCTGGGCACTGATCTAATGGTTCAATAGTGTCTTCTGTTTACTTTTTACTTCCCTCAAGGGAAAAAGAAATTCTGCCTTTGGGAACATAAGGGCAGTTCATCAGCACTGTGAGCTCAAACTTTACGCAGAAACTTTAGGAATAAAAAAGCACATTTTGTGAAATACATCTGTAAAAGTGTGAAGTTTTTTTCTTTGTCTACTATTTTTTTACTGGATACAAGGAATTCTTTCCTAATTTAAGTGAGGATTAGTATCATCTCTGCTTTGCAGACTTTGCGACTGACTGTCGTTTTATCATTGTATTTTTATTTTTTTCCATTTTGGGATCAATTATATCACCACATTTCAGAACTGCACAGCCTATTTTCAAACTTAAGGCTTTGTTTCCCTTAACAACTCAGGTGTGAGAATAATCAGGGCAAAGGGCTGTTTCCCTTAACAACTCAGGGCTGTAAGAATAATAGGGGTGATGATAATGATGAGGGAAACTAAATACAACAGCTCTCCCAAATGAAAACTTCTGAAAATATAAATAAATGTGCAAAAAGTTGTCTTCTAATTAGCAGGAGGGCACAAAATGGTGAGTAATTTCATTGCCAGAATGCAACAGGAAATTGCTGTCTTCTGGCTGCTGCTCCAGATTCCCCTGAAATCAAACCCAACCTCTAGGGGCTCTCTGACAAGGTCATTGCGTTGTCCCAGGTTTCACGAGTGGGATCAGAGGAAGGCTGAATGAAGGGAAGGGATTCCCCTGTTCCCACGTGCCCACCAGCAGCCCACGGCTCAGCTGTGCGGATGGAGTGGAAGCAGGGCTGCAGTGCTGTCGGCTGGTCCAACAGGCAGCCACGTTTGCAGCTACACCCCAGAGCTCGTGGTGAAACCTGCCTCCCTGGTGTGTCTCCCTAAAGCTGCAGACACCCTGAGCCCCCTCTCCTGATGCAAAGGTGCCTGCCTGCCCCTCTGAGCCAGTACATTCTCCCTCCCTCGCACCTTTGAGTCCAAGCCATAGGAAGAAGAAAGGATACCGTGTAAGTCCTGCATATGAGCGGCTTGCAATACAGAAGTTACGAGAAATGTCATTAGTCCTAGAAGGCCCCTTTGGTTTCCTATGTATCCGTAGGGCACTTTATCCTGGAACACTCCTGTGCAAATAGTTACTGCACCAGCAACCCTGAAACCTAATGGTTACAAAGGAGATCTGGGCGTTCTCAGAGATAGAGTAGACACAAGATTTGGGATGGGTGTTTTGTACATGACTATATATTCACAAAGCAAATTTTCTTTGCACTTTAGTCTCTGGGGGATATGGTGGCAGAGGGATTTTGCTATAGTTGCGAACAACACACCCATCTGAGCTTTGCTTCAGACTTGACTTGACAGTCTCTCCCATTGACCCAGCTCTAAAGAGGCACCTACTTAGTCAAGCTGAAAAGTCAAATGTATCCTACCAGGATGCTCAGCTCATCAATCCAATGTGCCCCATTGGATCACATGCATGTTGATGTGCCAGTAAAAAGATAAATATTCAGAGAGAAAGACGAAACACTTACTGTTACTACTTAATGAATTTGTACTTCCTGTGATAATTTACACGTCAAATAAAGCACCACACAAAGGAATTTACATTCAAAAAAGAAACACTCCAGTAGCTGAAAGCTCAGCTGAGACAGTATGGTGGGGAGGAATAATTAAATCTGTTCCTCCACACTAGAAAAAATTGCCCAAAAAGCAGGATTATCAGCAAGGTGCCTACATCCGCACCAGTTAGTCTGAGGCATATGGAGAGCATAGGCTGAGTGTGAGGAGGGTAGACCTGCAGACCTCACATGCAGGGGACGGGCACATTCAAGCCCTTCCAATGCAATGTTCCCCTCCTTGCTCCCATGCCTTTTCAACATTCACTCCTGATGGGGAGGAGACGACTCAGTGACACAGCTACTACCTAAAGCAGGAATAATATAATGCTCATATGTTATTCCATATTGATTTTCTCGCCTATCAGCAGCATTTGCAATATTTCTGCTTCCAAGATGGATTTTATGTTACCTCTGCCCTGCTCACTGACAGTACATATTTCCTGTGTTTTGTCTACTGTGGTGCCCGATTGGATTAGTCCTTTGTACCGTGAATTGATCAAGGCCTGTTGGAGCCCCGGGCTTCTATATCTCTCCTAAAGAAGACCACACATAGGTCATGCCAGATTCACGGAACTCTAAACATGTAAGAAGATCTACAGCAGAAAAAAACATGATCTAGAACCCAAATCCTTGCCTTTCTCTGCAATTTAAATATGCATTTGCTGATTCTAACTACTACTTGGATCGGTGATGAAATGAATACTTCCCAAAAACTGGTCAGGAAGATTCAGGGTTAAAAGCTGAAGCAAGCAGAAGTTGTGCAGGCTACCAATTATTTCCAGCTGAGATTCCTGTGTAAGAGAAAAGGCTGGTAGGAAAACAGGGATTGGTGTATTTGGAACAGGGAGAAGGTTTCTCTTCCCAGGAGCTGGTGATTACTCTGATATCTCTGTCTGGACTCGCGGTTGAGCTGAGTCTGCCAGAAAAAAAGGAAGACAGTTCAAGCAAATTATTTCTCCTGAAACCCGTCTCAGAAACCTTGGGGAATATTTTTCTGAACTTTGTAGCAATATTATAGTGCTCTTGGGAGATTAGAGGTTTGTTGAATAAGTTGCTCACATGTTAACTAAGAAGATTAAGCTGTTTTTTCTCAAAGACATTGTAGAGAGGGAGGGCAAGCAAATCACTTGTCAAAGGACTGCCAAAGATGATGCGCCTGATTTCAGCTGTTAGACAGGGAAAAAGGTTTCTGGGATGCTGATGCCCACTGCCATGGCTGCAGGGTGTCCCTGTGTGCCTGCGATACAAGGGGCCCCTTGGCGCCCTTTTGTAGAAAATCTGTGAATATCTTCCAATCTTCACAGACTCATTTCTCTCTGCAAAAAGGGATACAGATATGGCAAAGGCTAGAGATAGCTGAAGTTAGCAGACTGCTGCAAACCTCTTTTATTCTTGGATCTTTTCCTCAACCACTTAGATCTGTTAAAAGTACCGAGAGCCAAGATAGAGTAGATAGATGCCAGGAAATATGCTCTGTGACTATGGGCTAGTCTCACTGTCCATTTTCCTCTGTGATAGAGGAATAATACCCATTAGGTTTAGCCTTGAATTCACCCACAATGAATGTCCAGCAGCTCAACACTTCAACTGTGGAGAGTGGTGTACATTGGAGGTAAGGAACGAGGTGATACAGGTCAGGGGAAGAGTTACTATTTTCAAAGAAATACCTCAGTATTTTCATTTTTTGTGAACATTTACTTACTGTCCTAGACTCCTCTCCTTGCACCTCTGCAGATGCAGAGTTAGGATGTCTCCGAGACTGTCTGGGAGAGGCAGAAGATGAGCTCCCTGCAGGGCTCGTTGCAGGATGGGAGAGCACTTCCCTGCCATGCAGGGTAACAGAGGCAGGACCACACCATTCCCGTCACTAGAGCTTTCCCTGTTTAGCTGGCACAGACTAAGTAGTAAGTGAGCAACAATGTGTTAGAAACCAGAGCTCCCATCCACAGGGTGTTCCTACACTGGTGCTCGCAAATCCCTGCAGCTCTCAGCTATAAGGCTTTATTCTCTCTATAACAAGACTGAAAACACTGTGGCCCAAATTTTCGTATGTGTTTAATTTTAAATGTAGTTAAAACATCTCAGGCATCTTCTCAGAGTAACTTATCCACCATGTTATCAGCCCATGCAAAGCCCGCACTGACATAAGCATCTCATAAGCATTTCTGTAGCTCACTGAATGGTTCTGCCTGGTGCAGAAACAGTTGGGAGACAGGCCCAAAGCTGTAACTAGTCTACAGAGACTTGCTGCCATCACTACTGGTAAAGCTGACATGTTGTTTTCAAATCATGCCAGCTGACACAGGAAAACTTCAAAGGATAATGTTCTGAACACAGACCTAAATTCCATATTGTCCTAAAGAGTGCCCAGTCACATCAGAGGGACAGATGGAAGTAACTGCAATTATCCTCTGGCAATTTATATCTATCCAGAGCGATATTTGCCATCTCGTGGCAGCAAGATACTGAGCTGCTCCTCAGCCATGTAAAACAGTTTTTCTCATCTGTGAAAGGCAGTTGTGAGCGTGGTAAAATGTTTGATGCATTTTAGTGCAGCATTAATGAGATGTAGTGGTAGATTCAGGCACAGTCTCGCTGAAGTAAATGGCATGAGGTCACCAGTCCCATTACTTTCAAAACAGCTGACATGTCAGAACAGGCTGTTCCTAGCAGCTGCTTGGTCTTTTATAGTCTTCTTCTCTCCTCTCCATTATTGTAAAATAAAAAATATTTAATATAAAATTTTATAGGCCATTTTGCAAAACGCTGTGCTGTGGCAAGGTGGAAAACCTGAATTTTACAGGAACTCTGTTGGTTTTGTGCATTGTTTCTGCAGTTCTCAGAGCAGCTCCTAAAAAGGAGAAGCACAGAAAAAGAAGAGAGAGAACAAAAAGAATGGATCTCCAGAGGTGAAATGGAGCTGAGCACAGAATTAGAAATACTTTCAAGTCAGACACAAATTCAGGACTCTGGGGCTCAATCTGTACATCCTGTCACTTGCCAGAACAGCAAGGAGTTGTTTAATGAACTGAGATTTTGGTAGGTAGCCTGAAAGAAAAGGAAATGGCAGAGGATTTTTGTTTTGTTGCGGTTGCAGTTTCTGTTGCCATTGAGAACCAGAGGGTCTCCACATACACATATATGTTACAGGCAAGCATAATCCTACTGAAGTCAAATACTTACGTGTTGAACTTAAAACACTGCTTTCCTGACACAGTGGATCAAGGCCAGTGAGCGCCACACCTTCTCGAACACTCTTGAAGCAGTTTCCTCCTCTAATTTGGCTCCCTCATCATGAGAAAAAGCTCTCATAAGTTGTCTTCTCTGCTTAGCAGAGGCTCTTTTAATGGATAATATGATGTTAAAGAAGAGATGAGTTATCCTAGGAATAACTCAATGCCTTAAAGCTAATATGATGAAAGGAGACAGCTCTAATCTGAAAAGAGCCACAACCATCTCCACCCAGACTCTAGTGGCAAGAGAATATAGTGCATGTGTGTTAGGCACATTAGGCAATGAGTCATTTCTGGCAGAGAAATACATTTATTATTTTTGATCTGCAAGAGCAAGAGGCCTTCCAGGTCCACAGAAAAGAAAGCAGACTGGTATCACTTAAGTTTATAGGAAAAGGGCAAATAAGATTTTCTACAAATGGGCTAAGAGGAAAGATTCTGCAATACTGCCTACAGAAAAGGAGTTCCAATACTTACCTAAGCTTGCTTAATCAGGTTATAGCAACATTTAGGATTAATTATTCCCAGCTCATAGGAGAGACGGAGGAAAATTATTCCAATAACGCTGAAAAGAATTTTGAAGAAATACTACTGAAAAGAGACTCTAACCCATCCCAAGGCTATCAGACCATTACTGCCCACGTTTGCTTCCACTACACCATTAACCGGATGGCAAAACACAGCATGAAAGCTGGCATGGGAGAGGAGTTACTGTATGCAGGTCTAAGTGGCTTGCTTGTCCATCCTCCCTGCCTCCCTACTGCCCATCACAGACAGGTTTCCACAATAAAACCAACGTAGCTGCAAGACCTGCCTGCTTGCCTGATGCTGTTAACAAAAACAGCATCACAATCATGGTGTAAAAAGTAATAAGGCTGTTCTCACCTCTGAAAGGGCTTTTCTTATTGACATGTCAGAGCCTTGCTCTTTTTGGGATCGTACTCTTAAGGAGTACGATCCTTCCTCTGCCTGTCTGGTGGAAAGCCAGGGGTTTCTGAAGCAGCTGTCACTCGTACAGCCTGGGTTCAGTGAAACAGGAACCCTATTCCAGCTCCCCAAAACGCCACTTTTGAAGCAGCCCCTCTGATCTCACCTGATGTAGTAATCCTGCAGCACATAAAAGATGCGGTGTTCTTATTGCTGCACACAGAAATTTATTAATAACTGGCACAGGCTCCATTCACTGAGGTTAGCCTGTCACCAAATTCACCTCCAATGAAGTCACTCTCAATTGTAAGTGCTTCCACTGAACAGGACAAGAAAAGGGGAAATGATGGTTCTGCTCTGTGCTTGTCTGCAGTGGTGATCATTGCAAAAAAAACCCCAGAAATCCCACTGCCCAGTTTGGCTTTTCTCATGTTGTTTCTGTCTTTTTCTGCAAGTTTGTTACTTCTCAAACAATCAGAAGTGTGCCAGATGTGTGGCAGTGCAAAAAAGATCAGGAATTCTACCCAGAGGAGCATATAATTTTATGCAGGCATGGCACACACTGTGTATGCCAATTCATTACTTCTCCTACCTACCCAGCTACAAATTTCCTTTTGTCAACCCCAGCACTTAGAAAACCTGAGGTGCATAGTTAAGAAGTCAGATGGAAAAAAAACCCACTCAAATGTAAACCCAGTGTCTTAGCTGCAGAGGCTTGTAAGAACAGAAGAAAATCTTTCTCAGCCAGCAAAATTTACATTTTCTTCAGCTTCACTGCTTTTCTTCCGTATGAGTTCCCTTAATGAATTCACAATTCTGTAAAAGAGATGTTTCTTTTTCTCTGGTTGGATGGACTTGCCTCCAGACCCACCTAAACAAAAAGGTTCAGATAACCAGACCAAGTTTTCTCTTTCTGCTCTCTAATGGCTTTGGCCTGAAGTGTTTAGAGGGAAAATAAAAATCTGCCAGGTGAAAGTCTTAAATCAGGGAAACGAGAAAACCAAGAGGAAGCAAGCCATTCAGAAGCAGTCAGGAGCCACACCAGCCCACTCTGGCAAAGTCCAGCTGGCCGCCCCCTCAAAACTCTCACGAAGCCTCTGCTGGGCTCTAGTGTCTGTGTTAATCACATACTCATGGTAAAAAATGTAAATCTGCAAAGCATATTCTCTTTTTACTACCCAACCATAAATAAAGTGGGGCAAACTTATTCCAAACATATTCGTGATCATTTTTTCTTAAGTTCCCCATTTTTTAATATATCCAGGCTCATTCTGCTGTTCCTTCCACCTGCTTGAAGCATGAGTGTGCCATCAAAGGCCCTAAAGTTTCAAAGCCCAGTGCAAGTAAGATGGGAACCAAGCCTGCGTTCCCCCAGGATAAAATCCCAATTCCATTGATGTCAGGACTTTGAGAGGCAGAATTTATCATGCAGCCAATTTAAACTCTGTTCCTTTCACTGATGTAAACCCTGACTTACACATAGAGGTGCTTGTTCCACCGCTGGATATTTTTCTTCTTCCAGGACGTTGTTCATAAAAAGAGGCTTAAGGAGATGAAAGAGGAAAGGAAAGAGGAAGGAGTGTAGTTAAGAGTTTTCTTTCAGCTTTTTACTGGCAGATAAAAGTAGAATCCTCACTGAAACCAGCAACGATTTATTTATTGGCAAAAAAGGCCAATTGAACATTATAATCACTAGTACTCTGTTAAAAAATAATAAAACTAACAGATATATTAAATATTAGGTTTACATTAACAGCAAACAATGTTACCATCTGCCCTGTCAATCAAAGCATATGCTGAAATTCTTCACTGAACTGGAACTGCAGAAACAAAAAGGGATACAGGAGCATTATGGCAGCCTGGGTTATAAATTACAGGCAGTAGATATATTGTTATGAAAGCTATATCATTCCTTAAAATGAATTCAACCTTCCTGACCTACCCCTTTTCTTCAAAATTTCATCTCTTTATATGACCACTTCTTGGACCGCTGGGCCAGAATTCAGATGCCTGAAGATCTGCAGCATGTTTAAAAAGATGAGAAACGACAAATACTTTGACGAATTATCTCTCAAGCCTGGCCATTTCTGTAGCACTTCATGCATTCTGATCAGGCCTCTCAGCTCTAATGAATTTGCCCTTGGTGGAGGCTGTGAGGGCAATACTAATGGTTTTTGCAAGAGGGTGAAATCCAGTAATGGCTGTTGTGGTGGGCCAAAGCCTTGCCTGCTTCTAGCCAGAGCTGGAAAACCAGGGAGGGGGAACCAGCTCCAGGGAGGACCCGTAAGATCAAGGTAAACCAGGTCTTTCCACGTGTGCAAATATTTTTCCTGGCTCCTGAACAAAATAGAAACATTTATGTGCAAGTGAAATTCTGCACGAAATGGAGGTCCGATAAAATGTTACTTCGGGTCAATCAAAACTTTCTGCTGTTATGAAATCAAAGCGTTGTGGTCCAAGTTTGGCCTTTCAAAGCCTGTCGATGTGTTTTTGTGCGAAAATAATAACAATGAATTGCATGTGGGAAAAAAATCATTTCCAAATGAAAAATGAAAAAGCTCCACTCCAGAAATGTTCACATGGGCCACTTCAACCTTATGGGAATGCTTTGTTTTGGGACAAGAAGTTCTGGAAACAAAATACTGCCAGAACTGACATTTTTTTTCAAAACACTGTGAATAAGAGAAAAAAGCATGGCACTTTTCTCTTAGACGAAATTTGGGTCACAAGACAAATAGTTTGTCTGTGCTTCACCGAGCTCCAGCATCAGGGTATGAACCTGAGCGTCAGGAGACAACCTTCAGGTGAAATTAGCTGCTGGTAAGGTGACGCTGGGTGACGATCCTGGTCCTGGCTGTTAGTTAAATAGCATTTACTGTTGAACTCAGGAACCTCTTGTGGGATCAATATTGCATTCGTACTTTGGTGGATATAGTTCAGAAGTCCAGTGGAAGCTCCAGCCTGTGTCATTTTAAGCCTGTAGGCGTCCTGACAGTCGGGTACAGACACCACAAGTGACATGTGGATTTTATTTTCATTGGCCAATCTCAGGGGCAGAGAAGCAGATCCCTGTTTTGCAGGAGGCAGCTTTCTTTCCTTGTGGGGACCATGAGGAGGGACAAACTCTGCTCATGAAAAAGCAGGTCGTGGGCTGAAAAAGAAGGGCTGTTTCCCTGTGCCTCACTATATCGATATTTATTCCTTTTCTATTTACTGGCCAGAGCTGTCTAGGGGAAAGCGGTGAAGCATTATCTGTGGCACTGCAACCCACAGATAGACCATCAGATTAAGATAAATTTCCTAATTTAAGAATTATTTTGATGGGGTGGGAAAGGGCAGCTCCGTTTTGTCACCTCTGCCAACAGCCCCCGGCATGCACGACTGCTCTCATTGTGGAGGAGAGCCCTGCCTATCAGCACGGACATTAGCTCTCAGCCATTACTGCAGGCACAGCAGCTGCAGGAGCTTAGCGACCCCCCCTACGCTTACACCGCCGGGCCATTATAATTGCAACCCGCAGCTTAAAGTCTTCATTAAGTTCTCTCTGAGCCCTGCCTCCTCTTCCGTAAGATCAGCCGCTTGTCGCCCCGACCGGCGGAGCCGCCAGGAACATCTGCAGTTCAAACGTGATGCATATGCAACAGCGGGCTGGGGATTAAAGGTCAACAGACTCCTCCGACACCCAGGACCATCTCTCCCTTGCAGGGCGTCTGGTGTCTTTTACATCCCATTGTTTGGAACGCCGTAGTTCCTGCCAGGCTTTCTGCCCGTTTGCTCAGCCCAACTGCTGCAAGGCTGGCGTGGCGCCTCGGTGGGCTGGCCGGAGCTGCCCTCGCACAGTGGCTGCCCACGAGCGCGCGGGGGCCGCCGCAGGCGAAATAATCAGGTCCTTCCCCCGGCGTCTCATCGCAAAGCCCAGGGAGAGGATGACTGCAACAGCTGCAGTGCTGGCTGGCTCTTGACAAATGGTCCTGTCACTCTTCTTATTGATTAGCAATGTTATGACATTTCCCTTCAAAAACACAGATGTGGCACGGGCAGCGACAGGAGCACCGCTCTGGGAGGAACATAATGTTTTGCTGTTGTTCCCATTCTCCTCTCTGCATCTGTTCATATCTGCGGCGATGGTTTCATGCGCTGACTGTTTTATCGAGAAGCAGTGGGAGCAGGTGAAACCTTTGCCTGGGTTAAAGGCAAATACGTCTTGTCGCATCAGGGGACTGAGCATGCAGATGACAAGCCTGGTTCTCCCCCACCCCGTACCAGTCCACAGGGAGACGGCTGGGGATTCAGTCAAGCCGGTATTTGCAAGGGGGTGTGTGACGGTACATCGAATCCATACATGATTTTGGGTTCCTTTTGTGAGGTTCTTGGGTCAATTTTTGCCTCAGGATGTAGTATAACAACACCAACATCACACCTGTGAAATTTTGGTGGTATGTTTGTGTCCTGGTTTGAGCAACACTAATTTCTTTCCTAATCCTTGGGAATCCTTTCCTAATCCTTTGTGTAAGACTCTAGTGTCTGAATTTGTGAGGATATTTACTTTATAGGCAGCCATGGTGTGTGGGTTTTGAGGTCTCCGTGTTTTTGAGCTTGCCAGGCGCAGGGATGAGGAGGAGCGAGACTCGGGCTCTTGACCCAAGCTGGCCAACAGTATTATTTCATACCATGAACATCGCATTCAATATAAATTAGAAAGTTTGCTGCAAAGTTGTTGTTCCCCCTTGCTCCCCCATCCCCCTCTTGATGGCGGTGATCCAGAGGACTTCTTGCCCCGGTGCCGGATCCCTGAGGCCTTCCCTTCCTCCTGAAGCTGAAGGACTCACAGTGTCCCACATTTGCTGTCCACTGCTGGGAGTGCACAGCTTCCGACTGATATAGGTGGCTGAGTATAATCCTTGTATAGTATATATGGGTTCTTTTGTGTTAGTACTGTTAATTATCTAGTTCTATCCTATTAAATCTGTTTATCTTTCAACGCCTGGGTTTTCTTGTTTTCCTCCTGATGCCCCTTCCTGGGTGGGGAGGGGTCATCGAGTGAGAGAATAATTGTCTAAGTGACAATAAATTGTTATGGGTTTTCTCAAATCATAACAGTTTGCATCCAGCAGGTCATCCCAGGCGCACTGGGATCGATCTCATGTGGGTACACACCTCCGTGCGGAGCCATATGTGAGCCCATGAGCTGTGACAGGGGAGATTTACTCATGGGTTTGTGGATTATGTGCAAAGCCTGTAAACATCTCACCATGCCCCTCAAAGGCCAAGCTAGACCCTGTCTGTGAACAATCCATTTCTTGGGGGGGGTTATCTAGGGTGTCACAGCCCTCCAGATAAGCCAACCTTTCCACCCCTTGAGCCCCCAAAGGGGATGTCTGCACATCAGTAGAGCTGTTCTTATGCAGGTGAGCCCTAACTGCACTCCACCTCCATGGAAATCCTTCCCTCTGCAATGGAGAATGGTGATCTAATACTGCCAGGCTGCAGAGCCTTGGAAAGGGTAGCTAAGGAAGGAGGACACCAGGACTGATCTTTGGCATGAGGAGAAGAGCCTCTGACAGGGAAGAGCTAAGCTAGCGCGGCTTCTAAGCATCTGAATAAAAATGGATGGCTGGAAACATGTCTCCCTGAGCCAAGGTCATCTGGGCCACTGAGAGGGGACCTGAAAACATCTGGACACCAAGTCTGAGATGGGCCGTTTCACCTATGGTTAAACTGGGCATTTCTGGGCAAAGCCTGCAGTAGTGAGCTGTGAGTATCTCCACGCATCTCTACTCTGTGCTCAGATTTTCACTGTAAAGGCATGTCCTGGCCACGCTGCTCTGACTGCACCGGAGAGAAATCCCAGCTGGTATAGCAAGAAGCAGCATTTTCCCCAGTAAGGCCATAGGAGCTGACCTTCTCGTATCAGATATTTGTAGGTCAAAAGACAAGCTGAGGATATTCTCTCTATTTTCACTGGCACAAAGGAGAGCAAGTTCTTTCCCTGAGCATGCAAAATATGCCCAGTTTAATCTTAAAATGGCTTAAAGCCTTTCCTATTAGTCTGAAGCATTTAATTCAGCTTTGCATGTTTTACAGGGAAGCTAGTTAGAGGAAAAGTGCTTACCTTCCAGTCCTAAAGGCTATTCCTTGAAGGCTGAATTATGGGACCGTGCATGGTCTGCATTAAGAGTCTTGGAAATTCCTGATAAATTGATTCTATATACAGCAGTTAATGAGCTTGTTGTTGCATTTAAGGGATCTCTGTATCTTTTGAGTCAGAAAAAGCAAAGTATGTCCTATATAATTTCTTTCCTCGACTAAAGTCTCTTACAGTGCTAATACAGCTAAAATGGACTGATCCACAAACTTGATTAACATGAACTCGAAGCACAGCACATTAGCATGATTGTGTAGGCATTACTGTACAGAGCATGCTGGTAATGAGAAGCCTATTTGTGCATGTCTCTTGTACCACTTCCAGCATATTTTACAGCCAAAAAGAAAGAGATATAGTCTAGAGCGAAAAAAGAAAAATACAACAAAAACACGGTTTTGACCCCCCAGGCAACATGATGTAGATTAATATGAGTTAAATGGAATGTGACCAATTTGTAAGGCATTTGGTTTGTATCTTGAGAAACTGAAGACAAGATCATTTTTCCTTGCAATCAGAGTAAGCCTTAGGCTACACACTCTTGTAGTCTCTACAGTTGCCACAGGCCTCCTCTTTTATTATACCAGTGTATCCTAGAATATTTCTTACAACTTTCATAGTCCAATGATGTGATCGATTTGCCAGTATGATACTCCTGCTGCCTTTCCTTGGGAAAAGCCTCCATTAGTTGTAATGTGTGCTTAGAGCTTCTGTGAGTTTCATCAATTTTTTTGTGCAATATTTTGCCCACAGCAGTTTATTTATGCAAGAAAGCAGTTGCAGTAATCTACATCCCATACAGTACGCAGGGATTATACAGCAAGGAAAGCACTGTTTCTGAAGAAGGTCGTTTCAGGCTGGTAAAAGGCCAGTAAATTGTGAGTTCACTGTGGACTCACATTTTTTGTTTCTATAAGAAGTTTTTGTTTATATAAAAACAACAAAAATATCTCATAATTATGCAGTTCTCAGTGTTTTATTAATGATCATAAAAGCTCTTTGCAGTTTGAGATTTAGAGGTGAAAACAGTTTAGAGGTTGTAAGACAGTATTCTCAGTGGAGTAGCTGGTCCAGGGAGAGATTAACTGAGGTCACAAGGAACTCAGTAGAAGACTTCAAATACAGACCAGGAGCTTCATACCCATGAAGTAAGCTGGACTTCCTCTAAAATTCATCTCCTTTATCACATCACACCCCCTTCCCATGCCAGCAAACAGCCAGGAGACCATCTCAAGTTCAGCTTAAGTTTCTACCCCACTCCTTGCAGCTATAATTCAGGAAAAGATTTGCCTTTGCTTTCCAAATGACCTGAAGAAAGTGCTCCAAAGGCACAAATCCAGCAACTAACCTGAATATGCCCTTCAGCCTTCTATGCTTAAGAAAAAAAAAAGCTGTGATATGTTTGGCAGTCTTCCACTTGGGTGTGTGGGCAATATCATTCAGGAACATTTGGTAGCTATAACAACAAGATGTTCTGTAATTGTTAAGCTCATTTGTTTGAACAGTGGACAAGGAGGGACAAATAGAGGTTGCTTTTCATTTATTTAATTATTTATTTAAGACTTAAGATACAAGAACTGAAAGATGGGCAATCGGGCAATCATGTCTTCAAGTGCAGAGGCGTGGGGAAAAGTTCCTCCAGGACCATTTTGTGCCTCCAGATGCCACTATCCATGCCACTGGTGGAGGCAGCTGCGCAGTTCTGCAACCGTTAACTCAGAGCAGAGAACTAGCAGCTACGACCTCCTCCTGCACACCAGTGAGGAACAACAGAGCCCAGGAAGTTCTGCCTCAGTCCTGGACCCAGGTCCTGACGGGATGCTGTGTCCTTTACAGAGTTTTGTATCACAAAATACAGAAATCTATCCTTGGCTTTGCAGGCAGTGGAGGGGCGTATTATATACTTTGAGCCATCGTTGTTGAAGAGAGAGATGTGGGATTGTGCTATCAACTAATGACACCTTGTTAAATGCTGGATGCACAACAGGAGAGGAGGGCTAAGCATTTTGACCATTCGCTGCTATCGCCACCTTCTGTGCATGCTAATGGTTATGGTGTGCTGACCCTCACGAGCATGCCAAGCCAGCCTCAGTCTCCCTCTCTTCTCAGTGGCGGTCTAGGTGGTTTGAAGAGAAAAGGGAAGGCAGATTTGCAATAGGCATCTATCCACAATGAAAACAAGGGAAATGAATCTTCAACCTTCTTAACATCTTCTAATTTTCAAGAAGAATTTCATTGGTGTAAGTGGGGTTTCTAGGAAATTGATGTCCTTGTAGTAGCACGAATAAGTTTGGGGTGAAAAGGTCTGCTGAAAGTCCCCTATTTCAACCTCCTGTTCAAAGCAGAGCCAGCTTACAGTTGAGGTTGGTCAGGGCCTTGTCCAAGTGGGTTTTGAAAACTTGTTCAAGCAGAAGTGCCAGGATTTAAATAGACAAACTTCTAGATAGTGCTTTGTTGCTGTTCTTTGTTTTTTTAAACTTAAGTGACTCAAACTGTGATATGCCACTCAAGAAGATTCATACAACAGTATGTGGTGCCACAAGTTGCTCTTCCAACCACTTCGTCATTTGTATTTGATCTTCCTAAAAGCATCCCTGTTGGAGGAGTGTACCTGTACTGAATTTTCAGGGTCACAGCCCTTTATGTTATGGCTGGATCTGGCCTTTCCCATCCAACATAGCCATTCAACTCCTTATTTTGAAGACGTACTGTCCTTTTTTCCCCCACCACATTTCAGGATGCAGCCTCCAGTTCTTCAGGGTAGCAGCCCTGCCCTGCAGCCATCGGCCTGGTGAGGATGGCAGGCTGCTCATAGAGGCCATGGGTTGGGCAGGAATTTTCTTTTCCCTCCTGCTCTCCAGCTTAAGATAATTGCGAATCTGATGGCCTATCTCTCCTCTAAGTTCAGCAACAAAGCCTTCCAGCTTGTAAGAATAATTCAGTCACAATTAGCGCTGGTGTGAAGCCAGGGCCTCCCACAGATGAGTCTGCCTCGTCCAGTGCAGAAGCTACGATCTCTTTAATGATGGGAGGTTTGACTAAATTAAGGTTGACCCTCAGGCTTCTGGCAGCTAAATTCCAACAGTAACCTTCCCTCCCACCCGTTCCTCTGGAAAAAATCCTACCAACAACAAACTACAAGTCAGAGGGGGAGGAAACGTCTCTGTTGTTAACCTTTACAGGACAGTGGATGTGTTCAAATCAGACAAAAAACATGATGTCTCCCGCTGAAGTGCCATAAATAGTGCTATCTCCCAGTGTGATCTTTGAGAGAATCTGTTTTGGGGAAAGAACAGAAGAGGAGTCCTAAAAAGAGTGCGTGAAAAATGATGAAAGTTGCTTTGAAGTGAGTCCGAAAGCTGCAGTGCTTTCAGCAGCTTCCCCCTGGAAGCCCTTGAAATTCTATCTGCAATAAAAGGTACCAAAAGAAAACAGCTGGCAGGAGCTGTTAAAGTGGAAACAATATGCAGTTCAGAAGAGATAAACAGGATGGGCACAGAGCAGAACGAAAAAGAAGGTATGGATCTGTTACGTGATGGGAACAGCCCTTCTGTCCTGGGCTCAGACTGCATGACCACGGAAATATCTCTGGAAATCTGAATATCTTGGCTTTAGGAAAGCCAACTGGGAGAAAACAGATTTAGCACTTGCTTTTCATGGGAACATACATTTTGCTTTGCACTGGAGGACAGGAGCATCCGATCTGGTCCCCTGATTCTTCACTGAATAGGCCTCCGTTTGCACAGAACTGATTTGGGTGTAGAGGTGTCAAGCTGAACGACACCACCAAAGCAGAAGCCAATCTTCTGTACTGTACTTCTGCACTCTCTGGTACCCAAGACAACTGCAGCTAGAGCAGGAGTTCCTTTCCAGTTTCAGGACTGTGAGCCACTCCTCTTGCTAGCTTAGCAGTAACACTTTGCTGCCAGCTGTAGAGATGGATCTAGTCCTTGTGCAGCTCTGAAGCAATGCGGAGGCTGTGGCCAAATCTAAAGTCTGCAACCAAATATACAGTCTGCTTTTGGCCTCACTGATACCACAGTCTTTGGAGACAGAAACTGGTGAAGGACTAACATTGGGGTTGGAAGGGGACCCATCTCTTTGTGCAATGCAAAGAAAACTATTGCTAACGGAGTATGCCTGGACCTTAACCTGTCCTGATTTAGAGATGTAAATTGTAGATATTGCTGTGGCTCCCAAATCAGTTCTGCAGATCTCTGTATCTCTGAGAGCAGAATACAGCCATAGGAAGATAGTGAGGAATGCACATGCAACCACATCTGTGAAAAAATCTCTCATGTTCTGATCTGCTATCGACTCTGCCCATGCCATTACTGACCCCTGCTCACAGGGGAGGAATATTAATCAAAACTTTTGTTCTGTCTTTACAGATGCACTTCAGATCAAAAGCACTTTAGGGGAAAACAGTAATTCAGAGATGCAGTGGGAGTGGAGCAGAGAGGAGCTGAGTCATACTTTCCATCTGCTTTCATTTCTGTTTTATACAATTCTCATTCTGCAGCTCTGATATAATTATTTGAGTAACCATTAGACTGTCTCAGTGTTAGGACAGAAGCAAAACTGAATCCCACACAGCTTCACTGATTTTCCAGGCATGTGTATTTTCAAGGAATAATAAAATACAGAGAAACAGTCTCCAGTTGATTTTAGAAAAGTTGTGAAAATGTTCACATCAAGTTGTGCAGATCACCTAAGACATCGTATGAATAACATGTGGCATGGTGTTCTTATAGTTTCCTTGAGAACTCAGTTTGGGAAGGGCCACGGTGAAGAGAGGAAAGAATAGCCAGGATTTATGTATTGTAGATATATGTTAGGTCTCCATTTGGGAAGGATCTGGCACTTTGCTGAAGGCTAAAGGATAACCCATAAGCAGAGAGAGAATTGCATCTGGGATTGTAAGTAACATTTTACCCCATGAGCAGCTCCTCCACCTTCAGAAAAGTCAGATAGTCAAAGTGCTTTGGGGGCTTAAACATCGCTGAGGACCTAGGTCTGAAATGCCTGTTCAGAAAAGGACGCGGGCACTCACATAGTTTCTCCAGCTCCAAGTGCTTTGATACATCTGAGGCTGCAAAAACTCTTTCCCAATTGCACGAGTTTCATCCTGATTTGCAACTGATTTAGCTCCCAATAGCATCCCTCTACTTTCTTTAATAGATGTTGGATTGAGTTTTAAAGAAGAGAAGATTTAAAGAAGAGAACTTCAATCTATCTAATCCATATGCACAGATACTGTTGAACTTGCTGATTAGGAACAGAACTTGAGATGGATGAAAATGAAGTACTAAATATGTCCAAGGGTCAGGAGACTGAAGATGCCACCAGCAATGGAAAGGCGATTCCAATATATATATATACTGTGCAATTCCATTTTCTCTTACAGATAAATCCTCTGCAATTTAATAAAATCTTCAACCTCTTCTAAAGGCTTTTGAGCAACTGAATGAAATTTAATTGTGAATTACAATCAGACCATGCAGTTCTAGATCAAGAAAAGTTACAGAGAGACTATAACCTATTATGTTCTGTAGCTTTCATGAGCAGACTTAAGATATGATAGACTTGATTAGAGCATTGAGTTTCACTCTTTTTAAATTCTTCACAATTCTTATACATTTTTCACTGAGCAATTGGCAATAATATATTTTTACCTGAATGTAGGCAGCTAGTAATTGATATGTACACTGAAAATGAAGATTTTCTCTTCATCATGGACTTATAGCATATAAAGTACCTGCATATACTTTTTTTTTTTGCATAAATATTTAATAATAAAAATTCTTAAGCTTCTTGCATTAAGGACATAGGATATTAGAATACACAGTAAGTTAAATATATCAAGTTTGGATTTCCTTTCACACTTCTGGAGTGTTAGTTCAGACTTTCTTTGGTATAAGTGCAAATTGGATTTGCACTTTTAAATTTTCATATTCTAAAGTAATTGAATATGTGCCTGTTTCTGTGCTACAAAGATAAGTTATTTGTGTTTACAATAATGCACATGGATCCTGAACTAGAAACCTGCAGTACAAAGAGGAAAACAAGGTGGTTCTTGACGTAATCTTCTTTGTACACATCTGCCTTGTTCTTTCTCAACTGCCTCTGAACAAAACAATTCTCTTGTTAATCCTTTAACTCCCGTTTCGTCTTTGTTTTACTGAGTTTTGTATTTCAGCTAATATACCTATTCATGACAGTGCAAATAAAAGTGAATATGATTTGTAAGAAGATCCAGTGATATGACAGTATAGTGAAGACCATTCTCCATCCCCTTTTCCAGCTCAGTACAAGATCTGGTTTATATGGGAACTGGTCTTCACTGCCGCTGTGGTCCAGTGTCTGATGTCCTTGAGACCTGGCTGTACATTGGATTTTCCATCCTGTTTGTATATAGAATCAATAATACATGTGAGGAATCGAACGGTTAGTTCCAATGTGTGATTTTTTTTTTTTATGTTTGCCATTTGTCTACCCTGATTTTTGACTTACCAAATATTGTTACCTCGGCTAATTTGAAATTTGAGCCTGTGAGGACTTTTTTGGCACTCTGCAGAAATAAAATAAGTGAGAGTTTCATGTGCTCAGCAAATTCTCTGCATCTTTTGAGATGAAACCTAATTTTCAATCTTCCTGGCATTTTATTCAGGACTCAGTCTCAGTAGCCTGTTGAAGCTGCTATTACTGGAAAACACAGAAACTCTGTAACGCGGTTTAAAGTTAGCCACATCCCTTCCACCCAGTGACAGCTCTTTGTTTTCTATCATCTGTCACCAGGAAGGCTACCCCCAGCGCTGGAGGACAGGACTGACCAGATCCCCACCGCCTGCACTAGAGCTCAGTCCCACAGCCGCTGCCTGCACTGCTCCCATCCACTGCTCCCACCCACATTCCCGCGAGCACCAGCCCTTGAGCCGCTGCAAAACCAGGGCCTTGGGCTAAAGACCACAGGATGGGTTTTGCCTGAATTGGGAATGATGGCATTGCAGCCAAAAAAGCTCTGGGAGAGTAAAAGGGGAGAAAAAGGATTCATAATCTCATTATACCCCCATCCTCACTTTCCTCCCCGTGATCAAATTTAGTTTGATGAAATAACGGAGGCAATAACTGCCAAAGCTCAAGCCACCTGAGGAATAACTGAGCACATGCAAAATGATAGATTGAAAGCAGCACGTAACGTTTCTTAATGCAACATGTTTCCCTTTAAATCACCGCTTGAGCCTTTAACTCCTGAAGCAACCTCAGCATAGGCTGTCGGTCTCCTCCGAAGTGCCCTCTGGCAGGGAAGAGGCTCTGTGTGCACTGTCTTTGTCTAATTGCATTTTGGCAGAGCACAGCGAGGATAAAATAGAGAAAATGAACTAGTTAGTGTCATGGTCAAAACCCGTCTGCGGCTGGAAAGTGGAGGAGAGTCGAGTCCTTCCTGCTTTGCTGAACTGTCCTGCGTAGGATGCGAAACGCTGCTGTCCTGGCGGCTCCAAGCGAGCATCAAGGGGCAGGTTTCAGTCAGCTGCTCGCATTTATGCACATCCGCTGGTGATGGTTAATGTGACTATAATCATTGCATGGACATACTTGGCTGGCTTTCGCACACAGGCTATTTGTTGATATATGTAAGTGGGGGAGAGGCAGGAAAGTATTACAAGACGCAGGTACTTTTTGATGACTAGTTAGAAGTATTTCTTACAAGCCAAAGCTTTGCATGAATGTCCTTGGCCAATACTTGACAAGGCTTTTTTATACCTCGGCATATGAAATCCTTTCAAGTCAAGACGACAAACACATTAAAAATCATTATGTAGAATATCCCATCTTACATCTCATGACACGAGCCTGTGTTTGCATGTCTTACCTCTCAATTACAGCTTTATGTCTTACCTCGTAAAACGTGCCTTACCCTGAGGCATGCAAGAGGCTAAAGCGGCTGGGAAAGGTGGCTGCCCCTCTAAACTGTGCTCCAGAAGAGGATTTAAGGAAAGACACAGTCTTTTTTAGAAGGCTGTTGATGATGATGCTGTTTGGGGGAGGCAAGGGAAGACTTCAGGAGATGAAACTCTGCCTTGCTCAGGCAAAGTGCCGGGGCTCTATACCAGGATAAAAACTATGTCCTGAGACAAGGTTTTGCAGTGGGTACTGTTTAACAAACATGCTTAATAATTGCACAAAAATATGGGATGATGACCATTTCCATAGAAGTGATAAAATAACCTTTTCTTTGTCTCTCAGTAACAAGGACATGCGAGCAGATGAGCCTGGACCCTGGTTTCGAAACCCAACCTTTCTAAATCAGTGGGAGCGCTCTTAAAAAACAAAGGTGGAACAAAAAGCTAGCTTTATTTTTCACGTAAAGCCAGCTTTATTTTCACAATTTCCTACACTCTGACTGTGCTAAATCAGAGCTGGCGAATGACAGTCGCATCAGGAGTATCCTCACCAGGATGAAGGTGTGGGAAGGTATCCAGCGCAGTATTAATGCCGCCCGGAGCCTTGCAGCAGCGCTCTGCTCTGCGGCACAGCCTCGGAGTCCGCCAAGGAGAGGAGGAAGGGGGAGCGCGGTCCAGAGCGGGGAAGATGGATTATCTTGTAGCTGACCCATTCTTTGTTCATCTCTGTGGCACCACATCCTTTGCCACACAAGTCATAAAATTTCCTACCAGTAGCTATTTTGACACTGGCATAATAAAGCTCAGAAGGGAATGAAGAAACACATCCAGAAGTGTCAAAATAATGTAGCATACTGTGTTTGTACTAACGTTATAATGCAGTGGATTATCAGTAGTGACACCAAAGCAAAAGAAAAGTAAACCTTAAGGGTTGGTTGTTGTTTTTTGGTTTTTTTTTTTCTTAGAGAATCAGATATATTTTGCTTTTGCAAAGTACCTTTGCATACCTTGAGAAAGAGTCCTTATTCTTAACCTAAGAAGGAATGATTTCCTTGGAAATGAGCATGATTGCTATGAAAACCTCTGTCAAGAATACAGGCAAGAAAAATATAGCCTAGTATCAAAGTGGTCTGGAAAGACATGACTGAAATCATGGTTTTAATTTATTTTGAACAATTTCTCATCTGGTAACATTTTTCCATACTATTTTAATGGCTCTGGTACTCTTACTGCATTCTAAAATTAACCTTCACCTTACATGAACTAAGGAAATTTCGTAACTACATCCGTATGTAACATTGTACAGGATTGTTAGTTGCTGGTACTAATGGTATTAATTTCAAATATATTTCAATTTTCTTTGAAAAGCAACATAATGGAAACTGAAGTGATATCAAATGCAATAATAATAAATATATAAAAAAAATGTATACGTAAAAGCAGTAGTCAGAAGTTCCCCTGACACTGGCGTGCAGTTGTGCCAGATGCTTTAGGGGCACAAAAGGCTATGTGCTGCTAGACCTGACGTTGGTATGAAATAGGAGGGGGATTAAAGGTGGCGCAAAATGAAATGACCTGACCAAGGTGTGCTGTCAGGTGCCAGAGGGGCTGCAGATATAACACGGGACTCGGGAGTCCCCAACATTATCCATGAATGACGCTGCCTTTGTATTTCACACAGTCCTTCTTGTACAGGGACACAATACACCTGACAGGAGGTGGGAGAGTTTAATCCCAGGCACCACCAAAGTCAGCCAGGGGCAGTTCCATGCATGTGACCCATTTCGCTTCTCTCCAAGAGGATTCAGTGCCAAGCTTTGCCGGAGCTGGAGGGGAGTTGCAGGAATGGCAGTGGGCATTTGCTCCGGCTCCAGGTGAGCACCAGATACATTTGGTCAACAAAGCAATGTCCAAGAAAATGCATCGGCTGCAATGTAGTGAGAGTGGGGCAGAGTGCCTGTGGTGCTGAGCAGATGACTGCAAGACCTGGTTTCTCCTGGCCCTGAGTAACAGCAAAATGGCATTGATGCCTTTGAAATGAAGGACGCTTTTCTGGGCTGAAAGGATCAGGAAAGCCCTGGGAACCCAAGCAGAGAGGAGATGCAGCGTCTGGCCAGGGCAAGGGCACAGGACATTTCTGTTCGACTGGCTGGTGGGCTCATGAGACTTGAGGTGGAAAGAAAACACGCTGATAGCTTTGGTCATCATCAGGCTGTGTAAAAATATAGTCTAGAAATAGAGAACTCAATTTTAGGCATGACATTTTTAAAGTTAATATACAGTTTATCCTCTATGTCCCCACATATCTACCACAAGATGATGGTAACTTGCTTGGGGCTTTTTTCTTCTTTGTGTTGGGTTTTTTTTTTGTTTGTTTGTTTTGTTGTTTCTTTTTTTTTTTTTTCATTTGGCACCAATACCTGTTCATTTTTATACCCGTGGCAGGGAGCCTGAGGGGCAGACAAACAGCTTTCAGATCATCCGTCCTATGAACTCACTGGAAATTACCTAGTCCTCCTTTGCCCAATTATTTGATTCTCCAAATGTTGATACTAAAGGAAAACATGAAATTGGCTCCAGGGCAGGCTTAACCTTTTCAGTCCAAGAGCTCCAAAATGGATTTTTCAAGCCAAATACACAAGTTTTATTAAGAGAGATGTACAGCAGTTTGGGCTTGCCTATATGGCTGCTCAGTTCCTGGCTGCTCGGCAGTGGTTTCTGAGGGGAGTACCAATTAGTGCTAATTGCACAGGCGTTTACGGGTATGTACACGTGTGTGTAATGTGGACCCATGTCTCCTTCTCGGACCATCACTCATGTCACACACGCCACAGGCCTATCCCACAGCTGTGAGGTGACCTGGAGATGAAAAGCTCACATCCCATATCCAATCCCCAGAGCCAGCTGGGCCCATCCCCTAAATGACTATATAAATCCTAATAACAGCTAAAGATGGTGTCAGCAGGTACCTCGGGCTTTCCTGCTGCTCCCAGGGAGCTGTCACAGTGATGGGATATCTCAGCTTGTCCTCCAGAAAACCCCATGATATGGTGTTTGCCTCCACCCCATCCGACTGCAGAGGATGTACCTCTTGGGACAGGGGTCGAGGGACAGCGGCTGGATGGATGGCTCCCCATCCTCTGTTCCCAGTGAGTGGGAGAAGACCTTCCTCAGATGGGTCACTGAGGAAGGGAAAATGGCCCAGCTTTCCTAGCCACCTCAGGAAAGTCACTGCCAGCCCCAGTGGGCAACTGGTATAGCCCTTGCTGGCAGGACACTGGGGTTCCATGGCTCATGGCACACCAGGAGCAGGAGAGCTGTGCGCTCCCAGGTTCTTGCTCACCTGCACCCAGCTTCTCATCACTCAGCGCTCATAAAAGTCAGGTTTGCTCCTCTGTTTGCTTTGCCAGAGTTTAAATCACAGCACCTAGTAAAAAGCCTACACTCAGCTAAGCAGGACCTCTGGACCATGTGGAAAGCCTGCCTCGACTCATGTTGTCTTAAGGATTTAATCTCTTTTTGGTTCACTAGGAACATCTGCAGTTAACTTGCCATGGTGGGAGCAGTGCCTGTAGCTCACAGTAGTGTGTGCGCTGCACATTTACAAGCAGACACTGATAGCTGGGCTTTTTAAGACTAAAACTGAGGGAATTCACAGTGAGAGTAGCCAATTTGCCATTTTAATATAATTGTTTTGTAGAATTATGGTCAGAAATAAATTTGTTTTGAGGAAAGATTTCCCTTCAAAAACATCCTGATACAGTTCATTTTAAAGTATAATTCAATATATGCTTCCATGGATCTTAGCGCTTATATTTAAAAAAAAAAGAGCCAAATTATAGCATCTTCTTTGCACCAAAAATATTAAAAATGGCTATTGAGAAAAGTTCTGATCCAATATCAATGTTGTCATTACAGAATGTATAATAAATTGCTTACCACTGTTTACTGCATACAGTTCACTAAAGATTTGCTCGTAAAAGAAGAGGTAAATGGTATTTTTTCTGGAAGGGAGAGAGAATATACACTCGGAATCAGAGTCAGAACTTTTGCCTGGGAAAGACCTGCAGAAAAGTTGTGCACACTGATTTATACTCTCTAGTCAGGACAGACAAGATCTGGGATATGATGGCAGAGGCATTCGGGGACTTTTTCCATGCTACTGCTGATTATTTTCTGCAGAGCTTGTGAAGCGAAACCTGTGCAGCACTGCCCTGTCAGCGGCAATGAGGTAGCTCCACCATCTGGGGTTTGTTGGAATTGCCTGTCTTCCTCGATGACACTGGATTATATCCACAGTTTTTGTTTTGCTTCCCCTTTTTTTACAGGTAGGATCACATATTTGAAATAACAGTCATTACAAGGTAAATTTTTAAATGCAGCTAAGTGATAATAGTCAACTTGTCCTTGTTGGCCATCAAGCAAGAACTTACATCTCTCATCTCAGAGGACTCTTTGTTCTACAAGCATCCCATCATACTCTCTTGCGTTACAGGTCATTAAAATCTTTAGAAATCACTGTCCCAAGAGATAACAGTGAAATGGAAGAGAGGAGTTATTCCAAAATATTTTTCTGAGACATATTGTATTTATGTAATTCTGTTAAGATCAAGTGGAGTTATTCCTGAAAGACACAGGTATGAAAAAAGGCAGATCCTGAGTGGAAAAGCCTAAGGTTTTGGTGAAAGAATTAATAAATCAGTTCCTTATATCTGTCACTTGTTTTTATTGCTAAGACCCTCAGCCCTAGCTCCCTACACTCTGGTTTCAAGTAAAAATCCAGTATGTAAGCATAAATGTCAAGCAGTAGGAAGTTCAAACCAGCCAAAATCATCCTAGCAGCAGAAGAGTATAATCAAACCCAAAACTTGTCCATAGTGTGGCTTTTTCCAGTCGTTCCCATATCAATGTAGTTGGGGCTTATATTATCACAGAATGTTAGGGGTTGTAAGGGACCTCTGGAGATCAGCTAGTCCAACCCCCCTGCACAGCAGTTCCACCTAGAGCAGGTTGCACAGGTTGGCATCCAGGGAAATAGGAAAGGACATGAAAAAATAAAGACATATTATGCCCCCCATGTCTTCATTTTTTCATGTCTTTCCTTATCTCCCCGAATCCACTAGCTATGAATTAGTTGATATGAATTAAATGTGAATCCACACACACATATGATCTAACACAGGTGAGCAAACTGAGTGAAGATGTGAACTTTTCAGAGCTGTTTGGGAGCTCTAAGGGCTCCTGCTGGCACTGCTGTCCCCAGAGCTTTCTGCTGGTGCTGTCCTGCCTAAGGCTGTGGCCAAGAACGGAGCAAGGCAAGGCCAGGT
Source organism: Chionis minor (assembly GCA_013398295.1). Lineage (NCBI taxonomy): Eukaryota > Metazoa > Chordata > Aves > Charadriiformes > Chionidae > Chionis > Chionis minor. The sequence continues at coordinate 251,102 of VZSF01002822.1, forward strand.
AGCGATGTCATGCCCTCTGCCACCTCCCTGCGGTCCTCCGGTCAGCCCTTGCACACTTCAGGGAGAAGCAGCTTATCTCAGTCCTGCCTGCCCTTTGGTCAGCAGAGGCACTGCTTTGAAGGGGACTGATGTACAATGGGTCACAAGCAGTTGCCAGGCTACAAAGGACAAAATGTGTATGAGCAGCCTCAGACCCCTGGGAGCAACACTGGGAGAGAGACAGTGGTGCCCTGGATGGACTGAGGATATTTTTTTTCCCAGCAGTTCCAGTTTTAAGTCCCACTGTACATAGAAAATGTTTATTCCTCTATCATATGTGCTTAAAAAGAGCATACCTAGTTCAACAGAAAACTGGTGTTTGGTTTTCCCGTTTGTGAACTTAACCTGCAGCAGCTAAAGTCCCATGTAGAGCCCAAATCTATTTTATAACTCTTTTAGTGGGCATAGTAGGAGATTTGTCATCAGAGTGAAGAGATGAAAGAAGACAATAGTCATGGCTGACATCATGCCACAAACAAAATAGACTCACTCACTTTCTTATACAGGAGATGTTATAGAAACATATGGGCACTCACAGTTCTGTTATTTTGTTAATTCTGTTCCTCCCCCAGCCTTACTCCCATCCTCCCTCTAAACTCCTGCTTTCTTTTTTTGTTGTTGTTGTCTTTTGTGGCACTCTTCAGGATAAGAAACAAGCAATCCCAATAGGAAAAAAAAAAGTAGTCTCCTCAATTATGGAAACTGTACAAAAGGCTACAATATTCTTAACAAGATCACTTTGGAGTTTTGAGGAATCATAGACTTTTGGTGGCTGGTGAGGAAATAGATTTTACACTGCAGATGATGAGCAGCTGTCCCATTGCCTCCAAGTCATACAAATAAACTGTTAGAGTCCTCGACCTCAGTGTTGCTGCAATGATCATCTCACTGCTTCGATTAACTGAAGGACCAGTAACTTTTTGTCCTGAAATCAATGAAACTCAAGCTGATGAGAGAAAGAAGTTATACAACGGTAGACACACCATTCATTCCTCTTGGATAGCAGTGCCATCGGTATTGCATCTGGTTTTGGTTGGAGGAGAGCAGACACCTGCTTCCATTCAATAGCCACGCTGGCTCCACCAAGGCAGCAGCTTTTTTTTTTTTTTGGGAGAACAGAAACCTGGAGTCCAGGAAGTACCCACCATATGTGCCACTGTGTCCTTCCCTATGCATTTTTTCTAGTCATTCATTTTCTCAGCGTGGTCCCTATCCCTGGGTTATACGGAGTCAGCACCCAGCCCAGGACCCTGTCCCAAAGCGTGGGCTGCAGAGCTTTGCAGAGCCAAATTCCCAGAGCAGGGACAAGCGACCCCAGCCCACCCTCCCCTTCTCCCTGTTACCAGCCAGCAAGGCACTGGACACCTACCCAACCGGAGGCTGTGCCTGCATCACCTGTGTTTAAAAGCCACCATCAGATCTATTCTTTAGACATCTGTTTAGTTCTGTTTTGAACTTGTCTATACTCCTGGCCTCCACAACAGCCCATAGTTAAGAGTTATCTGTTGTGTGAAAAAGTAGTTATTTTGTTTTAATCTCTTGCCTCTCAACCTATCAGAGTTTAAAAAAAAAAAAAAAAAAAAGAAAAGAAAAGAACAGAACAGAAAAAAACCCTAGTTCTTAACCTTCTCATGAAGCCAAGCTGAAAAAAAGGAAGTGGTCTGATTTGAGATGAGATCAGGCTTCCAGAAGGACTTTTTAAACCTTCCTAATTTAGTTTGTTTAAGCCCAGTGAAATCAGCTATGTAAAAATACATAAAAAGTCTCAGCCTTTAAAGAACCAAAATTACCAGAAGCTTCTGCTAGTAGAAAATTCCTCTATTACATATTTGGCAGCAAAGTGGCTGCACAGACAGATGACATGCCATTAGAGTCCATATAAGTAACCACTAGGGAAAGCACCTGCTGCAATACAGAAGATGTTGTTAGAAATGCAAAGATCTGATTGAAAAGCAATTTATATTCCAAGCAAATGCATAATAAAAGAAGACATACTACCCAGCACAGAGCTTCCTGCAGAGGGAAGTGACACACAATAGAAAGTAGTTAATCCTGTGGAAGTAATTAAACAAGATCAAGGGGAAAATATATTTGAAAATATATAATGCTTAGCCAAAACACGGCTGATTCAGCTTAATGAAAGGGGAGTTTGTCCTCCTGGTCACAGAGTCTTGCAGTCTAGAGAAATTCTTTAAATTAAGAAATAGAGAAATACTGAGTCTAATTCAGCAATGAGATCACGCTATTTCAGTGGCTGTACCTGCCTATTGTCGAGTAAAATGAACATATATATGCAAGGAAATTCTGGTTTTGTTTCAGAATAAATTATATTACTGCCTTCCTTTCCTGGATATCCGTGTTTCTGAGAGAGATGGGAATAGAGACAGCAAAGGCTCTTGCATTCACTTTTTATACCAGTAAAATCAATTAAGTTGAAGTCAGCCTGTGCTTTATGCCCTATTTCCTTGCACTGATTGGATCTTGCTCCCCTGGATGTTAACAGGAAGAGTCCTGTTAAAGCTGGCAGGAGACTGAGTCAGACCCTGGAGTTATATACAAAAAAGTGGAACAGTGATGAAGAAAAGAGGTAAGATTGCCTGGTTTGTGCCACTCAACTCATAGTCAATGCAAGGCAAAATCCAAGCTGAAGGACAGAGCAGAAAGTCTTATGAACTTTGACTTGAGTGTCTTGTGTCTCCTGATAGGAGAGAAGGAACTGTGAGAAGCTGTGTGTAGGTCTCAGGGAAAATGAACAGCTGCACTGATCCTGGTAAGACGGTGTGATTTGCCTGCAAGAAGTATTGACTGCTGACGGCTCTCCTTGTCCACTGTCCTGCTTTGGTAGAGTTATGCATCTGTCCCATATGGCCAGGGCATGTGGTCATGCCAACCTGTGACGAAACCATATTTAATATAAGGGGCAACTCTTGAGTGTCGTGGAGGCAGGAGCAGACAGGAAGATGGAAATATTGAAGCAGAGACAGTTTGTCGATGAACTTTGCACTGCACCTATCATCTAAGGCTTGAAGAAATCTCCAGGTAAAGCAAGGAAACTGAAGTTTCATATGCAAGTGTGTTCACTTTTTTGTCCTCGCAAATCTGCCTTACGCTTCTTAGTTTGTGCGTGTTCTGGGTTCTGGCTGGGCACAGCAGAACCGAAGGGTTTGTCTCATGCACAGCCCCATGGCATCTCGCCGGTGCTTGTCTGCAGGGGGGATTCACCCGGGGCTGTGGCTAATGCTGTATTTTTCCTTTCCAAGGTCTGATGCGCAGCTCATTACAGTAAATTCAGTGGCCACTGGTGAGGTCCTGACTATCTGCTCAGAACTGAGCTGCCGAATAGTTGACTGTGGGCTGTTTACCTCTGAGTGCTTTCGCAAACAGAAGCAAGAAAAATGCTTCCAAAATGATAACAGCAAGAATCTGAGTGCAATCTGCAAGTCAGATAGGAACACAAAGAGCATTTCATCTCCTTTGTGATTAAGAGTGAGCTTGACACATGGAAAACAACCAGACCACACAGACAAAGAACACTGGAAATAATAACCTTTAAAGAAGCACATCTGAAAAAAATAACTCTTCCAATGTTTAAATTTGCCTAGTGAGTACAGATGCCAAATGCATTTCAGGAATAGCTTGGCAATAACTGAGTACAACATTTAATTAAGTGATTATATAATCAACTCTCTGTTTTATGAAGCAATAATTCAATTCCCAAGTGAGTAAGCTATGAGGCCGAAGGCCGGGCAGTTTATCACAGTGAGGGAATCTGATTACTGCTAAGGAATAAGGACAATGATGTTATTGTTAAAATACTAGTTTAATTAATATAAAATGAATAATTCTTTAAAAAAAAAATCATAGCAATGCACAGCCTGCCAGAAAGATGGTGCTTCCTCAATTTTCCATGGGGAAGTGGTGGTTATTTATGGCCACACAGAATGTGCGGGAAGTTAATGATGTCACACAGTCAATTTATTGGGGATAAAATTACAAGAGTCATTTTATCAAGGAATGATATAGTTCTCTTCCTGGAGTACAAGTAGACAAGAGACCCCACTTACGCTCTAAAAGAGAGATCAGACAAGGTAACTTCATTGCTGGAAAGCTTTACACTGGATTATTAGTAATAATTCCACTAAACCAGAAGTTCTAGCCCCATTGAGCTGTGACTTCATATAGACAAAATATATGATCACAGAGATCCGATCAGCAGTTGGTGAAAATACATATAGTATCAATAGCACATATGAAAATGTACCAGCCACACGACTTGCTCAGAGAAGAAAGTAATGCCTTCTGCCAACAGGGTACCAGAAGGAGATAGGGAATGAATTGCATTCATTTATGTGTGTCTGGGTTTTGTTTGCAGTTCTGTTTAGATTATTTTATTACAGATTTCAGCAAATCAGTGTAGGAATAAGCATAGAAGGCATTCGTGAAAGAGATTCAGAGTAGCATGGATGAACGAATGATTTGCTGCAATATGAAGCTTCAGAACCACAGGGAAAGCAAAAGAGGAAAAGAGCAAAAGGAGCATGAATTCGGGAAATCAACTGGATATAGGGACAAGACAAGAAAAAAAGGAAAAGAGATGCAGTAATCAGTGTGATTAATATATGCAGAGTGCAGTCTTCAGAGCTGAGTGAATAATGACTTTAGGAGGATGTGAAACCTCCTTTTCACTGCTGCTACTGCATTTGCAGAGGGTCAGGAAACCCATGTGCAGACTCAGCATTTCTGAGAGGCACCTGAGAAGAGGTCCCACCTGCTTTAAGAAATCTGTATGAAAAGAAGGAAAACTAAAACCCAAGAGTCTGAGCATTGAATTTAGCCTATTGCAGTAAATTCTACTTTTACTGTGGCACTAGGATATTAGGGGCTGTATTACATGCTGGGGTCCCAGGATGAACAGTTCAGTGGACTGCATACTATGTAATCATTGATTCGGTGCCCTGAAATAAGAGCTTATAGGGGAAGCTGCCGGGGGAAATAGCACTAATATAGACTGAGGCTGGTTACTAAAATGAGGACCAAAACTATTAGGTTGCAATCATTTTATAGGAAAGTGTTCTTAAGTGAGGGAAAAGAAGTTTATGTTCCATGTAGAAGAATCCCCACAGAACAGTTTCAGCTTATTAGTACTAAATTGACCACAGCAAATGAGTGCCACTATTGTCAATGGCCTGGCATTTTATAAGCACACCGGGGCTCAGTTTTAAACTATTTTACACACATAAAGAATGTGAGATGGAAGATGAAAGCAAGGAAATTCACCCAGCAGCTGTAGCTTCAAAGACTGATGCAGAAGAGCGTTCTTCAGGGTCCACACGTAAGTACGAGACTTGTTTTGCTTCTGGAGACTGACAACTGGCACTGAAATATGAGGCTTGAATAGAGCAGTGATAGCCCTTAACAGGGAAATTGTTAGGGCGATGCACAAGTTGCTAAATGATGAGGAGTTTAACCCTTCTGAAAGAGAGGGGTCACTGAAGGCATTTAAAAGTGGGAAAGTAATAACATGAATCCATGTGGGGGAATGACCTGGTGACTGGAACAGGTCCTTTGTGTCACGGCACGGCCCAGGATTTTTCTGTGCTGTGTCCCAGAGACTTCCTACACGGAGCTAGACTCTGCTCTGCATGCTGGGGCTACAGGACAAGCTCATGGGCCACTCAGCTGGACCTTCTAGTTGGGGACACCACAGCTCCCATCACTCCAGATTTTGAAGTCATGCTGCATCAGAATAACCATCCTGCAAGTTACAGCCTGTGGTGAGTGCTCTACTAGCTTCTTTAATGCAAATGAAGATGCAAATGCATCAGGTCTTTAATGCAAATGACCTGCTCGGCAGGTCACCAGGCATGATGATCCTACAGGCCTTGGTCAAAACAGCCCATATGATCTTGTCCCTCCATGTCTACCTGCATTGCCATATCTATGTACCCATCCTCAGCCAGAGAGGTGGCTGGACAGCATGCTTCATCAGGTAAAGAACCACATACCACAACCTCGATGAAAAAGAGGGTAATTTATTTCCTACATGATGTGTTGCCACATTCTCTGGTGAGGCTTTCAAGGTTGTGTCAATAATCACAGCACAATCCCTTTCATCCTAGGCCTGTTGCCAATGTTGTTAAACTCCGCGTTCAGTGAATCTAGACTTGAAGTTTTGACGTTCATAGGATTTCAGATGTCTAACTGGCAATCAAATAGCCAACGCAGAATTGGTAGGAGGCCACAGGCAATGGAGAACAGATTCTGATGCCAGTTTCCAAGTGCTGACAAATATTAAGCTACCAAGACAAATATTAACCTACTGTCCAGACTGTCAATCAAGAAGTAAAGCTGTTGATACATCCACACAAGATACCAAAGAGCACCAGATATTTTTATGCTCTTCTTTGAGTTTATTACACTTCAGCACTTTCCTTTTCAAAAGTTTTACAAAAGCTCTGAATTCTTAACTCAGATTTTAAAATGCACTGAGCTTCCCAAATAGGATGTCTAACAATGTTAATGACGGCTGGTTTCAGAACTCCCAGTAGAATTTGTATGCAATTAATGTTCTCCTTCTCTGAACAGAAACCTAGAGGTTTGCAAAACACACCATATGTTTGTCAGTTTGCCAATGAATCAAGATGTTTTTGCAGCCTTCTGAGTTTCAATAATTAATGGTAATGTCTAAAACCTAAATCACAGTTCAGGGGCTCAGAACAGAACTTTTGCCATGTCCAGTGTTGTTCGGCATCATCAGAGTGAGACATTTCAGGTGAGAAATTCAATGTTTGTACTAAGTTCCATTTTTCCCTTCCCTGCCTGATCTCCCACCCCACCACCATTGCGCGTTCCAAGATGCCTGACTGGATTCCTGCAGAAGGCTTATTTATTATGAAGAGTAATGCTATTACCCGCAGTACACACTTTGGTCTCAAACACCTGAATGTTCAATACTCCAGTGTAATCTGCCTAGGTTGACTTGATTTTTTTGACTAAATAATGTCTAATGATTACAAGTCTGAAAATATACTTTATTCTCATCAAGTAGCTCGCTATTTGCTCTAGCAGACTATTAGCAACAAATTAATACAACAAAGTTAAGCAAATAAAATAAATCAGATCTTAAAATTGTGTTCACAAGCAGGAGGGCTAATTTTTATAACGCATGTTTTTTCAATTATTATTTGAAAATGTAACTGCTTGAAAGACTGATCCAGAAGAGAATACTTAATGTTAATACCTCATATACTTATTTCCTTCACTCTTGGGTAATTCTGAGACCTACTGTGCTTCCACACTTGTGCATGAGCACTCCTGCCTTAGCTCTGACTTTTTGAAAAGGCTTCTTTTCTTTGAGGTGATGATTTTGCTTATTGCTAGGCTACTAAAAGTCTTTTCCTTTTTATTGATTCCCAGCTGATCTGACCTATTCCAGTCTTTTTCCCCGGACAGATCTAAATTTGCAGTTCAAGATGGCTGATAAAGAAGCAGGAAATTCCTTAACTATCGATGATATGCTGGGCTGCTTCCCCCCATTTTTCCTCTCCAGAGCAGAAGTAATGAAGGAAGCATTCTAGTAATAACTATAATTTCACCAGCCCTTCTGCTTCAGAATTATAAACGTCACTTGAAATTGGTTTTTCTTTAATTTGGCTAGTATCATGCTCATTTTAATATTATTCATAAAATGGCTAATTTGTACAATCAATGAGTTTAATTTATATGTACCCTGTCACATAGGTTAGCAGTTTCCAGGATCGGCATATTCCTAATAAAGCTGTTGATTTCTCTCAAGTGCGCCACGATATGTTGGTGTCATGTTGACATGAGAGAACATGTGCTTTAGGACTTGGTTCAAACACCACCAATCCACAGAACATGGAGTACATTAGAAATATTCAGAATAATTCCTTCAAGAATCAACCAATTGCTCCTGCCTAACAAAGGCTTGGAGTATACCAGCATCATTTGAGCCACTATGATCCTTTTCATTTCTGGGGTAAAAACACTCCCTAACAGCACGTGGTATGAAATGCAGAACAACATAGACTGGAACTGCCAGGAGATTTTCTGGACAACAGCAGGGTTCAAACCTTATCATGAGAACTGCAGCACAACACTAAGTGATCACAGACATTTCATTATGCGGTCTCTCTTCCCTGTTAAAGATGACACAGTCAGCAGCAGCACTAAAAGTTTCTGGCTTAAGCCGCCTCTGAATATTTCTAGGTTTCCTATTAAATGACTACTTGCTTGCAGTGCATCCTTTACTAAAATGATGCAGCAGGACTAATGGAGTGCCCAGTATGAAAAATAAAAAGTGTTAATGCTAAGTATGGCTTGCATCAATATGGTTTATTTCAGTTTGAAGCTGGCAGCAGAAATCCTGGTACAGATAACATCTAAATCCTATTAAGCCTCAATGAGAGACAATACTGTTGAGATACAACCTCGGCTGCAGCAAACACAAAGGTTTTCTTTAAAGATTCACTATCTGCTTTGTAAAAGCTATATCCAGTCCTCATCCACATTGTCATTTTAACCCAATTTTAATCCAAACTTTTTGGTTTTCTTTTTGATAGTCCAATTCTCAGCTCCACAAAAATAGTAATGAAAAATATCTCCCTTTCCTTGAGAAAAAGGTGGTTTTTGACAAACACCCACAACGAACAAAACAAAAAACCACCAATTACTCCAGAACTGAAAAGTTTTTGCCATTCAAAACCACAATGGAACTTCTGAGCAACATCCCTGTCCAGTACCCAAAATGATTTTATCTGGAAATGCTGGTGCAGTGACTCCTGGGTGCTGCAGGATGAGTATCCCGTAAGCCCAGGCTCCCAGATTCCATTAGAAAGCTCTCAGCTGCTTGTCCCATTTCTGCCTGGAGGACCACCGTCCTGGACTTCTGCAGTGCAATGGGTCCGCTGGACAGGAGACCTTACTCTTCATGGGACCCTCAGGCTGGGCAGGATGTCAGACTCGCAGGGAAGGGTAGGGGCATGAAGAACCGGCACTAAAAGCCCACAGGGAAGAGCTGGTCAGAAAAATTCTGACAAAAACAAGTTTCCATTGAAAATTGCCCATTCAGCAAAAGGGATGGTGATTTTCACACACCTTGCAGGGGCTCCAGCAGAGCACCGTCTGCTTTCCTGCCATCTCACTCTCTCCCCTCCTCTCTCAGCTAAACTTAGCACATCAAAATCCTGGAGGCTGAAAAATCTTTGGGTTTCCCAGATGGTGACCATGAGCTCAGAAACCCTTATAGCTCCAGGTCATCAACCAGGGTTCGCAAGGCTGCTGGGGTCCAAGGGCAGAAGGGACTCCCTCAGTAGGAAGCAGGGAAAGCGATGCCTCGTGGATATCAGAGCTTGAAGTCCCCCAGTGATGTTTCCTTCTGAAAGCCTTGAAGTGAGACATTTTTGATAGTTTTATAATTGTTTCCTTTAAGAAAATCCCTGCTGAGGGGAATTTCGTAAGTTATTTGGGGTTTTTTTTTGGTCTGAATTTCCTGGAGAATGGACAGTCTAGCTTTAGATTGGAATCAAACAGCAAAATATTTTTCAAAGCATTTTTTCATTTTAAATCAAGTCAAAGTTTATAATGTCAACTTCTATAATTATTCTCTTTCAATTAAAGCTGAAATTTTCCATGGGGGCAGAGAGAGAACAAATACACTTGAACATGAAGACAAGAAGTCCAAGAATTTCTCCTGTATGGAGAAATCTTCTGTTGCTGTACAGCTGCCATCGTTACTTTTAGGTCACCCTTTTCTCATCCCCTATGAGTAAGAACCACCCATAGAAGAAGAGAGTAAGAAGACAATACCTACACAAGCATGTTTGCCTGCCACAACAAACCCGTGAGGCCCTGGATAGCCACAACTGTAAGCCTGCTTCAAACTTATACTTCAGTCTGATCTAGGCATTCAGCTAGTTAGAAAAGAAGTGAAAGGAAGTGAGAAAAGTTGGAACTGAATTGCAGAAATAAGCCTGAACATACTTTGGTTTGTCTTACTTAACATCAAGCAGAGCATGGGCTGACCAGTCCACAAGATCCACCCAGCTCTCATACTCTGAATTCTGCAAACAAGACCCTATCAAAACATTTCCTGTATGTGCCTGTTGGTGTTTGAGAGTCGTCAGGGCTCCTAAATTCAACAGTACATCTTAGCAATTCAAAGCAGAAACAGTCACTGTGTTCTTGAGGAAGAACTGCGAAAATTAAGTGTACAAACAGTACTGACTTCCACTGTCTGATGAAGGCAGAAAAATGCACAAAGACAGGCAGATTTCAACATTGTCATATGGAGAGGAATAGGAAACTTGCTCTCTGCAGCCGAAAGGGTCAAAGAAATGCTGTTACCCTGCAACATGCTCTTTTACACGCTAAGTCCAAGAACATGTTTAGCAATGACACACTCAAGACTGTACTGAGAGGTCGAGAAGTAACTCTGCACCTGGTGTGGTAAGAGCAGCCCATTGTGCTGCCATTGTGACCATTTGCTGCCAATGGTCAGCAAAATGGCCATGCCACTGTAGACAGTCCTGGGTGAGGGGAGACTAAGTGCTCCCCAGGGAAGCCAGTGAAGGAACCTGCCACCAATGCCTCCATGGGAGCAGCCTGATGCTCCTCGGGCAGTGGGAACAGCAGGTGAGGAGGAAGAGGCCCTCCAGAGCATCCTCCAATGGTGATGACTGTTGCCATGGCAACAGCAGGTACATGGGAGAGGAGGAGAGAGGCACCAGCTGTGGTCGGGTGATTGTTTTTTTCTCTTTTTTGCAGCAGAGATGCTCAAACATAGCACTGTTTTGCTGGATTAGAAGGACAAAAGGGCAGATGCCCCTCTGCCAGTGGTACTGCCTAGGCAGCTCTGGCTGCGGGTACCAGTAATGCCACCCTGAGCACAGGACACTCCCAGTCCCTACTACTCCCGGAGCCCCCTTGCACTCTTTTCACTTGTTTCACATAATTCTTCCTTGCTTTCTGTAGATGTGAAATAAAAAGAATCACTAAAGTGTCCCCATGGTTGCAATCTGCAGACTACAGGTATGGTCTTCTCTCAGCCACACCAGCACAGATTTCTGCAGCTTCGTCCCCATTCCAGTTTTAGTTTCTTGTAACTGTTCTGCCCTGGAGCTTCTTGGATTAAACTCAGCCCTTGGCATGACACTTCTGATCCTAACCATGATCACCTAGGAGTTTGGTGTGGAAGTCTAAGCCAGGCTCCATCCACTCTCAAAGGCACCTGAAGAAGGTGAGTTATCTTATCCACAGGTAAGGAGATGACTCATGTTCTGGAAATGCAAGTCCTTAGGACCGGATAGGATAAATTGCCCGCTGAGGGCAACGGAGAGCCACTACTCAACCAAATTAAAGTGTAATATTCAAAGCCTAATGTCTGATGAAGTGACTCTCATCTGCAGAGTAATGTTGCCTACAGACCTACTGAGTCTCATTCATCTCACACAATTTACTCCCGTTCCTTGCTCCCTGCAGCTGAGTCAATGGCTCACATTTTCAGAGCTGTGCTCCAGCCTCTCGCCTGCTTGGGGACCCCATGCCAGACACAGCTAAAGATGGCCCTGCCTCCGTGTTGCAAGATGCCAGCAACGTGTTTCTCCCAGACAGAAATTATCTGAGCAATGTGATTAGCAATCGTACCTATAGGGCACATTCTGAACTCCAGCTACTGTGCGATTGCCCAGAGAGTCCATTGAAACTCAAATAACCCATTTCAGTACATTTACCAATTATCATGCAAGGATGGGTAAGAAACAATTTGCTGCTTAAAATCAGCAAATGAAATCAAGACAACTTTCATCTTTATGAGTTTCATTTGATTTTCCTGTACTCCAGATGAACCCCCATCCCCCAAACGAGAAGTCACAACTGATTAATATATATATATTCTACTGAAAGCCACCAAGGGCACTAAATTAAATCTGCGGTGCTCGCTCTCACTCACCCACACACATAAATGGTCTGGAAGCCTGTGCAAGGCTTCCTATTGGCGTGAGATTGCCAGCCAGCATAAAAGCTATTAGTACTGGTTAGAGAGTCGCAGAATGATTTAGCAGAATTTTCAATGCTGCAGCAGCGTGCTCCACACTGGAGACTGGACGCTGTTCTTGGAAATGCATTTGGAAAATGCTTATGAATTTAAAGTTATTTGACAGATCTCTTGGTGTTTTGGTTTTTTTTAAGGATCCAAACTCATGCACATACATACTATCTTTTCATGAATTACCATCAAACTTCCTGTTTTAAAGACAGATCATGTGTAATGCAAATGTTGTTCATTTCAACCCTTCCTGACGACTATCTATGGCAGGAGTTGCTGTGCAAATGAATGTTTTCAGAAGGGTCACAGGTCTACTAACATATCAAAGGGCAATTCCAGTAACGAGTGATGGTTGTACATCATTTATATTGCACTGACTTGCAGCCTGGGTCTACCAAAAGTGCACACTACTGAAAGTCTATTATACTGACACAGAGAAACTCTGAAATCTCCCAGGTCCTTCAGCACCACCTTTTCTGATATATAAAAGGAGGAAAGCATCTAACAGCACATATATTCTTCTGTTCACACAGATGGTTTTTAAAGGATCTTTCTCATCAGCCCACCGGAAAGGAAAAAACCTGTCAGCATAGAAACTGGAGTTACATTATAATCTACAACCCTGAAATTCCCATTTTTCCCTGTAAAGACCAAGCACTGTAAGAATCACTGAGGATATGAGAAAAGGGACATACAGTTATCTTTCAGATGTCTGCACAGAATAAAAGCCATATCTAAAATGAATCAGCCATTTGTAGTTTCCTTCCCAAAGTGGCAGATTGAACTAAAGGCTATCAGAGAGTATGATTTTGCCCAATCCTCCCAACCTCAGACACCACCTTAACAAGGACTTTACTTCATCAGGTCATTCAAGTTAAGAAAAAACCTTTGTTCTTTTGAATGATCACAGAACTGCCTGCACGGGAGAGCTCTCTTATTTTCCTGCAGGCGCACAATCTAACATAAATGGCAACCTGTAGTAGGATTCTCTCCCTACAGCTTCTGCTAGCCATTAGTCTAGCTAGATCACAGATCTAGCTAGATGCTAGATCTAGCAGCTACTAAAGATTTCGGCTTCCTAAGATTCAATTTGAACAAATCTGAATCTGGAAATATGCAGCAAAAGGAAAACCCCGCAGTCACATGGAAGACTTACCTTTGCCTGGAGGAGTCCAGGTGGAGAAAAGAGAATAGGTAGGTGAAAGAGAGCTTGCACATGATAGAAAAACATTTTTTTCCACCTCATTTGTGGTGGAAATGAACCACCTTGTGATAAGATTTAGACAGAACATTTACTTATTTAGCTTGGTGTTTGCTTGCCTGATCTTAGGTCTAAATAAATGACCAGGATTTGAAACCCTAATCTCTGTTGATCAAGAACTGCCATGGCTCAGTCACAGAGGAAGGGTAATGCTGATTCCTCAGACTCCATAAACCTCAGGCACTTAGGAAGGTCAGGTGGCTTTCTGAATGTCCCTCCATCTCAAATCTGCCAGCCAGTGAGATCTTATGTGACAAAACAAAAGCCTTTGTAATGATGAGTAGTAAGGTTGTTACTCAGGTGGGAACAAGCATTTTTTTAGATGTCTAGTCTAGTTATTCCATGAAACAATTTGTTTTGTACTATCCTAATTCTTACTAGAACACACCACTGTCCAATGGTGAGGTTCATTTCACGGTCATCTGCTGGTCTTTCTGGTGCTGCCAGCCCATCCTCAGACCACCTTCCCCTGTTGTGACACCCACCTCTGCCTCATCCCCCTACTTCATCTTTTCTGTGTTCACGCTGGTCAGGCCCGCATGTGATCCAGTATGGATGATCAAAGACTAGCAGAGGAATATCTTTTAGGTTTACTGTGGGAGGAATAAGATGACCGGTTTTGCAAATGTCTTTTTTTCCCCATCTTTATATGAAGCTCACAGAACCTGGATTTGCAGATAGGTTCTTCCCTTTTCGGCATGAAAAACAACATGAGCGTCAAAACAAATGAGCTGGGAAAGCAGTTCCCTCATGAAGCCCAACCTCAGAGGGATGCTATGAGGTGTCAACACACCATTATGAAGTTCTTGGTAAAAGTCATATAAAGACACTGTGAGCTGGAGCCATCAACCACTGCAGTCAACTGAAAGACTTCCAAGGGCTTTGGACCAGACCGTTAAAAAACAAGCACGGGAATACATAATTCCCCAATAAGACCCCAGTCTCTGAGAGGCACATTTTTTTGCAGGAGGGAGAAGCTGATGAGCACTACAGGAGGTAGTGATGTTATCCAAAGCTTCCCTGTATGGTAGTGTTGCCTTTCACAGAGAGCAGGATTCACCAGAGCTTCCCCGTATCAGCTCATCTACCGAGCTCAATCAGCCTCGTACTCAGAGGCCTCGCTGCCCTTTGTCAAAATCAGAGAAGTCCACCACACCCCAAAATCAAGTACCTGGTCTTTCCTTCAAATGCACCAAAAGCCCTGGCACCACATCATTTGTGAAAGTCATTCAAATTCAGTGAAACGCCCCCATAAATTCTCCTGCATATTTTTCTTTTCCCATTTTGGCTTCCAGTCTGGCTTGGGGCTGATGCCCAGCATCCCTGTCCCAAGCGAGTGTGGACGGGGCTGGGGGAGATGGAGGGAGGGTGCAAGCTTCCCTGGTCCAGCATTGTTATGCACCCACCTACCCATGGCAAGCAACAGCCCAGCTGCGCCAGGGCTTTTCACAGTTCAAATTGTGTCTTGGGCCTGGCTTTGACCTCGCTCCAGCTTCACGTTTTCTTTCTTGGCCAACTTATTTCTTCATTCTCCTTGTTATTCTCTCCCCCTTTTCTTGACACCATGCCACAGGTTTTTTGTCTCAAGGCCAAAGTCAACTACACAGACTCTTCTGATCCCATCATAGGGGGAATGTAATAGCCATCCCAGGGATCTGTCTGACATAAGTCTAAAGACTTCCTTGGTAAAACACACAAATATAGTTTTGAAGGAGCTGATGCAAATAGACTCTGCATTTTTTTATTTCAAGCAATAGTGAGAGGTTTGTTTTACTGTGGAGATGTGGCAGCTTTAGGTGGGCCTGACTTAGCAGACATTAAGGGGGAAAAAAGCCCACCAAATACATTTTCAAGATGTAGGGATCACATCTCCATAATTAAATTCACTGGCAGTTAAAAACAGGGCCTAATCAGGGTTACGGTGTCTTATAGGAAATATCTCTTGTCTGTCTTTGCTATGGCCTACAACCTGGCTTCTGTTTGTATTTAACATTTTCTGGGTTAGCTTTCTGCACATTTGAGTGGAGACAGCAAATCCCAGTCCAGGATCCAAGGTCCATCAGGCAGATGGGTGGCTGAAGAAATGTGAGGACAGGTCCATAACACAGAACACTGGGAGAAAAAACCAAAAAATAAAGTCGCAGAAATAAAACATCTCCACACTCAAATGAAGTACTGATTTTGTAATCAGTTGTGCGGAGATCAATCTCTTTTTCTCTCTGTAATTGTGCACGTGTATACACACACACACATATGCCAGACTATAAAAAGCTGTAGGAAATTGCTGACTGTTTCAGCTGGTGTAGATTTGCGTATCCTTTGACTGGAGACTGGATTTTGCATCTGCTGAGAAACTCAGTTAAGTCTCTGAAACACACAGGTACCGTTTTAGTGTGTCTTTGTTAACCTTTGTCTCCCTCCTCCCGAGGCTTTTACTGTTGAGCACATGATACGGTATAGAATATCCTTTTGGGCAGTTGGGGTCAGGTGTCCCAGCTGTGTCATCTCCCAACTTCTTGCACACCCCCAGCCTACTCACTGGCAGGGCAGCTTGAGGAGCAGAAAAGGCCTTGACACTGTGTAAGCACCGCTCAGCAATAGCTAAAACATCCCTGTGTTATTAACAATTTTTTCATCACGAATCCAAATCATAGTACCATACATGTTACTGTGAAGAAAATTAACTGTATCCAAGCTAAAACCAGTACACCATGGTTCTTGAGCTAACAGAGCTTGTTTGCTTGGGTTGGGTTTTTTTTGGGGGGTGGGTGCAATTGGTTTTTTGTTGATTTTATTTTCCTCCAGACATACATTCATTTAGTTTTCATGTAACTCCTCCCCTTGACCCTCATGTTTGTGTAGCCATCCAGTAATACAAATCTGAGATGTTACAGCACATTCAGGACTGAAGTAAACCTGCAAAACTGTTACATGAGGAAAAGCAAAACAGTAGTTTACCTGCTCACGGCTCTTGAAAGTTAGAGTCAATCACTGAAACTTAGATTCAGTCTGTCACTGACTGTTATCATCAGCTTCTACCTCCAGCTTGTTAATATTGCATGCAACTGTTTGTCTTGCTGGTCCCACTGTTTTGACAGATACAGCCAGATACCAGCCAGCTCTGCTTCAAGCACATAAGGCAGGAGGGAGGAAAGGATCAACTATAAAAATCCCTGGCAATAACTTTACACCCTTCCTGAGTCCCAGAAGGAAGCACAGTCCCTGCTTCACTGCCTGCCACAGGAATGGGGGTGATAAGGTGAAGCCAGGTACCAGCACCGTAGACGTTCGGGGCCATGAGAGGAAAGTCCCACACTAGTTTTCTACAGACATGGACGTGAGAAAGAGCAATGAATGGATCTAGTAGCTTCCAATTTCTCACTGAGTCCCATGTCAACCAGCAGCAGCCTGTGGCTGTTACAAAGCAAAAACATTTTATGGAGCCTCAGGAAAACTTTCAAATGGAATAAAATCCATGAGCTAATCAATCTGCCCAAACTCTGTGGTTTTTTCAGACCCTGGTCTCTTCTTTCAGAAGCCTCCTTCTGCAAAGCTCTCTTTCCTACTTTCCACAGCCTACTGCAGATATGAAGTTTATTTGTTTATTTATTTTTACCACAGCAATATCAGCTACAAGAGTTTTTGCTATCGGATCATTTTTTATGGACAATGTAGTAGAACTGTCAACAAGAACAGATGTGTGGGAGGGTTGAAGAAAAGGCCAGGCACCTAATGCAAGAAATATTAAAGTCCTTACCCATGAGTAAAGCCTGAAATCTCCTTGACACTTCACAGGCAGTGCTGTTCACAAGAAGCTACGTGCATACCAAATAGAGCAAAAGGCTTTGGAACGGTGGTCGGAGAACCACACAGCCACACTAACTGCTGTCTACTTTTGTTTCACGCAGGCACACACACACTCAAGTTGGGGCTAGAAAGGGTATTTGACAAACTGCAAAACTGCTGCTGCTACTGCTGCCAGTTTCATTAACTAAAACACATCTCCCTTGGAAAAAAAAAAAGAAAAGAAAAAAGGAACAGAAATGCCATTTGCTGACATTGTCATTCCCTGCTGCCCAGTAAATAAATGTAACATCTATTTGTCACCATGGAAACAACTTCTAT
The DNA here is from genome assembly GCA_013398295.1 of Chionis minor. NCBI lineage: Eukaryota > Metazoa > Chordata > Aves > Charadriiformes > Chionidae > Chionis > Chionis minor. The sequence goes on from VZSF01002822.1 coordinate 268,591, forward strand.
GGTCCAAAGTATGCAAAGGAGAGGTATTTGAGAAACTCAGAATTCTGAGGAAATGAGCAAGTATCTAACCTAGCATTTCACGTTGTATCTCTCCTGTAAGAATTCACACTTTGATATTTTTTCCTCTCTAACACACATGCATACTTATTTTAAAAAGGGCAGAACGTATCTTAGAGACAAAGCTTAAACATTTGCTTAACACACTGCTTCTACTCTGCCTAGCACTTTCTCGTTCTCTCCTGCCAGGGACAGATTTGTAAACAACTGCCTTATTTGTACATCTAAAAAGCACTTGTTTCTCCAGGGATACTGCGTATGGCCTCATCTTATGCATCAAAGTTAGAAAGGCATTGCCACGAGCAACATAAATGATGTATTGATTTACATCAACAAAGCTCTTCTTCTGTCCGTGTTGTGTAGATAGTCACTTGGAGATGTGATAAACATGTCCTGTCCTTCTTGGAGGACTGCAGTTCCTCTGACAAGGATCTGCCCACCTTGCACGCTTGGAGACAGATGCCCTCTAAGGTGGCACCATGCTCGCATGCCTAATTCTCATAGAGACATGCCTTTCATTTATACAATATAGAAGTTACTTAGTACCCAGACACCTCCTTTTGCACTTCCCCTATGGCAGCCACAGCATGATCAAGGTGAAAACAGTCTCTTCTCCTGAAGTCTTGTATCATAAGGGTTATGCTAACCTGCAGACACTGGAAGAACACCAAGGTGCATGTGAAAAGACATTCTTGTTTCTAGGTATCTAAAGAACTATAGACTTGGGAAGATGTATCCTCCTGATAATCCATACCATCTCCTGGAACAAAGGAAACCAGGAGAGAAAACATTTGCATTTATGAGTACCTCTAGACAGAGCAACTTGTTACTTGTCAGCTTTCCCAGCCACGTGCCATGTACTGCCTACAGGAAGGCATCACACCGAGGATCGTAACCTTCACAAAACGTGTGTGTAAGCGGTGCCTTGTACATTTAATTTGGAAGCATTTGTGGTCCCTGTAAAGGAGACAGCCCAGCTCAGGACATTGGTAGTCCATAAGCAGGCTGATTGCAACCAGCATTTGCTGTTACCTACAGTCCAACTCCAGAAGTCAATGGAGGTGTGAGGTCTGAGGTTGTATAGGTATAAACAGAAAGCAGGAAATCAGCTTTAAAATAAAAGTGGTGAGCAAAGAAGTTATTTGATACCTAGAAGGGTATCATGGTGGGATCACTCCCAGAAAACACAGTCACTGGGTTTCAAACCGGGACAGGGAAGACGTTAACAGCTGGAAAAGGAGTGACAATAAACACAGCTGCATCGTCTAGGAAATATCCTATGCTACACAGTAGGAAAGGTATCCAGCAATTACATTCAAAATTATGTTTTATGTTTGATTTAGTTGTGATTTTTGTTTCCAGTCTTGTGTCTGACTTAAAGTCTGACTTCAACTCTTAAGCAAAGCAAATAGGTGTATTTAAGACTAAATCCTAAAGAGACATACCTCCAAATTAAGCTCTTCTGCTAGCACAGGTGGAAGAGAGAAAACACATATCATCTTCTGTCAGCTTTTTTTCTATTAACGAAATCTCTCAAATGCTTTTGCCCATTCTTCTTGTGCTTCCCTACAGAAAAAGTAGAGGTTTGTATACCCCATGCATAGAAACCAATACCTTAACTAGATGTGCCCAAAAACATTCTCATGCAGACACGAACCATGAAGGAATTCACTTGAATTCCAGAATGCTGGGAATGGTCACTGGAAAAGACTTCGAAGGTTCTGACATATAAAAACTCATCAGCTTAAGGATATAAAGTCAATTTTCTGCCTTCATAAAATCTCAGCTCTTGCAGCTTTTTACACCATTCCACAGAAATACAGTTGAGCAGCACACGACTTCAGATCCAAACTTGAGATCTTCTATCCGATTAATTGGTTTATTTTGGTGAGAATCACTTTCCTTCAGTGGAGGAGCTCCTGGTTTTCACCAATGTCACAGAGAACTGGTTCCTGCAGAACTTGTCCTTTCTAGTTTTTATTTCTCTTCAGCCAAAGTGTCATTAACATAACAAAATGCCAGCGAATATGGAGTCTGTCTCACTCCTGCACCCTCCTTCTGACCAGCACAGGGGCAACATCTGATTACTTCTTTCCTTTTTTAAGCAGTTTATCACCTCTCCTTGGGACTGAAAGAACTCCTCTTAAACCTGACACACACACATCCCTCTCCCCTAGTAAAACTATTGTTTCTCCGTCATCTTTCCACAGGCTCCCAGTGCCAGTCTGTCACACCCAGGGGTCACCTCCTTGCCTGAGATACAGCCCAAGCCACGCTCCTGCAAACAAGACAGAGCAAAGCAGGCACATGTTTTTGGAGAAATTAGTATGCGGAGTTTGAGGTTGTGCTCAGCTTTACCATTTCTGCATTTCTGTCTTCTTGCATTTCTTTGAGGTTTTTTTAAGATTTTTTTCCTCTCATCCCCCTGACATTGTACAGTCTCCATTAATGCATCTCTTTGTCTTATTTCCACAGATGGATATCTGTAATCTGCTTTTATTTCTCCCATGCTGCTCTTCCTCTCTTCCTTTAGCCGTATAATTTCTCCTTCTCATGTCAAGTGACTTTTGCCTTTTCACCCACCTTCTTCTTCCTAGACTTGAGACTCTGCTCATACCAATATACAACAACCGCATAACTATCCATCATCTTTAGTTAAGTAACCTTGATTCATTCACTGTGAGAAAATAATTTGCCTACACTGATTTCTTCAGTATGAAGCTTTGCCTTTTGCTTTCTTCTCATGTCCATTGATGCAACTGGTAGTTGCATGATGTAGCAATACCTTTCCAACTGTTAAAACTACTTTTTTCCACAAGTACTGAGGGTGAATAAAAGTTCCCCTTCAGACATATTTTTTAACATATCCCTCCTTTATTTAGGAAAAAGTGCATAAATACAAGTAAATAATGGCATCCCAGGGCATTGGCAATGGAAAAAATAGATGTTGTGGTTTGGGCCAGACTGACCAGCGCAGATGTTCTGCCCCACCTCTCTCTTCAGTGGAAGGAGAGAGAGAAAGAGAGATTTAAGAGTTTAGAAGAAACTAAACTTCTTTAATGAAATATTAAAAATAAAATAATAAAAAGAAAATGATTAAATATATACAAAACTGTATCAAGCTCCCAGCATGACGATCATGTCACCAGCAGGCACTGGGGAAGTCCCAGACTGGACTCAGTGTTAGATGGGAACTGGATTCTGGATCTGGATTCCAGATTGGGATCAAAGTCAGACAAACAGAGAGAGTCCTCCTTGGATGCTGGCCATTGAGGAAAAGAGGGCTGACCCTTTGATCCCTCAGCTTTTTTACTGAGCATGATGCAGATGGGATGGAACACTCTGTTGGTCAGTTTTGGGTCACCTGTCCTGTCCGTTCCTCCCCGCAGGTGTGATCCCTCTACACTTTTCCGTTTCCGACCCTCCAACGGGGCAAATAGCAAAGTTGGCTGCCCTTGGTGTTATAGCAAGATGTATAAGGAGAAGCCTCTCTGCACCCCATCCCTTGGCATCAACTATAAACAGCGGTATTATCACTCTGAGAGTGAACAGTTTCTGCATAACATGCTCTTAATTTCAGCAGTTAGAAGAGGCCTATCTAAAAAGTAAAGTTACTGAACAAAATTGGTCCTGTTTTACCTCAATAGGACACTAGAAAAGACATAAAGATGTGGCATATTTTTGCACCACCTTTCACTTTGGGAAAAAAACCCCAACTTTTGTTTTGTAAAAAAATCCCCTTCCTTCCTACAGGTTGCAAATAAAAAAAAATGGCCAATTTTTTCCATATAATTTCTTGCTAATCTGTACAGACCTGGACAGTCAGAGGTAGCACGGGTTAGATGCAGCTGTGCTGGCTGAACTTCAGCAAAAAGCTGGTGCAGCTTTTGCTTTTATGGTACTCAATTTCCCAAAGTACTCTTGGCCCCTCAATTTCAGGAATATTAAAATGCATTGAGTTTAACAATTTTTTTTATTAAAAAAGGAAAAGTGGCACACTTTTTTAGCCTGTGATTAGGAAGTACTCGTTTATTTATAGACCCATTTGTTGCCTAAAAGCATTTCTTTTACATAATTGCTTCCTCAGACTGTTTTCTTATGTCGATCAGAAAATGTATTTTGGAAGATTAGGTCATTTGTACTTGTGCAAATCTGAGCAATAATTCAAGTAAAGCAAGGTCAGTTTAAATGAACACCATATCTAGCACAGGGATAAACCTATTAAATTAAAATCACTGAACGTAAGACTCTGCTGATCATGTACTTACAGTGGAAAATGTCAAATGAAGATACTTTCTGTTTACTAATTTATGTCAATGCCACAACGATGAGATGAAATTCCCTTTAAAGTTAAAAGGTGGTTAGTACATATCAGAAGGTCAAATAGGAATGGATTTCCAGTTGGCAGTAAGTTAATGTTACTTCTAGCAGTCATTGTAAATAGCTAATAGTTGAATACTTAAAAAAACCCCTCAAAACCAAAAACCCAAGAGTGGAAAACAACCCAGCCAGACAACCAAAGGAGTTGGGTTGATCTCACTGTTATATTTTAAGAATACAAAACAAGGCAATTACATTTGTAATATCAATTACTTGGGCTTTGAAACTATGTGGTGATTCTGTCCATAATATTTGAGTTTCTGTCATTCATGGACAACAGCATAATTTCAGATGTATACCTCAGGCCTGCAAACTTTACACGGGTGCTTAACTTCCCACATAAGAGCAGTTCCACTGAATGCAGAGCTGTAGTCCTCTTCTGCCCATGGAGGTCAAACTGTTCTTTTATTGCTAATAGTCAGAATTTGTTGATAATCATTACACAGGAAAAGTGATTTTCAGGTTGTTTGCAAAATATTTGTGTTAAAAATTTAGATAACTAAATTGCACAGTATTTTCTTTGTTTCTCCTGTGGATGACTGAAATGGGAACTTATTCGATGAAATTACATCCATCCTCAGTGTTTCAGGAAAATACAGAAGTATATGCTTCAGCTACACAATGTGCTCACAGGCTCTGCTGAATGAGGCCCCAATGAATAATACAGGAGAGCTGCACAATGGTGATTTTGATAAACATTGGCCTCTGCTAAAACAGGAGTATTTCAGAATATTTCAATATGTGCAGCAATCTTCCTGAACAGCTGAAGGCACTGACCAGCAGGATGCCCAGGAACAAGAACGAGCAGACCTGGGGACCAGCTGCATGAAGAGCCTTCTGTCTCTTCTCACTCCTTGAAACCTTTGTGGGCGTGATGTGGGGATGCGATTTGGCACGTGGGCAGTAGGTATGCTCGTGAGTCCATGAATCCCAGGGCAATCTGACGAGACTCGAGTTCCTCAGCCCCTCAGCTAATGGGAAGGTCAAGCAAAGATATAAGGCCACAGGTCAGGTTGCTGCGTCTGTTTATAAGCTACTTGTAAGCATATTTTATGTAAGCATATTTTATGTTAAGCAACGTAGAATTACCTATGCATGTAGAAAAAAACTAGCCAGTGCACGGGTGGAGGGCCGCTGTTGGTACCACAGCCACGGGACATAAAATTCCTGTCCTGATAGGAACCATGCCATCTAAAAATCGAGTTGACCTATTTTTGAACCTCTTTCCCACAATCTCAATGCTTGGCAAACACTTCCTGATGTTTTGCACTGCAGGCTGGCCTTTGGCCAAAGCCCCATGTCCAGCAGGGTGAGCCCAGTCACGATGCAGCCATTTGACCAGCCTGGCACATGCTGGGTATGATGTGTGGCACGGTACCACCCCACCCATTCTCATGGGCTGCAGGTGTAACCCTCCTAATTCATCATGCGTGTCGTTTGCTCTGTGATGCTATGGTTGTCTTTTACGCAAATAATCCATCTTGACCTCCAGAGACATGACAGTTACTTTTTTGCCCCAGTAAAACCTCACATTAGTCAGGAGATGGCAGCAGTCCCAATACCGAGAGATGATGTGTCTATAGAGAGGCTGCGTGGTTTTTCTATACTTGGTTCATCAAGAAGGGATAAGTCATAATTTGTAAATAAAATTGAGTTTAAATAAATTTTTGTGATGCATTCTGCTTCAAGTATCCCCTAAAATGTATCACTTAAAGCTAGCATTATAAGAAAATGCTATTAAGAGGGCATGAGGTAAACTCATTTAGCTGCTCAAATTGTGTAACGCAATGAATTAATATGGTAATGTATCTTCAGAGACCAGAAGTAGATAATAGAGGTGAGCAGAGGTTTCCTAGCTTGGCTTTGGAAAGGCAAAAGTAATTTATCATTCTGTTGCAGTTTTGGAGGGAAGCATTTCTCATTTCTTCCGACTCTCCCTCTGAAATTCTCTTAGTTTCATTTTTAAACCATCCGGTTTTTGAGGTTTTGCTTTCTTTTTATTTCAGACAGAGCTCCTATTGAATTCAGCTATACATAGCTTCCCCTGGAGAGGCAGCAAGCACCAGACACTTTTAGTTTCAACCTTGCGCTTACAGGCTTTAAGGGGCTGCAGCAACCTAGGACTTGTCTTTCTTGGACATTCAGCTCACTTCTCCAGCTAACATAAGCAGGATATGGAAAGAATAAAATACTACTGTTCTTTTTTTTTTTTCTTGTCAGGGTCAGGGCAAGACTCCATCTATGATCGGTGGTCTATGAATAACCCCACTCCTGTTCTTTATGGCCACACAAATAGACATTATGTCTTTATTACTTACATGCATTGTCCTATATAAGCCTATTTTTAATTAATAGAAAACAAAGCCCTTTTGACCTTATCCACAGGAAATATTGCCTCATTGATGCCAGCCATAAATTAAGCTAATACAGCCTGAGTGTCCAACATCTTTCTCTCAGGTAACATTCACTCAAATATTAAACAGGGAGAGAAAAGAAGGGAAAATCCTATTACTAAACCATTGGCATCAGGATGGACTCTGTAATTGCTAAAAGGCAGATCGGAGAGAGGGATTTTATTGTGCCATAACAGTTGCAGAAAATAAAAAAAAAAATCTGATACAGTTGAAACAGAGGGAAATTTTAGCAATGCAAAATCTAGTTGTCTGATTGGAATGTCCTCAGATGCTATAGTGAGACAAACATCTTCAAAGGAATTCAGTGGAGAAGAAAAAACTTTAGAGAGGAGAATAAAACCTGTTGTACAAATATATACTAATTAACCTTACTAATTTGTCTGTATAATAAGATAGTCTCTTTGGTTTTCCTTTTTTTTTTTTTTTTTAAGCTTCAAGCAGGGCACAGCAGTAGCAATACAAAATATTTTACTTTGCGTTATGTATGCTCAGTGCTGGCAAACAGTAGGTATCTCCTCACAAATGAGCTGTCACAAATTACTTCTTGTTTGGTGGCGACATCCTTGGTCTACATCATAGCTACAGGAAGCCTAATCAATTATGCTCCTAAAATGAAATAAGAGCTCTATGGTGCCAGGGGCATAGCTCATAAAATTAATTACAAGGCAAGTTTACATATTGAAGTACCAGTTTATGGAGGGACTAATAACTTTTGATGAGACTTTGACAGGATATTACTCACAAAGATTATGAAAACACAAAAATCATTTGCAACTGGCTACTCAGACAGTGGCTTGCGTCTCACAGCTGCCCATCCTGGCCATCACCCAGGGTCTGCCCCTTTCCTTTGTCAAGTGCAGACAAAGATGCCTGACGATCCCACAATATCATTACCCATGCAGAGAGCACAGAGCAGTCCCCTTTCGCTGCCCGCATCTGCTCAGGCAACGTCTTGTCTCTTTGCCTCTCACTCCTACAATTCTACATTACTTCCTGCAGATTATGGCAATGTGGGGAAAACAGAACTAAATATTTTTTTTAAGACTGGGCAACTCCTATGATGAAAGAGACTGGGATGTTGTTATCCATCGCAGTGAGGACAAGGCTGCAGGGTGAGCCCTGGGGTCCCGGTGAATCCAGCCAAGAGGGAGACTTTGCAACTGCCCCAACCTTGGGGCACTTCCAACGGCTGATAATGGGAAATAGGATTCCTCAGGCATTGGTGTTCGCTCAGCTGTGGAGCACAAAAAAGTAAAAGGTGAATAGTGACAGATGGCAGATCTTTGGGGGAAACAAGTAATTTTAATGGTAGAAGCAAACAAAGCAAATCGTGGCATGGATTAATGTGGAGTCTTTCATGCAAAGATTGAAAACATGTTGCTAGTCAGCCCACCAAATGGGTGAGAAGACAGGTAAATAGCAGTAGAATTGGACTGCTGGCTAAACTGAGGCACCAAAAGGACAATCACCTTGCTGGTATACTGCAGCCCAAGGCAGTAACTCAGGAATGCCACATCCAGCAGTGGGTGCCAGCCACCAGCTTTCACTGGCTCGGCTGAGTCACCTCCTGGTCTGGCTAAAGCTGTTTAATGAATTGCCTTTATGAAGCTTCAAGACAGTGAGACCCACACAGAATGTCAAATGATGAATAGCCTGTCTTAAAGATGACATTCATAATCAAATCTTAAATGTAATTCAGCCGAACGGAGTCATTGCTCTTCTGCGTACCATTTACAAGCCTGGATGATGGTCTCTGTGAACTGGAAAGGTACCTTCTCCTGAAAAGGCTAGCTGTGAGCTATCCTGCATAGGAGCTCGAGAATGAGCTGCACAAAACCACACTGATTAGCTCATCACAGACAGGGTTACAAGAGAAATGAGATGTGTGAAACCAGGGTGTGCATCAGTGTGTGCATGTCTGCACACTTTGGAATGCATTGGCCAGTTTCAAGCAGTCACGATCCACAGGTAGCAATCTAGGAGATGCTATGGTTTCCCAAGAATTAAGTATGGGGAAAACAAGTTGCTGAGGAGGCAAGAGGGGGACCCTATCCATGCCTCATTTAGGAAAAAAACTAAACGATGAGCCAAGGACATCGGCCAGAGAAGTTGAAAGGAAAGTTTAAACAGCACCTTAAAGCAAATCATTCAATTGCCAAGCACAAAGTACAAGCGTGTTCTTTAAATTATCATTATAGAGTTCCTTGTTATTTAGACTGGGCAACAGATTTTCATTTAAATGGAGGTCTCCTCAGAAGCGCAGAGGGGCCTTTGGGGAGGTGCAGGAGAGGAAAAATGTAATTTTTCAGGCTCCAAGTGTTCTTTTGTGTTTTATAAACAGCTGAGTGACAGCCCAGTGATTAATAAGTTACATAAATAATTATAAGCGACATGTAGCTGAATCTAGTCCACATTCCAGACATGGTACATTAAATAAAGAGAATTCTGCTCTTCCCCCCAGAAGAAAATTTATCTGGCAACAGCAGATAAATCAGAAATTATACTGTTAAAGCACATCCAGTTCTTCGGAGAGACAGCTCATCAAAACCAGAAGTTTCTACTGAACCCACTTTCTCAGGCAAATTGTTTCATTTACTTCAGTCCTACCTTGTACTCATTCAGTATAAAAAATACTTTCTTCCTTTATTCATTCTCTCTGAGCTTATTATTTACCCAGAAGTGCATCTGTGAAGAAGAGCTTTGTGCCAATACAGACTCATGCATAGGAAGGTAAATGCTAGTTTGCAGTATCCACACTGGAGCTCACTGGGAGGCTTTATTGGTTTAATTGGTCATGTTTTACAGCACCATCAAGAAATTCAAGTTGAATTGGGTTAGGCACTGAAAGAGACAAAATTAAAGACAGCGTCTGCCTATGTTTTTTGTTGTAAAGACACATTTATAGTACACAGGAATTGAGCAGTATCTCTTCAAGTTGTTCCTGAGGTTTTTAGAGTACTTTTCTGTCTTTCACAGCAAAACGTTAGGACAATGTAATAGAAAAGAGTAGTCTGGCCCAGCACAGTGCCATAAGGTTAGGAGACACCTTTGTTTGAAACTCAGCTTTGCTTCAAGGTCCCCACATTGTGTGGAGGGTAAGGATGTGACCTCCAGTTAGAAAGCTGTACGACGGGAGTGATGTCAGTATTCAGAAAATACTGAGAAGTATTTTAAAATGTGTCTAAGATGATTTAAAAGTACTAGCTAATGTTTAGCACCTCTCTTCCCCCCAAAATTCTTTTTGTATGTGTTATTCAGGTGTATATATGTGACTGTGATCCTCTGACATACATCCCCCTTTCTGTGAGTGCTTCATGCCTTCCTTGCTCTTACAGGGAAAGGGGGTCACACAAAGAGCTACTTTGGTGCGCATTAATTTATGTCATATTATAACACTGAGTGGTTTTCTATATTTTGGAGTTCTAATGAGCTTGTGGAAATAATAAAAAAGAGTAATTCTGGTAACAAACACTGTTCTTTTCGTGAATTTCAATAAAACACTGATCATCTGGTATATCATCTCAGCCGACAGTAGCCGCATTTCCAAGAAATGTGATTACTTCAATAATGGAAGTGTGGTTTTAATGACTTAGATTGTGAAATGAGGTATCATTTCCTAGATTCATAGATCGTAGGGCCAGAAGGGACCTGAATGATCAGGTTCTTGTAAAAATGCCACAAATTTTTTCACTGCTCTTCCTGAAGCGAATACATTGCTTCTGGGGAAGCTAAGCACAGCTTTTTCCAAAATGGATTTAGTTGTAGTTGGTTTTGTTTAGTGACAGCACTTAAACTTTCTATATTTGCATTAAATTGCATCTTCATTCCTTTTCTTGCACTTAGGATAATTGATCGTTTTTAAGGCAGCTCGTTGACAGCAAGAACATTAAGATTTGACTCCTAAAACCATACATAGACATACATAGACACTTATTTAAATTTAATTTCAGCAGAGCATCCCCAGGAGTCCTGCACTGTTGTTTTCCAGTTACCACCCCTGGCAGGAGCAGCAGTGATGCTGGTGGCGTCATTAGGAAGGGCACCCACTAGCTTCTTGCTGGGCCATGCATCCCTTCAAAATGGGTTGCGTGCTGGGATTAGCTCATCAGCTTTTCTGAGGATCACATCACATCACATCATATAGTCAGGGATTCTTTTTTAAGGATTTCTCATATAGGAAAGAAAGGCAGAAGCTCCTGCCTGGCACCTGAAGAAGCAGAGAACTTGCAAGCACATTTTATCCTTGTCTTGCCTGCCCCCTTCCCAGGGTACAAGGAGGAATACTTATTCAGCCCTTGCTTTCCAAGCTGTGGCCACAGGCAGGGAAACCCTGCCAGCACCCATGAGATCTTCTACATGTATTTTATCTTCCTAATTTTTTTTTCTTTTTTAACTAACCTTGATCTCTTGTTTTTCCCAGTGTACACAAAGGCCTCTTGGCAGAAATGTCACCTTTAATCTGCTCTTTATACTTCTGCAGTACATGCTAGTGACCCCTATTTTATTTTGCAAACTTTGCCCTGATACAGCATCAGCTTAATTCCTTCATTTAGGTCTTAGCCAAGCAAAACTCACCTTGCTTTCATCTCTTGTTGTAATTCATTCAAACTCTTCCAAGAACTTCCAAGATTTATTCTGTCATTTTAATCTGTTCTGGGGAAATAGATTATCCAAACAGATGCACACTTTATTTTTAGGTTCTGATTTGTAAGCTGCAGTAAAAGCAGAAAAAATGCAATCTTCAGTAATAACTGAAATTTTCAGCGAAATTCTGATCCATCTCAGTGACTATATGAGAAATGCAATCAAACAAGGCAAGACTTCAAAATATACTGGTGAGACAAGGGCAAGACAGGAACATTTGCTTGTTTATTACGGCACAGAACTCCTGTGCAGAACAACCTTCTCTCTTCCCAGGCTACAAGTTCATTTCAAAAATAAAATCCTCCATGGAGATGCCATATAGCCACATCAAGTGTCTTCTGACTCCTTATATGCTGGTTTTGTGGCTGGTTGAGAAATGAACCCAAGCATGAATTTCAAATGTTTCTTTTTGTCTTATCATACTGCACATCATAGTATTGTTCTATTAAAAGTAGCTTTCAGGAGAAAAGCTCAGAAGACAGTATGCTGCCGATCATGTGCAAAATACTATAACCACTTTAGTCACATATTACAATTTTTAAAGGTTTTAACTTTAGAGACAATGAATGGATCTTATGAAAATGAAAGCCATAGAAATAAATCATCCATCAGTAATGAAAAAAAAAGAACGATATAATTTCTATTTGTCAAGGTATAATGATGTCACCACCCATTTATCCTCTGCGCTTAAAGGTTGAAGCTGTTCAACAAATCTCTCCTGAGCCACATACATCTGTTGCTTTAATGGTGGCTATAGCAAAGCTTTCTGATTAGTTCACACATCATTCATCAATTAGAACAGAAGGTAAAAGTTATTTCTCCCTACCCACAGTGCTTCATTAAAAAAATAACCTTTAATGTAATGAATGACAGCAGAATCGAGAAATAAATAAGATGAGAGACGGTGCCTTAGGAGGTCACTCTTTGAAGAATTTCAGCTTCTAGAGCAGAGGGAAATGAAGAGACATGGGCAGAGGGGAACTTAACATCTGGCAAGAATACAGGCTTTTCTGTGGCTCAACACAGTGGCTATTAGTACAACCAGACACATATGCTATGTTACACACTGCTTTACAAAAGAAATTACTAAATAATAAGAATGCAGTGTTACTTACCCCAAAGTTTGCATTAAGTTTTGTCCACAGTAGTAACTTATTCTCAAAACTCTTGCAAAGCAGAATGGAGCATCTTAACCAATTCCAACCAATTCCAAGAATGAAGCTGAGCAATTTGTCCAGATTTTTATATGAATTAGCTAAGCAATTTTGGTTTTAGACAGTGCATATGCTGAAAGACAGAGTTCCTCTTCATTCAAATGTATTAGCAAACAACTCTCTGGGTTGACAGATAGGACATTCAACTAAAGGTGAAAGATACGGACCCTGTTTTCAACAATTTATTCAGAACATCAACTAAAGAGACCCATCGTATCTCCCTCAAAATGACATACAGCCTTATTTCCATGCCTATGGCATCCTATAGCCATGCAGGTAGCAAACGCTTTCCCTGAGGACAGGGGACTGTGACTGCCTTCAGGGAGAGGTGCAGATCTGAATCCAGATTCCAGATTTTAGGCTAGTGTCCTAACCACTAGGCTACTGGGTAGTCAGCACAGATCTAGCCCAAGGCTTTCTCTCACAAGGTCCCCAAAACCAGATACTTCTCTTTTGTTTGGATTTTCTTTTTGCATCTCAGGTAGGGCATTTTGTGTTAAATGAATCCATTTTATTAGGGCAGAGGTTGAAGGAGGATATTTGTTTTGCCATTTAAATTAGTAATAGTAACCACTGATTCAATCCAACTGGAATGATTTTTCATCTGGTATGTCCAGCAAACCAGAACAGGTTGAAATCAGGTTTTCATTTGTGAAATACCTACTGCAATTACAAACTTAGTTGCCCCATCTGGTTTGTCCTGACTGAAATAGGGTGAACAACTTCAGACACAGCCAGATGACAGGGGTCCTTGGGATGATCAAAATGAACGTATTTTCATTTACCTGGAAATGGACCCAGAGCAACTGCAGGGCCACTTACAACACCTCACTTCAAGGACAGTAATGCACTGTAGCAAGATGGAAACACAGGCAGCCCCAGCTGCTTCTCAGGTGGATCCCCAACAGCACCCTGAGCTCTTTGCTTTGCTCCAGCCGCAGCTCCCCATGTGCTGCTGTGGGCGCTGCTGGGAGGCTTGTGCACTGATGATGTGTGACGCATTTTCACCCATGTCCCAACTTCTGTTTTCAGCTGCACCAGCTTTGCAGAGCTCTGTCCTCATTGTCTCAGTGACTTCTCATGGCTGCCCAGTCTGCAAGTCAAAGCATGTTTTTTCTTTCCCACAGTGCCACCGGCAACATTAGTGTAAACCCTGAAGTCATTTGTTTCCTACCATAACTTCATCAATAGTAATTATTCCAGTTGAGGAGACAAATCAAACTGGAGACTGAGTCCACCACCTATTTAGTGGAAAAGATACAGGATTGGGCTCTAAGCTGCTGACTACAAGGGCACGATAAGCCCAGAAACAATCTCCTTTTCAGTAACAGCCGTCACCAGCTTTGGTACATGGCACTCATCTGCAGCCAGGAAACACTGTCAGGCTCGTGCCAGCATCCCCGTGACTATCATACTTATTATAGCCCCTGCATTGGCTTTGCAGACCTACAGCAGCCCATGTGAAGTACACAAAATCTGTGCAAGCTGGGGGTGCATTTTCCATCAATCTCAATGGGCTTATGCTGGTGTAAATTGATGGGAAATTATAGTTAGAGGCAGGACACCTATTATCGATTGCAATGCAGAAGGCAGCAGTCTTGATTTTCAGTTTCCAAATCGAATTCTCTTTAAGAAACAGTCAGTGGAATCAAACCAGCAGACTACTTGGCCATATCTTTTGTTTATAGTCTCTCTTAGTTAGAAAGCGCAGTTTATGATCCAAGTACCACTCATGCTGACTGCATAGCTGTCAGCACTCAAAATGCTATCGCTGACTCAGTCCAGGTTCAGTTTTGCCACCCTTAGGAGAAGCATCCAGGGAAACACCTGGTACAGGCTGCAATATATTTTCCCTGTGTGATCATACTGGTCTGGTAGGGATTGGCTAGAGCAAAAGATGAGATGACGAGATGACCCCATTCATTCCTCATAAATGGAACAATATTTCTGGCATCATTTCCTGCATGAAGCTGGGAAGAGAGAGATGGAGCTGTGCCCCCATGAACGGTTTGAGCAGTGATGAGCAAAGCCATCACCCTGCTACCTCCCCGAGATCTGTGTTTTCAAGAAGTTGGCCATGTCAGCCTGTGATTGAGGAAGTCTGATGAGTCAAGCAAGATGCTGTAAATTTTCATCTCCATTTCGTTCAGACTGAAAAATTTCGCAAGCACTCATGGCCACAGGAGATGGACAGGACTACTTCGCTCTTCGGAAACATGCGATGAAGTAAAGCTTGCTCAGAACCATCTCAGCCTTCCTGGCTTTATGTAACGCATTAATTAGCTCCATATTAGCATGGGGATGGATTTCCTCCCATTGTGGAGATCTTCTTCCATCTGTAATTTCTGTTCTCTTGAAAGCTATGTAGAAAAAGCATTGTTTCCTATTGATCAGCTAGAATTTTCATTATGCCCATGGGTTATATATGTAGAGTAGACCGCACACAAATGTGATATTCTAACGCTGATTGCACTTGGTTTGCTCCCATTTTGTTACATATTGATTTGCAGTGCTTTGCTAAAACCACGCCTGCAGCTAGTAAAAACCCCTGTGTCCCAGTGGAATGACACAGGTTAAACAGTACAGTGCATTTGAGCCTGGATGCGCGTTTGTGCAATTTGTGAATTTCAAGAGCTATAAGCACAAGCTCGCCTGTACAAAATACATTTTAAGAGCTGACGTTAAAGTTAATATGAAAGTTCAGAGGTGCAAAATAATTTAAATGCACAGAAGAGGTAGCAATAACGTTTCTAAACTGAGGCAGTGAATTATGTATATAAGAAATATTAAAAATGCAAAGCTGACTCTATTTGCATTCGGAATGCCCCCTAGCTGTTACCAAGGAGGAGGAAATTGCTTTATGCCGAATTCAAGGGCATACTACTTAGTGCTGTATTTAAGTCAAGGAGGAATATCACTCATTTTTATTCTACCACTTAACTTGGGCTTATGTAATCTGTCTGATACCCGAGTCAGTTGTCTTATATTATTTTCTATCACAGAGAGAGAATATATAATTCAATCATTAAACCTTTATTTTCAACTGGTTCTGAGATCCCTCAGAACCATATCGCTGCACGTAAATCATAGGCTGCCATCAGTCCAAGACAATAGATATATCAGTATTGGCCAATGCTTTCCCATATCACTTTCGGGTAATTACGGGACAAAATTAAACTTATTCACTAGTTGGGGAACAGGTAGATGTTGTGGAACAATCAAATGACAGATGGTTTGCTTGCAGGTAGTGGGAGTAAGGCATCACTTCAGGGTACCAGGATTTGAAAAAAGAAGTCTGATTCATCTGAACAAATTTCAGCCTTGTCTGGGATGAACTTTGTAAGTGAAATTTGCCTTTCCTGGCCCCCAGCTTCAACAACAGTGACTGTGGACTGGACATGAGCAAGTGGCATGAAGAAGTGCATGAACAAATGCCACCAAAAGTGGTGAGGAGGCAAAGGTCTTAAGCCACAAGTAGCAAACACACAGACTGCTGGGGTCGAAGCCCCTGTACTGCCATCACCAACAGGGATCTTCCTGCTGTCTTAACAGTGGGGGGAATTGAACTAGAAATAATTTTACAATCTAGTAGTTCCTCTCCGTCCCTGATTATATTGTTTCTTTGCCACTTCCACTTTTTCCACCCTGACCAGTGAAAATCAACCAAATTTTCACAACGCCTTTATTTAAAGTCAGCTTCACGTCCAAGATCTGTTACACATGTGGCAGGAAAATATCCCAAAACAGCTGCTTCCACCTATGACTTTAAAAAGAGGATAAGCAGAGGACCAAAGTAGAGTTTACACATCTCTCATTCATAAGCTTCTGCATGCTGACCCAGAGACAACTACTTTTTTTCTGTTCAGAAAGCCGGCACTCCTAACCAGGCCTGGATTTAAAATGTCTGATCAAATTAATCCCAGTTCAGTGCAGTGAACAAAGGAAATGGTAGCAAGGATGGACATATGCAAGGGCAAAAAATGTTTAAGTGGTAAGTTTGCTAATGTATCTGTTTACTTCCATCTATATTACAGATGTACCATAATATTACCTTCTATTTTCAGTAGCCCTGACAGTTAAAGAAAAACTAAAATAAAAAGGATTCAAAGTACATTACATGTCCCAGGAGTCTCCCCATCCCACCTGCACAATACAGTATGAATACAAATTTTGCAGACTGCCACATCCTTACACCTAAAAGAAACAACCCTTTCCTCCTCAGATCTTCCAAAACAGCCTCTCTGAGAACAGTACAGAGAGGGGTATTCAAGCTCTGTGTAAGGTCATGGCGTTGCCTCTGTCTTTGATGCTAAGTAAGGATTTAGGCGTGGAGGTGGTACTGAGAGATAAATCTTGTATACTGCTACCAGGATATTTTAGCTCACAACAGCAGTAAGTTGTCAAAACTGACCTCACTTGATTGCAAGAGAGTCATCTCAAGTGTAATTCTGGGGTTCTCATGGGATTGGCTGCTTTCCTGAAAAGACAAGGTCCTTCCTGATGCCTCGAAGAACAACAGTTATTGCACGGGTTTGGTCACTTTTTAAACAAAGGGACAAAAGATGGTAGGACAATTACAGCTACAGGCAGGAAGAAAAACACTGGAGATTAAATTCAGACATGGGAGTAAGAAACTTCCATTAAAACAGACATTGATGTGAGTCTCTGAGTGTAGCTCACTAAAGGGAAAAGCAGAGCTGGAAAAGTGAACATCTCCTTAATGAATATCAGAAACATGGGGGCAGGAGACAGACAAATCAGAGGTCATGTGTTGTATCACCCGTGTCAAAAAGAAGCAAGAAAATAAATGAGACTTGCAAGAGTAGACTAAAGCCATTAGAACAGGGATGGCTGGGGAGGGAGGGTTGAGCAGAGGGCTAGAAACTAGCAGCATGTCTGCAGAAAGAAACGAAGCCTGGATTCACCAGTCTTTGGCAATTACTGTAACAGAAGACTTCTGGCAGAAATGGCCTTTGTCTGTGTTAGGGGAAAAAGGGTGGTGAAGGGGATTGCACTGTACAGGGCAGTGCATGGTAACAGGAACAGCAGCTCCAGAAAAGTGGTGCTACAGGACAGAGGTCTGAAGCCCACTCTCTGACACTTCTGCTTGGAAGAATTGGAGGAAATATCCATGGAGAAATCCAGAGGAAGAATACTGTTAATGCTTCAGCCTGACATATTTTGTTTAATATTAAAGGGCAAACTTATGCTGACTGTTAAATCGATATCAAATCAAGACTTGAATCTGTTTTACGATCATGGACAGTGAGCTCCTTACTGCTGGAGTCATAAATGATGTCACATTTCAGCAGTCCTGTGGCTGCCAATATTCGGACCAGAAATGCCCATTTTAATTAAAAACTTTAACTGAAAGACAAAGTGTCTCTTACTGACAGTGAGAAGTACTCATTCATGCTCCTCCTGTGCTTTTGAGGCTCTGCAGAGCAGAACCCAGTCTACCTCCTGCTCAGCACCATCCCATCCCTCTGCCAAAGCTCTGCCCACAGACAAACCTACAATTTACACTGTCAAAGCAAGATTGATGTGAGAGCTAAGAAGAGCACAGGTCTCAAGCTGGCCTTTGGGGATGAAGGAATGCCACCTACTTGTGTACAGCACAACCTGAAAGTACCCTGTGCGCTTCAAACACAACTCCACTGGAATTGGGAAACCCACTCCCCTATGTCCCTCCTCAGTACCACTGAGCAACGCAGCATGTGCTTTAAATCCGCAGTGCTCAGTCTGGCTTTGCTATTATTTTTGCTTGGCATGGGCTGGACCCAGGATCCCCTAAAGACAAGTGTACTTTGCATCTGAGTCTTTGAATCAGCTCCCAGAGGATGAATTTTATCAAGGATTTAATATCCTAGAATGATTGAAATCAACACAGACCTTTGGCACTTTCTTATTTATGTTGCCCCACTTGGTGAATACATGCCAGTGACTGGGAAGGCTGCGCTACAAGGTCATTTTTTATACCTTTCAAAGTGAAGCATTATTTAGGCACGTGTCAAAACGTTCACAGGTCTTGAGGATTAAACATGAGCCACAGGTGTTTTCTCAGGGATGAAAAGGTTTGCTGGCATGGGGGATGTTAAAGCAACGTCTCTCATGAATCCAAAGACTGTCTGGAGGCCTGTGAACAGGAATGTCAGGAACTGACTCCCTCTTGCCGTACTCCAAATCTGTGCTGTAGATCCACGAAGACACAGAAACATCAGGATCTCATCACCACAAGGTCCATTCCCAGGTCAGGATTCCCTGCGTGGCCCATGACTGATGGCTGACCGCAGCTGAAACCAAATCACCCTGTTCAGTGAAGCTTTTCCAGCATAGTGACAATTACGAGCTCTTCTGCTAGATCAGTCACCTTAGAGAAATAGTAAACTTGTAGGAGATTTCACCAGACAGAAACAATGTCAAGTCAGAAATTTTGCATTGCTCTAGTCTAGTAAGTCCCTCAAAGTAGCTGAATGCAGTTATTTTGCCATTGTGAAACACATCTGCATTTATCCACCAAAGTAGCGTGAATAAAGGGGATTTGCTTAGCTCTTTGTCTTTTACAAACAGACAAAATATATCCTCTTTGCAAAACTGATGCCTGCTTATAAATTCCAGAGCTAGCTGTCTCTTTTGCTTTTAAATTTGCCCCAGATCTGTCACAATTGCTTTCACAAGCATAGGCTGATATGATGATAATCTGAAAAAGCCAATTTCTAATTGGAGTCGGACATATGTTACAGTCATGCCATTTTACAAGGGGAAAGTTATGTTTTCTAGTTCATATGTTGTGATAATTCCTCTTGAGAAATTTTATTGTTTCTCCTAGATCATATTTTTGCATACACAATGGAGATCTTCTTGCAGTAAAGAACTAGGAGTTTCTACAAAAAGCTTTTGTGCAAGAGATTATGGTTTAAGATTACACATGCTCCACGGAGAGCATTCAACATCTACAGCAAAACACATCTGCTGTATAATTAACATATCACTTTACCTCTGCTTTTTAGTTCAGAAAAACTGATAAAAGCAAAGCACATTCAGATAGAAAATAGTTTTTACACATCTCAGAAATTTATGATTAGAGTTTATTACTTCAAAATTTAATAAAAAATCCATCTTTTACTTCAGAGAGTTTTGTGCATTTTTTTTTCTATGGTCAGACTTCTTCCACCTTTGTCTAAAATAATTTGTACTAGATACTTTTTGACTAAGAACATTGAACAAAATAAGCTGACATTTCAATGCGGTGTAATCCTCCTTATCAGTAATATAAGAATATTACTTTTAATTGCTTTATTTGAAAATGGCAATAACAGTCTATTAACCTGGAAATTAACTTTAGACAACTGTTCCTATGAGATAATATATGGATTCGATTTCGTTGAAATCTCTGCCTTTATGTGAGCAGCTTTTAGCTAATTTTGTTGGCTGTGATGGGTCCCCCTATTTCATTTAAATGGGGACAGAAGTAAAAGGAATGGAAAGTTTCATGACGAGATCCAGGTCTTTACCTTTTGTCTCTATGAAAAATCCTTTTCCTCAGAGTGTAAAGGTTACTCTGTAAATTATGATCTAACGTTTTCCCTAGCAAAGTTCTTTGCCTTTGCAGCATTAGCTCCCTGGTTATGCCAGGAGACAAGGGCCATAAATGACAGGCAGATTCAGCCTGGCACTTGAAGACCTGTCCTGTTTTACAAGTTATTTGAGCACATTCAATACCAGCAGCCGCAGGGTACGTATTGCTCCAGCAGTAGCAACACTGCCATCTTAGCCCTGACCTGGTGCTCACTGCACCCTGACTCGTGTGCGGGGGTGGAAGTTGTTCCTTACTGTGAAATACAGCACAAAAACTTCAGCCCAGCTCTCAATTCCTTTTGTTTTCCCTGATTTCCACGTAGTTAGGCTTTTCTCGTACCCAGGGTCAGGCCAAGTTTGACAACTCACAGGAGTCAGTCATCACATACTTACCCTAGGGTCCCTCCTATATGTGGTCCAATCCGATCATGGAGAATAATACCACCATGTGGTGAATACAGCGACAGTGCCTAAGGAAGGCAGTGCGACCGTGGCCCCACTCTCCTGCTTTCCACATGAGAGTGATAATCCCCGTGACAATTACACCATCCAACACACCAGCGAAAGAAATAATGTTCTATGATCTCCATTCAACCAAATTCTTAAGTACCTGCTCAAGATGTATGCCTTGCTGCCTCTGGAGTCAAAAAGATTAGTCATGTACTTGCAGTTAAACACATGCATGAGTATTTAATTCGTTTCAATGGTTCTGTATATTCATTTGTCTGCTAAATGGCTGCAGTTCCGGACATCCCCACTGGAAACAGGATGAAACTCATACATCAGATGCCTTCAGCCCACCAGACTGTTCCACAGCTGGAGGGGGATGCATAAGCAGAGATTTTGTATTATGCAACAATAGGGAGATATATTTTTTTGCAGACTGATATGAAGTACTCGTATTTGTTTTTTCTCTGAAAGAATACTTTGATGAACTATTACAAAAGGGACTATAGGAAAACACAGCTATACTTGAAATGCTCTTTCCCTCTCTCTCCATGTTGTGCAACAGACCACAGATGTGGTTGTGCCAACTCACACAAACTGAGAAGCATCAAGATAGACTTTCACAACATATTTTCATTTTCAGCTTCTGGATCTTCTATATTCTTTAATTTAATCTATTAAATAATTTTCTTAACATTAGTTATTATTCTGATTTTATTCTGAGATTTACTCAGCAAACAATAAATAACCTGGTAATCACTGAGCTAAATGAATCCTATTTTACGTAAATGGTCTTTGACTATTATTATAGTTCACACCTAATTGCTGAATAGAACAGCAATCAAGATGTTTGCTTCTGTTGGAATAATTCTAGTACTTCACAGTTTCAGGAATTAGAATTCTTCAGGTTACACCAAGTAGAAGACAACGTTATTTCACAGCAAGTTTGTCATTTCAACAAAACACTTGTTGAAACAAGCTAACTATGTAGTGCAAGAGGTGGCTTCAGCAGTGCAGTCACTGAGGGAGACTGTAGACCTGACTTAACCAATCACTTAAGGTGAGTTTAGGACTGCTTTACATCGTTAAAGCAACATCGGCAACTCGAGCATACCAACCAGTCTGGCCCAGGATATTCTACCATAAAGTGCCATACAGTCATTTAAAGATGCGGATGCAAATTCTATTGAGATTTTTAGCAATTATTTTAAGCGTGTAGCCATAGCAAGAGCTGTAGAGAGTGTTATTATTTTAGAAACAAAGTAGAGAATAGGACTGGTATAGATTATGGTTTCACTGCATTGCTAATGCCTATTATGCCTGAGCAGCAAGAAGTTTCTTAGCAAGAAAGAGATTCACAGTCCAGGCCACTGACCTGATTCAAGTCAAAATATTAACAAATGCACCAGCTGAGACAATGATTCTGGCACTGCGTACTCTAAGGTGCCACTCAGAGGATGACGTGAAGCACATGTTAAAGAACTGCAAAAAGTTTTCCTCGGTTAACTTCAGTGGATTTCTTTGCATACTTTAAGTTACACACATGCCGAAGTACTTTGTTTTAGCTGAAGGCTATATGTGGGTATGTCCTACTCGTTCTTTGTTGCCATAATTAAACAACCATCACATAAGACCTCTGGCCCCACCAACTGAGTGAGCTCCAAAGCAAGAGCTTAGTGCTGACTCAGTCTACTTCCAGTTACCTGTCTTCACAGCCAGACAAGCCTCCATTATTTACTTACTTTATTATCTAATCGTATTTTAATGTTTACAGTCTCTGCTGAAAGAAGTGAAGGCTTTCCATACTGGATTTTTGTCATTGCTCTTCCACAACAGATTTGCCATTGAATAGAAGACACTAGAAAAAGTCCCATCAACTTCCATTAGAGAAGAACTGGGACCCCAAGTCAGTCTGAAATGTGTATCTGCTTAGCTTCCTCCTTGCCCTTTCAGTCCCCCAGTATGAAATTAGGAGAAATATTTCCCCATAATTCTCATGTCTGAATGTTATATCACTTAAGCCTGTGTAATAACGTTCTGGAAGTGGCTGGTTAACAACTGGCACAGCACAAGGAAGTACCTTTGATCAATCTTAAATCCTCATCCCTTGACACTTTAATCAAAATAATTTAAAATTCTATTAAGCACGATATGCAGAGCATTAGCACTCTGAACCAGTGAGCAGTTAGAGTGTGGACACTGAGTGATATGTCTGAGTAACAGCCTTGTTAGAAGGCTATCATGTTTTGCTCCTTGCTGAATCATCAGGGACGATAGTGGCAATATCACTTTCATTGCTAGTATGGCTCAAAGGATCTGACAAGGAGGTAAATGTCTGATTACCTGGGAAAAGCTGCTTTACTTAAGTGTAAGTAAAATTTCCCTTCTTTTAAGACCTAAGTGGATTCTGGAGCTGCCCATCACCCAGGAGCCAGGGCAGCAACCAACCGCTGTCTCAACATTATTCCTACAGCTCTGCAATTCCCTAACCTCTCCAAGTCTAGCTGCTACCATCTCATTTCATTCAGATCTGCTGCTCTGTCTTGTGGCTTCTTCTCTTTCTCACTGTTCCTTTTTCCAAACACCACAGCGCCATATCCAGCATCCCAAAGGAGAGCACCAACAGGCTCATCCACCAGTCACTGGGCAGCTGCCACCTCCCAGTGCAGTTACCATTTAAGAACTGAAACCACTTAATTGCTTTTCAAAGCTTTGTACTGACTAAATGCACCCATTCTGACCCAGTTTGTTTAGAGCACCGTTTTCTTTTTTGGTGCTAATGCAGATGTCCCATCTGAATAATCACAAAAGAGGGCAAATGTTTTGGGTTGATTTTAGCTGTGCCTCTGTGGCCAAGCCCACCATGAGAAGTGCACACAGAAATCACAAATATGCTCCCAAGCCCCCTTTCCTTTGGACTAGAGCTCTGTTTTTATTTGTGCAATGTTTTGGCATGCAGATCTGAGGTAAAGTTCATACTGAAGGAAATATGTGCGTATGAAACCTCATTTTTGTCTCCTTGTTTAAAATAGAATGGGGTAGATTTAGCTGATCTCTACTGGCCCTTTCAGACCAATTTTCTACATTTCTATGAAACCAGAGAAACATGACACCAACCAAAAACACAAACAAGTTTTTCCTACTATGTTCCTACTATGTTATAAATACGCCAATACTTGCATATAGGTTGAATCACTAAGAGTGATAGAGAGGAATTTAGATTAAGAAATGAAAGCAGAAGGAAAATTACAATAATTAACCAGTTGAGACAGAAACTACAGTCACTCCTGAATGCTGCTTATATAATGTAAAGAATCCCTTGAAACAGCCAGAATACTATTATTTTTACCATCAGATGTCACACTTGGGAAACATAGTTATTACAGCCCTGTGTATATAAAAAAATTTTTAAAGCCAAAAAAAAGATTAAAAAAAGCTATGAAACCTCTCCTCCAAAAAAAGCCCAGGAAAAGCCAAATTAGTTGCTAAGCCCGCTCAAGTATTAGAATGCAGCTTTGCCAGTGGAGTATATAACAACAATCTCCCATGAATTCTTTTAGTTGCAAAGAGTTAGATCAGCAATTGCGATTATCAAAATTCAAACCCGTGAACAGAGGGAGCTTTTTAGCATAGCAAGTGAAATCATTACTAATTCCCCGCTGCCAAAACACGTACCTCAGCATGCATGTGAGCACGACCTCTCGTGTAGTTTTTTCTTTCCAGTAAGATCTGGTAAAAAGCTGCTTCACTAGGTTTTAAAGCCCACTGGAGGTGCCGTACATTAACTGAGAAGACTGATCAACCCATACAGTATTAAAAAGACATTTGTAGACTCATTTAATCAATAATGTACAGTATTAGTGTGCAATTTAGATTGAGAGAAGACAGCTGTAAGACTATGATACATCAGCTAATGAAAAAGCGAAGAGAGTGTGATTCACGTAAGTAGAGAGGCCAAGAGGCAGCTCCTCAGCTGGTGGGAACAGTGATGGTGGCAGCCCTGGGTCTCTGAGCCCACACCCCAGCTGATGGTTTCTCCCAGAGCGAAGGGCTGGGTTAGTTCTCTTTCACACAGCATCCTTTCCACTGGTATAAGCAGCAAGTTTTCTGAGCCATAAAGGCACCAGGCTTCTAAAAAAGTCAAACAAGATGACAAAATGGCCCTATTTGACCTTGAAATGTTTCAGAAGTTGACAGCCACCCAGGATACACGTGTGCCAGCCTGATCTGAAATGCCCTCTGATTTCGAGACTCTCTCAAGCAAGAATTTCTGTGGTAAAAGGAGCAAGAAGAGGTAAATTCTGCACTGTTCACATGAATTATCCTAAAGCTAGATAGCAAACCCATATGGTAGCTTTCAGTGCCATTCTACTGAAATGGTTATCCAGTCCTAAGGGCTGAACTATTCTTTAAAATTTGACCCTTTTTTACTGACAGAAAACTCACCGTCTCCTTTAGGTGTGAATTCCTCGCAGTGGGCAGAGCTGGCCTTATGCCCTCGTTCCTAAACCAGTTTGGTGCAACGAGTGAGCTGCCATGCAGGGATTGGCAAAGTGTGGACAAGCAATGCTTACCTGGGCCACCATCCATAATGCACTCTGCCTTGGGGTCAAAACCTGTTTTGAGCTGCCCAGGAGTTTCTGCCAGGATTGGGACCAGCAGAAGAAGCAGGATTGGATACCTACGGCTGGCTCTTCTTCCTGTCCTTTTCCCATCTTCTTTACCTCCCACATACAAACCTTACAGCCTGTTTACAATTTATTTGCAAGCATATATAGATTTTCATAGACATTCTCTACCCAAGTGCTTGCTTCATTAATGAGGCAGATACATTTCAGCCTGCAGAACATGCCAGGCTCTTGGCGGTGACAGTTGCTTCATGGATGCACCATCTGCTGTTCTTTCAGTGTGACTGGTTGCATACTTTTCATGGCACATTTCTCCTTCCTGGCTGAATGGCTCCCAAATCCACAAGGTGCTCTTTGAGAAAGCTCTGTAGAGTCTCCTGATGTCAATACTTAGGCAAATACGTATTTCCATGATAATAGCCTTGCTTGTCTTCATGTTACCCTAAGAATTATGAAACTTTTCCTGTCTGCAATTTTTGCTAGCAGAAGCCTACTCATTCTATTTGTAGGAAGGCTCAGGTAAAAGACTATCTCCTACCACCAATGCTGAAGAAAGTAGCTGTGATTACAACACATGGACTGGCAGATGGATGTCCATCTTTAGATGGATGTTCCAGATTTCCTTAGTGTTCTCCTGCATAAATCACCACATATCTCTGTTGTGCCAAACATCACAACTTCATGAAGGGTACCTTAATGGGAGGTGGTGGGGAAAGGAGGTCAGCTGCAGTAAATGTTATTTCCTTGAGATGCCCAGGATTTGCTGCCAATAATGAAGATTTTTCCTGTATGAAAAAAACAGGGATTTGGATTGCTATGAATATGAGTTAAAAATCATTGAGAAAAAATTTCATATTGATAAAATTTCAAGTTTTCTGACATTTTCTGTAATCACTAATTCTTGGTAACGTTCACTGTCTTACTTTATATAAAATTACCGCTGATACAAGTTTCATTTTATGTAATACTCCATATGGTGGATTCATAAAAACCTTCTACTGGGAATACCACCATAAAGTACTATTTTCTGCTATAAAAAATAACTATTAAAGTACAGACATGAACAAACAAGGTAATCTGCCATAAATTTTGAAATGGTAAAATCCTACAAATGTAAATGTATACAACTCCCATTGCAATGCATGTAATTTCCATAGCTTTATTAGAAATCCTGCAGTTGCAATGGTTTGGCGATAGGTTATAAATATAGTAGGAATGAGTCAGCATGCAAATCCCTTCTGTGGAAAACAATTTGAGAGTTTTTATAGCCCAAAGCTGTTTATTATTTTGTAAGAACAGTAAATGCAAGTTCATGTTCAAAACCTGCTGAGAGAAGAATTTGCGAAACATCCTATTATGGAACAGGCAGAAAAAAAGCTTAAGACCTATGTAATAGCACTGGGCTAGAACATTCTTAGATCCCCCATTTAGATGAATTTTTTTTCTCATGTACTTATTAGGGTCCTTGTGAAATTATCACTGTATCACACTAATAAAATGAGAGCAAAGCTAAGGCCTGTGATTTCATTTCTCAGTTAATGCAACAGTCCTTAAAACCTGAGACGCATGGAACAAAAAAATGATTTCTGGAACCGCGGTTTACAAGTTGCATTTCATTTGAAAGATAGTGTGCTGGGGTTTGGGGTTTTTTGCAAAATAATTTTCTGTTTCTGTGGATAATAATGAGCAGAGAATATATTTCTGATGATTCCAAACCCCTTTATACCCAGTGGACTCAAACATTCCTCTGTTTTACATAATAAATTGCAATGAACACATTCTATAAACATGATCTAATGGTGTTGCCTAGGTATACTAGCAAGCACGAAAAGCTATTTACTGTCAAGGCTGTCTCCACACTGCAGAGAAGTGCTTTTGATGCCAATAAATAAATAATGAGGCAGGTTCTGCAACTGGACTATGGCTGGCAGCAGAGGCAGAGGGGCATTTCCCAGCCTTCAGTGCCCTGTGCCAAGCAAAGACCTTCTCTGGTGTGACATCTTTCCTGCATATGTGTACTCCACTAGTGTTGTAGCTTCAGTTTCACACCTTCCCTGGGGGGAGGAAATAGAGAAAGGCATACCAAGTGTGAAGAGGTATAGAGTCTGCAACCAGAAGTTGGCTACCATCACCACCACTGCTCCCTTCCCTTCCCTGCTACCGTAGATCCACGGCCTCTCTGTCCAGGAGGAAGCAGGGCGTCCCCTCACCCCAGGTGCTTGCAGGGCATCTTTGCTTGCATTTGGTGCTGTTCTCAGCCTGCCCTTGCCATGGCCTCATCTGCAACAACAATCTTTGAATGTCCTGGGATTCATTAAGGAACCGTGTTGACAAAGTGAGTCACAGTTGCTCAGAAGCACCGTGGATCACCACTGGGGCTGGCCTTCAAAATCCTCCTCCATCCTTTTCTCTCTGCATCCATTGGCCTTTCTCCTTCACGTGGACCTGCTCAGGCACTGCCTACGCAGTGCAGTGCTGGCCCAAGACTATATAGACACCAGCCAGACTGGCCCTGACAAAGCCATCTGTGTACGACCACACTGCATTTACACCACTCACAAGCACAGAAATCTTAGCTATGTGGGGCTTTCTGACATCTTGCAAATCTAGGCAGAGCATACGTATTCGCTAACTTTTGTGGATTAAGTAGAGCCGTCAGTGTGGCTATAAGGATTACGTTTTTATTGTAACCAGGACCATCAGATCAGGGCGATAAAGCTACTACTAGAAGAGAATGAGGTTTATCTGTTTACTTGGAATCTGTGAGAAGAAAGACAACAATTACATCCAAGAAATTTTTTTAACATTTCAACAACATTTTGATAGGAAAATGAAAGCAAAGTCTGTAGTCTGGCAAGGGCAGTTTGCATGGAACATTGTAGGGTTTGTTTTTTTTCCAAATCAAAAGAAAATATGCTATTTTGGATCAGTTTAAATTAATGAGGGGACAGCTGATTGCTACAACGCTTGATCGGAGTTGTCATTTGGGTTTTTCATATTCCTGCTTCTCCCTAGGCTGGAGTCCTTTGCTAGATTATGTCTCCTGTGCAGCCTCCCACCTACAGACTGGCATGAAGGGAGTCAGATGCCCCAGTATATAATGACAGGTATGTCCCCACCCAGAGGCATCCATACTACAGTCACGGTGAAATGCTGAATAAGATCTGAAAGACCCCATTCAAGTGGAGCCAGAAAAACATTCTGATTCAATTTGATTTAAAAGAAAAATCAAAATATTGCGACTCAGGAAAGCCATGGGGTTTTTTTCTGATCAAATATAGTCTGATTTTAACATTTTTGAGCTATTTTGAACACTTTCTTATTTTGAATCCTCAGACCAATTTGGGAGAAATAGTAGATTTTTTTTTTTTGTGCATTCGGTGCACAATGAACAATCTAAAACACAATTATTCACTTAGTCAAAACAATGACTATAACCTAAGTCAGCCAGATAGTGAAGGGATAAGAAATGCATATTTAGATGAAGGCAATGAAGGCACTGATTTGGAACTCATGTACACAGAAGTAATAATTATAAAAAGGTAACTTAGCCAACACTGTAAAACAGTCATTCCTATGGTATATTTAATTTCCATATTATATATCAAAATTATTTTTTTACTTAAGAACCAGTAAGAAATGACTTTTTAATACCTTTCAGTTATGATTCTTTTACTGTGTCAGAAGTATCATAACCATAAATCAAATCTAAATAATAATATTTGAGACTAAAATCAACAAGGGCCACATCTGTAAAATGTATCCAAAATGAAAGGAGCAGGAAGCTTCCATTTTCTACAAGCAGCTAACATTTCCCTGTCTAAATAACCGATATCATCACTGCAATTTCCCTCTCCAGTTAAAATGAAAGGTGTATTTCCATGTGTATGACAGAGTAAGTAAGATTTTTTTCTATTAATAAGAATAACAGGTCTTGGACTATTCCAGTCAAATGCTGATCCCCCATTTAATCATATTATTATTTTTCTAAAGAACATACTTTTCCAACAGTAGACAGAATTGCATGAAACTCTATTCTCCCTCATGGCAGTATGAACGCATACTAACCTCATCACTGCTAACAGGACAGAGAAAATGCAGTAGCAGAAATTTACATTAAGAGCTGAAAGTCACTAAAATCATTGCCACTCAGTTTCCCGCTTAAGCTCCAGCTCCCAAACTCATTAAAATTTTGCCCAATCTTAGATACATTATGCACTTCTGCATTTTGCTTATCATAGCTCTGGTATAAACAGCCACATAAAATTCCTGTTCTCAAATAGTAAAAGACATGAGGACACAGAGAGCTGCAGGTTAGAACAGATCACAGATGACATTCTACTCCAGTTTCATATTTTTTTCCAGATACCCAAACCCACAACAGCTATATATAACCAATATCTCTTAGATCTTTAATTTCTGAACGAAGTCAGGGCATGTTGGTGCTAACACCAAAACCAGCAACTTACTGACCAACTTTTGAGCAAATTGTCTCCAACATCTAAAGCAGGTTAATAGAATAGCAGAATTTCAGTTTTTCTCCTCATCAGATATAAAATCACATAAAATTCCTTAGTTATATTTCTAGACCCTTTTCAGAGTGAAGTAGGGCTGCCTGTGTAAAACATTTTGACAATACAAGGCCCGTGGTCAAATCTTCAATTCATGAAACTCTCTCTTAGAACAGCTCAAGAGAAGAAGAAGAAAGAAGGCAGCTTTGAGCCATTTTTCACCTTTCTTTTTCCTTAAAATGTCCTGGATTGTTTTGTATTACACTGCTGGCAGAGCTCCTCACAGGGACTGCCAACCTGGTGGAGCACCAGGAGATGTGTTAAGCTCTAGTCCTGCCTGTACCCTTGAAAGCCACACTTCTCGTGCCCCACTTGTAACCACTGCCCTGCCTCCCTGTGGAAAGGCAGAAAGCAGAGCGTGGAGAAGTGCCACTGCTGGCCTTCTGCCACCTCAATGTCCTTCTGAACAGGATCTGAGGTCTTCTTGAAAATTGTATCACAGGGTGTGCATTTGCAGGAAGGCCCACAAAGGTAACCCAGTTGTTGACACACTCAACGGAACAATGCCTAAAAGCTAGGCATACATAAGGGTATGGTGTCCTAGAGGTAAGGTGTCCTAAAGGTCCCCTGTAGATGTGGGAATGCCAAGACACACTCAGAAGGGTATTTGGGGATTTTCTGACATTGGAGAAGGCACCTGATAACCTTCCTTTTAGGGTCTGCTATCAGTGCTAGAACCAAGGGAGACCTTATTGCTCTCTACAACTACCCAAAAGGAGGTTGTAGCGAGGTGGGGGTTGGTCTCTTCTCCCACGTTACAAGTGATAGGACACCAGGAAATGGCCTCAACGTGCACCAAGGGAGGTTTAGACTGGACATTAGGAAAAATTTCTTCACTGAAAGGGTTATAAAATATTGGAATGGGCTGCCCAGGGAACCGGTTGAGTCTCCATCCCTGAAGGTATTTAAAAGACAGGTAGACGTGGTGCTGAGAGTCATGGTTTAGCGGTGGACTTTGCAGTGTTAAGTTTCTGGTTGGACTTGATAATCTTAAAGGTCTTTTCCAACCTACATGATTCTTTGATTCTAGTAATGCTGCATCTTTCCACAGCAGTACACTTTAGCAGAAAGTAAGCATAGACATGGAGCTGGCTTTTAAAAATTTCATTGTAGTTCTCTGAGCTGGGCTCCATGAGCCACAATGCTATGGCCTAGCAAACTAGCCTCTGAAATTGGCAGGTTTCCACCACCAGCTCACATATGTCCAAGTGTTTTTTCAGGCTTGTTTAACAAAA
This sequence comes from Chionis minor, assembly GCA_013398295.1. Lineage (NCBI taxonomy): Eukaryota > Metazoa > Chordata > Aves > Charadriiformes > Chionidae > Chionis > Chionis minor. The sequence continues at coordinate 299,759 of VZSF01002822.1, forward strand.
GTTGTGATTTCTCATTTCTTTCCTCTTCCACTAGATCATAATTTAAGATCTATCATTCAAGACTGCCTGATCTTGAGCCATGTCCATATATCACACAGAACATTAAAACCTGACCTTTATACACAGGATAATAAATACCCGTGAGTCACTTACAAGGTAGTAACTCACTCTCACAGTTCAGCAGAGAGTAAGGGCTGAATCTCAACATGAAAACCTTCAGTTGTTGCCCAATATGAGCAGGCTTAGAATAATACTTTTACATCAGGAAGCCAATAAAGTAGGCTAAATGTATTTCAGAAGCATGATGATACATTAGCAAATAGAAATGGATCTGAGCAGTTGCCAAAACAACTGGAAAAACCAGGCTGCTGTAATCTCCACCTGCACAATGCAAGGAATTACTGTATTTGTGCTAGAAGCCAGGAGCATCTTCAGTCAGCTGGGTTGGTCTGACTTCAACACAACAAGCAGCGTGTCAGCCAACTCAGTCATCTGCCAGCTTCTTCCCTTTCACCATCTTATTCAGCAGCCTACGCAGTGACATTGCTGCTGTGAAACAGGGAGTGGGTTCCCTGGCTTCTTGTCTCTCAAGCTCTGCTCTTTGATGCCTGAGCCACTCCAGCTCTTCTGAGGGGGTGGCTGATGCATGGTTGGTGAGCAGCCAGAGGGAGGCACAGGCAGTCTCAGTATCTGCAGATGTAGCCCTCAGACCAAAAGGAAAGGCGAGCTTCGCGTTTTTTAAGGCTTCCATCAGGCAGCACTCTCTGTGCGGGGCGAGCACAGACGTAACCTTTAGAAGACATTGCAAGAAGAAATATTATCATGATTTAAAGGGTTGACATCTGATGGCCAGGTCTCTTCAAACTCTCTTCCACCTCTTGATAGCTATAGTTAATAATTGCACAGAGAGCTCCTGAATCAAAGAGGAAGGAAAACAAGAAGCCTTGATGATGTAATTTCAGCAACCAGGAAAACCCAGCACAACATTTTGTGCATTCATTAGCACACAATTTCTGTGCATTCATTAGCACACAATTGCTCTGTGACATTAATAGACTTCCCTTTGCAGATTAAAAGGGACCAAGAAGCAAGAGGGCACAGCCAGTGTCTCTTTGCTCTCCAATGCACTTCCACACCTTGGAAGCAAGGCAGTGGCCACAATGGGTACATGTATTTCCTGCCACCTGAACCATCATTTTTCTGTCTTGTTCCTGTTCATGCCATGCAAATACAAGCTGAGATCACCAGCTATTCTCCCATAATTTTGGCAGGAAAGCGGCAGAGGGGGAGTTACTGCTGCTCGCCTAGCAGTGAATTACAGGCTTTTGCCTCATAATTTATGCTATCCTGAGAGAGGACTCAAGAAAAATTAATTTACACAGCCTAGAAAAAAGACTGCTAAGGAGCCCCTGTCATGGGTCATGTACTGATTTCATTTACACTGGTGTAAATCCTACATACTGTGACCAAAAATCAGGGGCATTATGAAGGCTTATAAGTAAAAGTAGACTTTGGTTCACAGTCCCTAAATACTAGCAGCGAACAAACCTGGAAGGCCGGGAGATCATTATTTTCAGTATGGAAGCAAGGAAAAGAAGTAACACAAAGAAGAAACCCTGAAGTGAAATAAAGGGAAACATGTTCAATGAGCAGGATCACTGAGATATTGGAATGACCTGCTGATGGAGGACATGAAACCACATCTGTTTTGCTCCCTTCATTACCGACGAGGGGACCTACGAGATGTTTAGAGAATTCAGCATTGACCAAGCCCCATGAAGCAGACCAAAACGCTAGCCTTCCCCTTGACTCACAACAAAGCACCTTCTGCCTGCCCACAGGGGCGCTTGAGGTCCTTGCTCCCAGATGCCACCCGGTTGCTAAACGGCAGGCAGCACGCAGCAGGGACAGCATGCTGGCTCCTCTCACCTGTGGCGCCAGGGGTGTCGGGACAGAGACTACAGGAGGAATACTGTCTCCGGTCAGACTGTTAATCCGCATTGCCTTTGTGCAGAACAAGATGGGCAGAGTCTCCAGGAAGACCTGTTTTTTCACCCCATACGCTTTGAAAGCCAGCCTCTGGCACTAAAAGGTAGAGACGTTTCTAAAACTAATGGAGAATTTGCTTCATTAAGTAGCCCATAAAATTAGGAATCATTGAGCACCAGGGGGAAGATACCAGAATTAGTCAACATTATAAATGTCTGGTTTCACAAAAGAGCACATAAAGGTTTTAATACAGCTCTACCTGCTGATCTGCTGGCAGATATTCCTGGATGCGAATTACTCTGACTTGAGCAGGATCTTCATTCCTTTCAACACCACAGTAGCAAACCTCTTTCAATTAGAAAGGGCTTATTCTAAGTGATAATGCTGAACTTACTTATTAAACTGTAATGTAAGAAAGCCTTGGCAGAGCTGCTCTTGGACTCTATCAAGGTAGTGCCTGGCAAGGTGCAGAAACTTTTACGGGAAGTTGTGCTTATAATCTCCTGCCTTAAGAAATTCCACAAAATTGAAAAATGGATGCAATGCGATTTGTTTCCCTTAGACTGAAAACAGAAACACTGCAAAGCAGAATAAAACCTTGAGAAAGACTATTACGTGCATGTTTTTCAGCCTGCAAAAGTCAACTTTCAGTTGTCCCATAGATAGCTCCGCATGATGCTTTCAGCAATAATGCCAAGGGAGGGGGAAATATTTAATTAGGAATAAACTTTTTTCCTTTTGGTGTCAGAGAACTTATAAGGACTTTCCTTTACTCAAGTAATTTCACCAAAAATATGTATAGGTCCTAGTCTGCCTTGCCAGAACAGATGTATATGGACACAGTTCTATCCAATGCAACATAAAATAGCTTTTTTGAAACAACTGCAGTATCTATTTTACGGCACATGCTCAGAACTTAAATAAACCAAAAAAATCATTACCATTCATAATTCATTCTCTATTTATTCAAACTCTGTAGCAGTCTTGCTGGGCTACCATCTCTTTAGAATGACTCTTTTGTTAGCTGGGATGCTCTATCTGCTGGCACCCCTGCTTTCTTTTAAGCATCTAATGCAAAATAATAATGATCTTGTGAATACAAATAACATTTACAGCATCAGATAACCAGTCATAAAGCAGTTAAAAGAAAATGCAGACATTCCTTTTCTAAGCATGTTAGCCCTTTCTTATTCTTCTCTTCATTCTGTAAATTAACATTTTTTGCAGATGAAAAAGACAAATTCATAAATTATTGCATTTGGCAGTGGAATGTAGCAATGGTGGCAAGGCACAGCTGGAGACTTTGAAATGTGGCAGCTTTCTTCAAGGCCATAATTCTCCTGCTCCTTTGGGAATCGCTGCTAAATGTGGCTACTGCTAATGTAATGAATATGAATCCATGTAAATCTCCAATGCAGAGCTGGGATCTGTCCCCTTGTGGGCAAAAAGGAAAAATTATTTTTTTCCTATGCAGAATTTTTGAGTGTGTATGTGTCTATAATTCTGACCTTACTGCGGGAGCTCACCTGCTCTTAAGTATCCAGGTACTGTGGAACTTCTCATTTTTAATTTTGCAGCAAACCAACAATACGCACTCCCTCCCTTTTGAAGATCCCTGGCAGAGTAATACACCACCTGTTCGGCCCCCCTTCCTACCCCCCTCCTTACTAATTAAGCTCTGAAACTGTTTCCAAACAAAATTGGATTTCTTTTCTTCTGCTCCCCCCACCTTCATCCTCTGACTGCACCTTTGTAAACATTTTTGATCGGGCGTGAAAGGCACAGAAAGAGCCACAAATAAGAGGACCTGTCACTTCGGCCAGAGTCATTAGTGCCGCGTGGTGAAAGCTCGCTGGGCTCATACTGAGTGGCTGCGTGACATGCCCGGGGATGGAAAGCAACAGAGAGGGTCCCTAAACGGTATCCAGAGGGGTCTCAGAAATGACAAGGTGGACAGGACAGAGTTTCTTGGCTCTTCTTCTGCCCTGTGAAGTCTACTGGTTGACTGACTCATTTTAAAAGTAGGACCTCTGAATAGCTGGCAGACATTTTCCAAAGAGGGGGTGGCTGTGAGAGGTGTGCATATTCTGAGTTTGTTTCCAGCATGGAATAGGCAGTTGGAATTTTAATCCGTGTAACTTGCATCTCTGTGGTCATACAGAGCCTCACACAATGGGTCTTTGTCCGTTGCCAGGGTACTACTGCAATACATACCATAAATAATAATTGTAATAACAGTTATAAAGTTAAGATTTTTTTAATGGTCTCTAGAGCTGGAAGTCTTTTCTGGGCAATTGGCATTTTTGAAAATCAGGTCACCTAGTTAGATTCCTAATTCTGAATGCAGAGTCTCATTTTACCATTCATTTTCTTTAAAACATAAGCCTCCAACTTGGCTCATGTAGATAAATATTAAGTGAGGGGGAAGCAATGGAAACACTTGTCAAAATAAACCAAGAGTAATTATTGGATTCCATTCACAAGATTTTGGAGAGGAAAGATCAGGCCAGCCATCAAGTAAGAACAGCTTCAGCCAAGATCTACAAGTAGATGGACATTGTTCTGCTTGACAGTTCTTCACTGAGGTGATTAACAAGCCTGGCTGATGACCCTTTGGGCTCAGATGTACAGTTAGGGTATCACACTTGAGCTGAGCCATTAGCACACTCCCTATGTGCGTGGCCTTGCAAATATAAAATTATGTGACTTAGCTTCCCGTAGTTCACTGGGACTAATCAAAGTCATGTCGTCTTATATTTGCTGTCACTAAAACCTTTCATGTAGATACTACAGGGCTCAGTTGTGGCACCGAGAGGCAATACTAGCAACTATTTAAAGCAACAGATTGATTGCAGTTGGATTCGTATAACCAAAAGTAGAGCTTCCCCTGCAACAGTCTGGGTGCCATCCACCCTCTCCTAAAGTGCAAGTCTTGAAGTCAGAATTTCAACTGAAAAGTGCATATTTTTCTCTCCAGATCATGAAGAGAGCCAAGTCCCAACAACATCAGACAAACAACTAGACTGCAAGCAAATAATGTCACCTGGTTAAAGTTCTGTCCCATGTGCCTAAGCTCTCAGAAAATCGCTCTGTCCTCTAACCTGAAAGTTCCAGTTTGGACTTCTATATACAGGACTATATGCAGCAACAGAACAGCATATAAAAAAGTGTCATGAAATTCCTTTAGTTCAGTCCCAAAAGAAAGTGCTTACTGGGTTCAAATTCCTCCAGGGAACCCCAGGTCACTTTTCTTTTCTGGACTAGGGCAGAATTGAAGTAGTGACCAACGGAGAAGCCCTGCAAAGGCAGTCTGTTAGAGTCATCTCCTCTAACATATTTCACAACAAATTTCATTAGCCTAGATAGGATCCTGCTCTGCTGCACTTCCAAGCACACTAAATCACAATTCTTTCACATCTTGATTCAGAAACCAATGCAATCAGTTTCAGCTAATTATACATCCAACTTGCGAGTTTGTAAAGAAGTTGTACGGTGCTCATGTCACCATGTATAGCTGGACCATTGCTGGAAAGCAGGGTTTTGGCAAGGATACTTTGTGTGTGAAAACGTGGTTTTAAATGTATGAAAAATTGCAGAGAGAGTTTCAAAGCAGACTTTCTTTTTAATGTTTGTGGGCCTGCTTCTGCTTCTACTGAAATTAATAGCAATAATTTCAATAGCAATTCCTGCCACTGACTTCAGTGGAAGAACGGCCAAGGTCTCTATTCCATAGAAATTCTAGCAGTAAAACACAAGAAATTCATTTTAGCTATTACATTTTGGAAGGCTAACAACAGCTGTGTGAAGAACTGAACCTGTATCTCCCAGGGAGACACATAACACTTAAATCACTAAGCCATTCCCTTTGATATTCTTGCTGTATTATAAAATTAATCTTTTGTAGCAATTAATTAGAGTAGTTATGAGGAAAGTCATGCAGCCTGAGACTCACATTTATTGCTCAGTGTGGCCTTGTTTGTTTAGTCAGATTCCCTTAAGCCATTAATAGAGCTTTATGTTAATTTCCTTAATGCTTCCAATCAGCATGTTCAGAGTTACAACTCCATCAGGGCTTCACAGATTATCTGAACATATAGTACAAGTAAACAGTAGATGCTACTTCCCTCCGCATGTCAATCTCCCTCCATACCCTAATGAGATTATGTCTATACCAGTCAAAAATGTTAGAGATAAGTAAGTGAAACTCCTTGGGCTGCAACTGAACTTTCTGACAAATTCAGCCCTGAAGAGGTTAAAAATAAAAAAGCTGCCTGGGTTTGTTGCTGAAACTGTGAATAAGTAAAGAAAGCAAGTACATTCTTTAGCCAGATTTCTTGTCTCCAAAGGTATTTCTCTGGAAATGCTTGAAAAGCTGGGTAAAGCACAGTCACAATTTTCTTGAAAGGAAGTGAGCTAAGAGTTAATCTTGAAAATGTCAGACCTAAATACTGAACTGGAATTTATTCAAATGCCTTTCATGTCTAATGCATAAAGCCTAGTTGTTCCATCAAAGTCGCTTTGAATCAACCCTAGGTACTTAAACATGCGAAAAAGCCTAATCTCATGTAGGAGATTTTGAGCTTATATATGTAACTTAACAACTGGCCTAAATCTCCCATTGATCTCAGATTCTAGTAGTGATATGGAAACAGCCAGGCACTTGTCTCGGGATGCCAGAGAATGGTAACTACATTTGTTACACTTTCCTGAAGAAATCAGGCAATGGAAAAATTAAACACTACTGTGCTAAAAATAAATTATTACACCCCTTAAAACAATCAAACAAACATCCCCAGTCCAAAACGAGTGGTGATCGCTACACAGTGGCTGCTTAATGCACTTAGCTATGTATGCATTCCTCTTCAGACTCTAGAGCAGCTACTCATAGCTGCAGAACTGGAGTAATGATCACAAAGTCCTTCATTTCTGCAACTGTGACTGCTAAAAATGGGAGTCTGAGGCTGTTTCAAAAAGCCAGGAAGCCCTCAGAACAGAATGCAAACAGCAGCTTGAAGGTTGCGTACCTCACGGAGAGACCAGGTGATCCATTCCACAAAGGCAGAAGCTTCCAGTGTGGACAACAGATCAGACCACGGTAGGCCAAACCCTCTGAGCTGCTTCAGGTACAGGACCATGGACCCCAGCACGGGCTAATTGACCTTCTCACCCAATCATTTACCCACTGGATTTATGTGTCTCTCCCCATCTCCTCAAAACTTGCAAGTCACCCAGAGTTGACCAATCTCGATGGCCACTGATATATTTGTCACAGATAGTTTAAACTTGGGCATGCCAGCATTACTTGTGAGAAGAGGTTTGATCCTTAAATATCTCTTCATTGCTGAGCAGAGGACTAGCTCTTTCAACAGTCTTTTGTCTTGGTCCTGATCAGCAAGAGCAATCATAAATCAGTGTTTCTATTTACATGCTGGCTTCTCTTATTATTACTATTTACAATGGTGGGTGGGGGGGCTGTTCTGTGTTGAAAAAATTATTTTTATGGCCTTATTTCATTTCTCTTCTTCCTCCCCCTCCTGGGCTTCCTACTTATGGTCAAACCTTACACTCTGCAAATATGTATGTTCACTGTAGTCCAAAGGCACTGCCTTTCTATCAGCCTTTTGGAACAGGCTGCACTAAAGAAAAGCTGTGGGATGCTGAACCTATTACTGAGTAGCTCATTGAGCTCTGAGATCTTTGCTCTAGAGATGAACCTAGAGAAAAAAGATGAGACATATATTCTGAGAGAAATGGATATGTGCATGTCGGTGGTATAACAGTTTCTAATCAATATTAAACCTCTAACTGCCAAGATCAATAACAGCTGCAGGGTTATAGCTGTCACATAGTTTCTCAAACATATCAGCTAATAATGATTTTTGCTTTGTGTTTTTTGTATCTAGCGGCTGAGGAATCTCTACTTTCATCTTTAATTTTTTCAATATTGAAATTCATATATGCTCTCATGATCAGATGTCAAGGCCATGAGTAAGCTTATCCCCTAGCTTAACAGACAATAAACACACCACAAAGATCCTACACTCTTTCCAAAATAGAGTTCTGTAATGTGAGTTAATGTGGAGTCACAGACTTTTTTCAGTAATGGAGCTGGTCAATAGCTTTTGGTTTGGGGAACTGTCTGCCAGCAACAAAAGCAATACTGCAACAGTTCAACGTGATACTTGAACGGGAAGAGTTGTTCTCTATCGTGTTGTTTCCTGTACCTTAAAAAAGAGCTGGTAAATTGTCACTGCCTACAGTTCCTCAGGAATATGATAGCATCTGATTGAATCACCTACTTAAGAATCCTTTTCTCCTATGTTTTTCCATCAGGAGATGTTGACTCTCACCATCTCACAGACAAGTGAAACAATTTCATTTTCTGGTGAAGTTGTAGCTTTGTTGTAGTTGCAAAGGTAGAGAAGTGGGCAGGGTCTAAGCAAAAGCATAATATATTTTATGAGACTAATCACTGTTATAGGAAAAACTGATACACTTTTAGGCACATGATTTTTTAAATATGAAGTTCAACTGTATAAATGCAATTGTTGGACTCTTTGACAGAAAAAGTAATTAGTTTCATTGGAAAAGGGATGGGTTACAAAGCTTCAAGTTTATCAAGCTGTACCAATTTGGACTATTCACCTGGGAAATTTTAAGTGCTATATGGTTTTTGCTCTTTAGGTGAACATGGAGTTGCAGTGTGCCCTGACAGAGAAGTGACAAGAGTTTTTGTAGTGCCCTCAAAGCAGAAAAGGAAATTAATTTTATATATTTCTTTCTTGTCTCCTCTCTCATTCTGATAATAGTGTGGCTGTGAGCGCCCTGTTCCTTTACTGTTTACAGTCTATGTTATTACCAGAACTTGAGAAAAAGCCCCATGCAATAAGAGCTCTTTGCCAACTTATTACCCTCAATGCCAACTGCTACACAGTGGAGGAGATAAGACTTCCTTTCTTCTGCTGTGTCCTACCATGAAGGAAGGGCATAGATTTTGTTTAAATAAATCACGCTAAAATTTGGATATAAAAATGAACATCTTTTTAGTAGAATACTTTAATATGCACAGTGTATAACTGATGTACACACAGTAGGAGCAAAGATACTTGCTTTTATTGTTTCAATTAATAAATATATTACAGGAAAACAGGCATGATCACCCCTAAAAGCAGGCAACATCTTAAAAAACGAAGAGCTCAAATTTTAATGCTATCCCCCTTTCTCCTCTTATCTGTGAGTTTTTGTGAAAACCAAAGCTTATCAGGAATGTCTGTAAGAGATTGTTTTTGCTTGGTTTCAAAACTGCTTTTCTTTGTTGGCATTCAGTGGTTTTACAAGAGAAAATAATGAAAGCAAATAAAACCTGTAACCATCCCCAGTGGGGCAGAAGTCAAATGAGAGAAAGCTGATGTCTTTGAGCTGACCGAGCCACAATAGACAGGTCTTAACAGAGTAAGGCATTCCAGAGACTGAGTTAGGAACTGTCAAACCTACCTCACTAACACCAATTAATTGGGAGATAGGGGGATCTTAGAGTTTGGATCAAAGCCTTTCTTGTCCAGATGAAAGATCACATCAGCTTTGAAAGAAAGCTCCAGATGTCTATGGAAAAAAAAATAATCCCTCTTCCATTCAGCTTGTTTTTCAGTGAATTTTGAATTACTTTGTCAAGAAGAACAAAATAACATCCCAGCTGGAGAATGTGTCAGATGTTTCATTTAAAAACAATATGAAGTCAGGAAGGTGGTAGCCAACTTAGAGGGACTGTTTGATCCTTTCCCAAGATTCCATTGCTTTTGAGGCTGAGCAATATTAAATCATTTGCTCTAATCAGTTCTCCATTTAAGAACAAGCAATCTTTAAAAAATAAACAAAAAACCCCCAACTAACTGCACTCTCCTCCTTCATACAAGGATGTCATGGCATCAGCATGTAGTGCACGATACGGCAAACTACATCCAGGAATAGTGACCTCACTGTGCTGTAACTTACTAAAAAGGTTACAGTGGTTATCAACCAAATTGGCTTAATAGTGTTCCATAAAAAGTTATGTGAATAGTAAATTCAAATATATTTGATACATTAGTGGATCAGAAAAACTTACCGGAAAACAGTACCTGACACCATGTTCATTGCCTCATCCATTTTAGAGAGCATATAGATGAGCTGATAGCTTTAGAGATTAATACACCCAAGTGCTTCATTGCTAGCAAGGAACAGACGTATTAGCGAACATTAAACGCAGTCAAACATACTACGGACTTTGTTTTGGGGACATAAAGTGCACACTTAGTGGCAGTGGGTGTTTTGCCAGGGTAAGGCTGCAATATGGACTCATCCTCTGTTCACTTGTTGTAATTCCATGCTTATGCTTGTGTTTTAATTCTGAGTGAGAACACGGTCAAGGGACATGAGAGTTTCTTTGTTATGCAAGTGGATCAACAGTCTTGAGTTATTTTAGCATTTGTTGGGAAGGATTTTCAGGCAAGTGTTCAAAGAGCACATAAAAATGCAAGATGTCAAGGTGAAATTGTTGGAGTAATCAAAGTGGATTTAAGCCTAGGCATTGGAATAAGAAGGTTTTGTAGCTTAGGAAGAAGTACCCAACAGCTGTAGACTGCTAGTTCAAGAAAGAATTCTGCTGTGCTGTACCAACTACATTATGTTCAGAAATAGTTTTGCTTCTGCCTGCTATGACTCTGGGCATTATTTAGACTCCCTGTAGAAATATATTTACCACACAGAGGGATTTATACAAACCCAAAGAACAAAGTACTCCAAGTTTTGGTGAAGTATGGATCAAATTCAGAGGTACCTTCCTCAGCTTCTTCTCTCTGAGAGGAACAGGAGGCCAGTGTTCCCTCTTAGACTTGGAATTCACCTATGCGCAGTAATCTTGTTTGGACAGGGATCGGTATGCCAAAGGCACGTGTTGAAAACTGCAGAGTGGAAAGCGCACGATGGCTCGAAATACAGGACCTAAATTTATGGTTCCTTTGAGCTGTGCGAGCATTAAATATTTGGATCAGAAATGTGCAGTTCAAAATCGTGATTTTCAGCTTATTTTGAAAAGAAACAAGCTTTCAGGTATTGTGAACACTTGTTTATACAGTGTTACTGCTGCTCATATTTGCTTTGATTTAAAATTACAGAAGCAGAAGTAAAAATATTCCACCCTCTTAAATACCAATAAAATGCGTGAATTATCTTATAAATAAAAAAGTCCATAAAATAACAGATTTGGAAATATTCATATAAATATTCTGCTGTAAGCAAACCCATTGACTGAACAAAATAAATTTATAAATTTAGGGGAGAACAACAGCAGAAAACAATGAGGATTCATTCCTTTTGGAAAGCAAAGTGGATAAATAGGTTTAGTCACCTCCATCCCAAGAGAGTCTCAGAGCATGCATTTTTTTCAAGGTAAAGTCCAAAGAACTGCATTGCATTTTGAATTCCATTTTAAAACTAATTAAAGGTTTGATTGTGCCACTTTCTCTGTGTTGGAATGCACTTCAATATGTACTCAGCTTAAGGCATGTGCTCAAGGAGAGCTACTCAAGCACTTAACATCATTAACTATGATTTTATGTGCTTTTCTGGATCTGGGCCGAAATGTATAGAGCGTATTACTCATCTTGCAAGTGAATGGCAAAAATTAATGTCATCTAAGCAATTAATGAAATGGATTTACTCCAGATCTAGGTTGCTATATCTCAGACCAGCGCCTTCTGATTTAATTTAAACATTCAGGTTATTTTAAGTCAGATGTGCAGGGTTATATGGAAGAATTCAGATTTTGTTTACAGAGCCACCAAAATAGTATCATAAAAATATATTTAGAGGCCAGGTTAACTAATGGGGATATTTAAAATGTGTTTTGGTATTCTTTCCTGTCCACACTGTATTTTTGTTTGTTACTATATTTTAAGCTAATGTCATTTGCAATAATTTTGCTAAGTGTTTTTGATTGCAAGCAAAGAGCTAAAGAGCAAGTGACAATTCTGATCCCAGTTACCAGTAAGGCTTCCTAGCATCATATATTCCCCAATCATGTGCCTAAAAAGCTCTGTTAAATAAATATCTCATGCCCCCATGTGGTTAAATTGAGAGACTGCGGAATAAATCCTTTCGAGTTGCTTTTCCGTTTCTTTTTATTTGCATACAGCGTTATGTGCCCAAAGGATGAATGATAGCCAACGTGCCTAATAGCCTAATTTAGATATTTTACCGATAATGGAGGTCTGCACATAAGTAAAATCTAGAAAACGATGAGCTGTTTTAGGCGCTACCATGACCTAACCTAGGATAGAGTGCACAAAAATCTGACAAAAAATGTTTCATGTGAAATTGTAGTATGTACTGCTTTGGTCAGTGCTTAGGAGGGCACTAGCTAAAATCGACTTATTAATGTCCAGGCATCTAGGTTTTTAGGTATAGTTTAATTAAAAATACACCCTGAAAATACCAACTTATGGTCTCAATAAGTAGATTTAGTGTCAAGGAGAGGGATGTGTGTGCTTTTTGCCTAAACAAATGTCCTGTCTTAGGAGCCTTGGCAAAGCAGATATATCAAGATAGATTTTTTAGTGTATTTCTTCACATCTCAGACTGAAGAATAAGACAATTATTATTATGCGTCACATACAGCATCTTGGTTTTTACAACAAAAAGAAACAAAGAATTACACATATGTGACCAATCCTATGACTCTGCAGCGGTGTTTTTCTGGATTAGAATTAGAGATAACTCAGTATTCATAATAAAACTCCTTTCCAATAATTTGTGTTCATCTACAATCGCGGTCCTGCAGACATGTCTATTATATACCCATTAGTCTGCATGTGGAGACAGAGATTCAGTTCCTCTTGGCCACAGACATACTTTTTGACCTGTAGTAAAATCACTGAAAGTTGCACTGAAAGATGTTGCTAGAGACATGGATTTTTTCTAAATCTCAAGGTCAGTTACTTCCATCAAAAACCAAAAGCTTCTGGGCATCCCCTACCTCTCTATTCAAATGCTTTTAACTCTCCTAACTAAGCAGCTCCCCAGTCCTGCTGGCAAGTTTGTGATGCCTCTGCTCTCAGCGTTCAGGGTACTGAGATTGTCCAACTGAGCTGATTGTTAGACACTTACATTTATTTATTTGCACTAAGTAATCGGCACAGTTACCTGTGGAGCGGAATACGTCTGTGATGCTACAGCAGCCTAGCACATGACTCCTAAATTAGCTACCTACCGTGTTCATCCCCTTTTGCTTTGATTACCTCCCTGCCACACTCACAACTAATCAAATTAACGGCTATGTTTACCTGTTCTGAACCAAAATCCATCGCGTAGCATTAGAATGATCAAGCCCCAGACCTGCCTCTTGCTCAAGCCCAGCACCTGCCTGTGATGTACCACGCTGACCTCCCCTCAGCCTTCTATTACAGTGACATCCTGGGTGAGCGGCTGGTGAGATGGACTTTAATTGAGAAATTAATATACAGCAGGGGGCAAGAAAGAGAAAAGAAAATACGTGAAAGTGGGAGTCATACAGCTGTTTGTCATCCAGCAATGTGAAATGGGTAGTAATTACGCCCTCCTGCGTCTGGACAAATTGTTGCTAAATTAAACAGTCTTTACAGAGGCAAAAAGGCAGAAAAGGAGCTTCCCTGCTCTGTCCCCAGCCTCTGGCAGCCTGCTCCTAAAAAATCATTGTAATTGTTCTGCAAAAACAAATGCAAGAGTATAGGGAGCTATATGATAGCACTAGGTGACTGTTATTAATATCTCCAGTGATGTACTGTTGTAAATAGAAAAATAAACAGCTCACTACTGTAAAAAATTACAGGGCTGTAAATCCTCCAGAGGATTGTGGTGATATCATAAACTATAAGAGCAAAGCTCAAGTGGCCTCATACAGTCACCACAATCCAGCGATGGAATTATAGCCCTATAACTCAAAATTTACTTAGTTCTTACACTTTACAGAGCAATAAACTGAGTTTTGGATCAACACCCTGCACAGACTGTCCAGGTTTGCTCTTCTCCTGATTTTTTTTCCCTCTTACTCTCCCTTCACAGGCACCGCACACGGTTGTCATTGTGCTTCCCAGTGCTTCCCTTACCATGCAACAACCAGAGTTCTTTGCTGCCGGGACTCAAACTCCCTGATTTTGTCTCTCAGAAAATCTGTGCAAGGTTCAAAGAACTGAGCAGCAAACAAACTGACTTGGCATCTTATAAGGATTTTGAGGAACAATGCGGTATTAAAACTTCCTCTGCACGTGTTTATCTAATGTCCAAGCTAATACATCAAGAATTAAAAAGTGACTCTTCCAGGCCATTGCAAGCCCATCCCAGAAATGTTGGGCACTACTGGTAACTCCTAGCAGGATCAGAATGTTCTTTGCTCATAAATTAGGGACACATTGTGCAATAGTTTCAAAATGTTCTCTTTCAAAACAAAAGCACACAGCTGCTTCAGTATATATATCCCACAAATCAACATAGTAATTAAACATATTCTAATTCAAAGCACACAAGTAATCCTGTTTTTTTCTCTAGATTCTTTCAGTTGAAAATGGCATGTTCCATCTTTTATTCAGGTGCTAGATTTGTCCTCTCAGCACTCGTTATGTATTTCTTTGTGTACTTTCCCCATTCAGCTGCCCCAGGATGTCACAGAGGAGCTGTACAACACCCAGGGCACGGGCTCCAGTACTCACTTGCACCTTACCACTCCCAGTCTTCCCATTAGAAACCTACTGATCCTACGGTCACACCGCAGAGACTGGTAATCAGATCTTCACAAGAATCTGTCCTCTATGTTTCAGATGAACACGAATGCACAGACCATTAAAAAAATTGAGAGGGAGGTAAAGTAGTAGAGTGACACATTTTTAACAAGAACATAAAACTTTCAGTGCTAAAGCAGCCAAGCTGTCCAGCTAGCTTAGCATCCCATTTCAAGCAATGCCCAGCATTGTGTGTTTCTAAGAAAGCTGCACAAAATCTGCAATAATCATATTGTTAATCCTGCCTGTTTTCTGTCAAGTTGGTACCTCTCTTCCCAAGCCCCACTTCAGTTAGCTGAGAATGACCCTCTCCCCGGTAGGTGGCCCTGGCAGGAGGCTTGCTCAGCGGCTTCCTGGTTCATGGCTGTTCCTCACTTCTTTCCCAGCTGAGATGACAGCAGAGAATTCCGTCAAGCCTTTTTCTGGCTCCAGCTTATCTGATCAACAGCAAAGGGAGCTGGCAGGAGCTGGCAGGCCTCTGGAGCTGGCAAAGAGTGGCAGGCTGCCTTTTGGTGGCCCGGTTTGTCAGAGGTGAGCACAGCCCTGACCCTGATGTGGGGAGATGCACGCTTGAAATGAGGCAGAAGTCCACCTCTCCCCATGCTCATGGTGGTGGGATGGGGACCTTTTGAGCTAGGTTTGTGAATTATTATTCCTATGCAAGCATCAAAAATAACTCCCATGGCTGCAGGGTGGTGGCTGTGCTGCTTCACATTCCCTGTCACTTTTCCACAACGTAAAGAGATGTTACAGGTCTCGTGGCTCTAACACCCAGCTCAAGGTTAACTGATGGCACAGTCAGATCATTGACCACCACATGCAAAGTCCAGTATTCCCAGTGAAATCCTACTTCACGTTCCAGGATACTGTCCAACGTCACTGTCGTAAACCAGCAGCGATGAAAAGGACAGGTTTTTCTCTCCCTTTTTCCCTTCAAAAAGCTACATTGAGAAAGAAGAGAGAGAGAAGCTTTATTTCAAATGAGATGGGCCTGCTTCTCCAGCTTTGTCAGTAAAATGCTTGCAGCCTCTTTCTCCCTCCAAGAAAGATAGGTGTTTTCCTTTATTTTTTTACCTCTCCTAAATTGCATACATTTTTTCCTAAAGTGAAAATCAGACCCTGCAACCCACAATTCAGCTAATGAACAGTGTAATCTGCACTCCCCTCAGTGTTTATATACAAGGCACAGGGGAACTATTAAATGAGCACAATATTTCTAGAAAAATATCATTCTGAAAAAGGGGAGAAAAAGGAATGACGGTATCTGCACCTACATCTAACACAGGTTCCAAACTGAAAAAAGGAAAGGGGAATAATAAATCTATTAAGAGTTCCTTGGTTAGTAGTTAACTTGAATAAAAGCTGCTAATGATTTTTTAAAGTCCTGAAAGAGTTTTTAAGACATAATTTAACGTGGTTTTTTTTTTTCTCATGCACTTTGCATTGCTGCCTGTGGACCCTAGATTTAATCAGATTTCTCGTTCTTCTAAGACTTTATGAAGTCTTTCTTGATTTGCAGCCAACCAAAGCACTTTTAATAATGTATGGTAAAAGGGTTTAATTTTTAATAGACAAGAATGGGCTAGAGCTGCTACACAATGTAGTAGATTGGTAAGTACAGTATTACACTCTGCAGAGTAGTTAGTAAAAAAGAAGAATGTATTTATATCCCAAATGTTATTGAAAACATGTTTATTTTATTACTAACATGAATGTATAATTGAAGAACCTGTCTAACACAAAATTATTGTTCACACCTTATTTACCAAGAAGATAAAGTCGTTTTCAGCTTGTTACCATAATAACTCAAGCCTCTCATTGTTTTCTGCCTCTCATGCTATTCTGCTGCTCCAAAAGCTCAAAGGAAAAAAAATTATTAAGAAGTCAAGATACACATTCATATCCTGGATTCAGCTAATCAAGAGGGAAAATATCTAACACTGGAGACCAATTCATAGGATTTAACCTTAAAATAAGATTATTTTTACCTTGATATTTCCATGCATTTGTCCTTTGTTTACCACTACCCAGCTAACAGGTAAGCTCAGAGCTACATGCAGATGAAAATCTGGTTCAAAACTGAAGGTCTGATTCTGCAAATCAGAGAGGGCTGTTTCATAAAGGTTGTTTTTCCTTACCAAGCTGTGGTATGCAAACAAGGGAGCTTCCATGGTAGACTAAATTCCCCTATTCTTCTGCAAAATCCCAAAAACTCCACTAATGTCTAATAAAGACAGAACTTGTCACTGTGCCCACAGTAATTGTACAGATGTTGAGGCTTTATACCTATGGTATTTCAGCAGAGTTTTTTCTGATTTAGCGTGGGTTTCCTAATGAAGTGAGGTTAATTTGTTTCTCTGTGTATAAGTGTGAATTATCTATCACCCTTGATAACTTCCAAATCTAGAAGCCAAGTTCAGTTGAATTTTGCAGGGAGAAGTCTCGCTGATATTCCACTTCATGATAACAGGCATGGCAAGAGAGGATAGACACGCTGCTCATGCAGAGACCCTACAGTAAGGTTAATCCTTACTGGACCTCAGAGAATATACACTGTCATTTACTTTTCAGTCACAAAGTCATGGGAAACCAAGGTTCAATGATTCCTCTGATGACTGAAACATTTATTTTCAGCGTGAGAGGGACACCAGGCCTACATCCATATACAATGCCAGGATACTGAGTGCAGTGGAGGTATGACCATCTCCTTAGAGCCATATATAGTCTGGGAAAATACACCTTGGATTGTGCAGCAGAACTGAAGCACAACACAGCAAAACCAGCACAATCCACTGCATGCCATAGGAATGGGTGAAAAATGAATGAACGGCTTGCCGAGGAAAGAAATGATACATTTTTAAATCTTCTTACTTCAAAATGAGCCATAGAATAGGTCATATAATACATAATGGCAAAATGAATATATTATGAATCATTTATCATTATGGAAATGTGCAGAAACGTGCAGATGCTTATTGGTGGCATGAGTCATACAACATACTATTTTCACACAATATGTTGTTAATAATAGATAAGGATTTATCAGTATATTCTTTTATAAAGAAGAAGCAATATTAAAACTTATTCTTTCACTGGAATCAAATAACTTACTGCGTACTGAGTTGCTTATGAAATTGAGCTACTCTTGCCATTACAACTAACTACATTTTAATGTCAAATTTTTAAAATAGATATGTCACTGCAGTAACTCATCACAGATCAGATCCACCTTACTGTTGACCACTAAGGCAAAATAAATGCTCTTCCCTGTGCCTACCGACACTAAATGAAGAGAAAAAACCCAAAAAACAAGCAAGCACTACCTTGTCCTAGTTTGTACTGTGCACCTGCTGGAAAACTCTTAAAATTGGCCCTGCCTGTGAGGCTTGTTTCACATATATATGGGAAGGCTTGCTTCCATTTAATGGGGAATTTTCGAAACAGAAGTTCAGTTATGGTCAAGTCTTCTGAATAGCTTGGCTGATGAGTGATGTAAAATACCAAGACAAAACAAGCATGGGAGTAGAGGCTAGGACCTCCTAAGTTGTTTTCAACAGTACTTAGAGCCCTCTCCCCTCCACATGCCTTAATTAGACCCTTTGTGGATCAAGCTGGAGCAATTCAAGAATAGACAACTCTCTTCCCCAACACGTGCCACCAACAAATATGCCTTCCCTCCCCAAATAAATAATTTTAATAGATCATGCCAGGATGTCTCAGCTGCCTCAGTTTGAAGCCAGCTGGGCCAGTTTATACCACTACTGAAGTAGTGTCTAAACACAACAGAATTTGCAGTCGCCTTGATGAAGAGTGCTCACATTATACATTCTGGTACTTGAGCACTAGAGTCTGGTAAGTCCTTCCTCAGGAAAGATAATGAACAGTCATCATAACTGCTTGACTTGAAATTTCCAAAGAGTTCCTGCTGTAGAGCCATCAAAGGCAAATTAATCCGTAAGAAAGTACGGACTGCCTGGCATGCAAAACACCTGAAAACTTCACGTTGATTAGAAAATCAACATATATTGGAGACAAACTGAATGTCAAGAAAACCTGATGCGGCTTAGACAACAACAATACATTTTCCTATTCTGTCTAGGGAAAACAGAATTTGTATTTGTGCCAAACAATGGAGGAGTGTTTTTGGATCTTGCCAATTCCATTTAATTTAGAAAGCAAATATCTTCACACAGTTAATTGAAAGACCATTGATCAAGAGAGGTTCATAAACCAGTAGCTAGGTAAAATGACCACATGTTAGATAGATATTAGTGCATGAATTGCATTCATTATTGTCTTTATTGTTACCATAAAGAAAAGGAATTTGGAAAATCCATCTGTTCCCACAGATGGAAGCCCCCTGACACGAGGCTCCAGAAAGTCAGGAACCTGCACTCAGCCCTCAGTGAAAATAGGCACTTGCTGCCCCTGACCTGCCAGAGCACCAAGAGGGCATGGGCTCCTTTTAGACGTCTTCTCCATTGATATCTTCCTTTTATTCCCTCTGTTTTCCAAATAAGTTGGCCTAAACTCGCAAATACCAAAATTTTGTTATCCCCAAAACTCCATTTCCCTACAGAGAATATTTATTATTTAAAAAAAGAAGAAGAAAAGGCCAAAAAAAAGGAGAGAGAAATCACCTACTCTGAAAGAAGGGCTATTACCAAGGCACTCAGAGGACAGATTAAGCTTTCTTACTTCCTACATACGTTTGTTTATGTATGCACATACAACCACTCTTCATGAATCATTACTGGTCCAGTATCTTTTCCCTCCCTGTCTACCACATCCCACTCTAAAACAACATCTTGTGAAACAGTCTCAGAAAATGAAAAGGGGAAGCACTGTCCCTTGAGACTGTGCAGAACCATGCTTATTCTCCCATCATACTTCATTTTTTCCAGCAGTTTTCTGAAGGAAGCGCCAGATCTTTGAACCCAACCTTTTCTGCTGTCAGCCAGGGCCAGAAGGATTACACACAGCAAAGAAACCAAGAGGAAATGAATGTAAATAGTGTCTAAAACAACAAGGGAAGGCTGCACACAAAAGCCAGTGACTAATTAAAATGCATTCTTTTCCCACAGGGCTTCCTAATTAGCTTACTAATACCATTCTCATCTGTTTTAACAATTTAATGGGTCTCCTGTCACATAAAAAATGGGCAGAATCTTTCACACCCTTTCCACCTGGGGAAGTTCACCTGTGAGAAACTGTTCCCTTTTCACTTCCAGCTCTGTCAAGGGGATTTCTCTCTCCCCTGGGAAGGGAGGCATTTCCCCACACGCACTGTGCCAGGCAGGTTCACCCCAGATACCAGCAGCAAGCCACTTGGGTAGGGTCCTCCCAGCAGCTCTCCCCAAAGAGCTGTGCTTCCAGATGCTACCTCTACAGCTGTCTCCCAGGTCAGCGCTCACATCTGGTTGACCCCTTAGTTTCAGTCCCACCCCCTCAGCTTGGCTGGCATGGCAACCCGACGCCCCAGTGTTCAAAAGTCTAGTGGCCCTTATCTCGGGCACAGGATTACTCCTGATCCCTGAACTCATCCCCCAGAGTTCAGAGACCTCATGGGAGAAAATCCAACACCTCTCTGATGCAGGTACACTAGCCATCTGGAGTGAATATGGGGAATGATGGCAGGTGGGTGGGCACTGAAGCAGGGCTAAAAGAGCGGTATTTCACAGGAATTACCAGGCGAGATCACAGACGTTGCCTATCTAGTCCACTGTTTGCCAGATGGTTCACTAGAAAGTATGAGCGTCTGGTAGTAGGCATTATGCAACATCTCCTCTCCTCATGTCATCCTCTCCTCATGTCATCCTCTCCTCAAGAAGGCTTCAGATTCCCTTTAAAATTGCTTACTCTTGTCACCTTCAAGGAGACACCCTCAACACACTGTCATCCTACCCTAGATGATCCCCAGTAATTATAGGAGATGGGGGACCATGTTTCTATGGGGAATGGGGACAAGACGGTCCAAACTTGGAGAACAGGGGCTTGCCGCTTCTCATCCTATTGGATAAGGATTAAATTGTGGTAGAGGGAAAGAAGAAGTTATTTCTCGTAAGGAGATCATTGGAATTAATTTTTCTTCTTTTTTTCACTTTTGTAGCTCCAGTAAACAATTCAGGTGATAGGTCTAGTTGTTTCCTGTTATCTTGGTCAAGTTAGAGGTACAGTCACATCAGAGCAGTTTCTAACATATAACCTTGTGGTTCTCATGAGTCCAAAAGAAGGTTTGAGTATCTTGTTAGCTCTAATACAAAGCCACTTAAAGCCTCCAGGATCTCAGTTTTGGAGAATCTAAGGCAGAAATGACTCCATGCATGCCACACAACTTTAAACTCATAAAAATAGCCAACTTAATTCTAAAATGAGGTTACTTGCAAATCCTTCAGCTACACAGCACAGTAAATAGAGTAACATACTGTCAACAGATAAACAATCAAAGAATCATAGAATGGTTAGACTTGGAAGGGGCCTTAAAGATCATCTAGTTCCAACCCTCCGGCTGTGGGCAAGGGAAACCTCCCACTAGACCAGGTTACTCAAGCCCCATCCAACCCGGACTTGAACACTTCCAGGGATGGGGCATCCACAGCTTCTCTGGGCAACCTGTTCCCGTGCCTTACCACCCTCATCGTAAAGAATTTCTTCTAACTGTACCTTCTTTCAGTCCATACTATCCATGCTGCCCGCAGCATAAAACATGTTCTCTCAGGACAACTTTGCCAGTGCTGTGATGGAACGGACATTCTACAACCCTGGTGTTGAATAATAACTTGTCTAGAGTCCAGTTTTCCAGTATGAGTATTTACCACGTGCAATCAGATTTCTCCTTATGCAGTTGATTGATTTTAAGTATTAACATATCAGATTTAGGCAATCATCTCAAGAACTTAAGAATAACAAATGGAAGAACAACACAATATGCCTTTTTTTTATGACAGTCTGGCCCAGGAGCCTATCTACCAACCAATGCAATATGAGTTTTAAGAGCACATTTAGTGTGCAGCCTGTATCCTCTTCTGGGACAGAACACACACGGGCAGTCCAGTGCTTTCACTGTGTGCAGAAAAATGGCAAATGCCTTCTTTAAAACGCTGTTGGAAATTTGGCCTAAAGAATATAGATCTAACATAATCTTTGAAATGTCTGAAAAGTTAACTGATGGGTAGAGTTGTGAAAGAATATTCCTAATACATGTTCAATTTAGAGCACAGACACTATCTACCACAAGAGATCTCACTGATGCATAACATTTCTTATGACCTGATCAACCACTTCAATAGACAGCACTTGATTTCAATAAGCCAAATGTCCCTAGTTGTACATAACTATAAACAAGCATTACATGGTCTAAAAGGACCATTTAAGCAGAAGAATCCTTCTAAGGACAACAATACAAAAGAAAGAAACAAGGTGTTTTTGTCTGCGTGATGGAACATTGTAGCTGTTGTAAGGGTCTACTGTTATGGCTCTCAAATTTAGCTAATTAAGACATATTTGACCAGAAGAAAATACTTGTCAGCGTGTCCCTAACAAGAAGCTATGTTAGTTAAAAAGGTTCACAAAAGAAATTCCCAACATTCTGCAAATATATTCAAATTACTTACCTAATTAAAATTAAGAATTGAAGCTTTTGAGACTGATGTCATAGGGAACAAAATCTTTTTGTCTTCTGATCATATAAAATGATGGCAGTTTTCTTTTCTGTACAGATTCTGAGCTCTCTAAGTAAGCTTAATTTGAGAAAAATGAAAGTAATTTCAGCCAAGGAGTTTATTCTTTTTGCTTTAGCCACAGTAGTCTTTCTAACATCAAATACTATGTGCCTAGATGAATCGATGAAGTCCAGCCTGCAGAGCAGAGAAGACGATGACAAATATTATGAGGTAAGATCTGTATTACTATAACATTATTTGAGGGAACTGTGGGTCCGATCCCGAGCACTTTGAATTTTTTCGCAAAGGTTCTCCTAGCCTCATTGCATGGTATTCAGCGCTACAGCACTATGAAAAAGTATGAAAAAGGCTTGTTGAAAGAATTTTCAGGAAATTAATTTGCTCGGACACACATACCATATAAATCAATTCATCTTTCAATTTTCTTGCAATACAGCCTTATGATCAGGTTGAGACTTTTCTGAAATGTTTCTTACTTACACAGCGGGGCCTCAATTAACATTCCTGTCAGGCATTTTATGCACATAATATAACAGATACATTATTAATCCAAAATTAATAAAGGCATGCTTGTAATATTCAAAGAATAATGATAAACAGAGAACATTATAAATCTAATATAGTTAATGGTCTTAAAATTCTACTCTGGAAATTGACTATAAAAATATCTTTGCAGGGTTGCACATTTGTTATGTCTCAATAGATGCCAGATCAAATTTGCAGTTCCTCTGTATTATTTTTCTTGTCTGCCCTGCAAGTACTCCCTGGGAAATGAGACAACCTCTCTTTTTGACCCATCATCACCGGTGTAATAAAGATCCTTCAAACCAAAATACAACTTTAATTATGCTAGTGAAATCCTCTGGTCTTCAGCTCACTATCTTTTATATACTTCAGGAGGGATGTGCAGGTACAATCAGAGGGATAGTTTATTTAATATTTTAATCATGGAGTATGAGCTAGGGTGGTTCATCCCCCTTCTCTCCCAGTATCTGGAGAAGCTCCTGGGAAAGTCAGCAAATGGGGACTAGGAATTGAAATCAGGATTAGTAGCATTTGTGTCTTTAACTGAGATTAAAAAACATATTTGTACATATTTGCTGTTAAGGTTTGGAACAAAAATAAGTGATTTTCAACATGCCCAGGGAAAGAACATTGCTATATAGGAAAAGGTCATGTTGATATTGCTATTTTTCAGGCAACAGCTGCCCTTTACATCAAGAGACAGGTAATATACTAGGCTCCGTTCTTCACTGTATGCCAGCATAGACAGAGAAAGTAGATTTTGTGCTGGTTGCACAAAAATTAGGAGTCCAGGAGCTCCTAGTGCATCTTGTGTACTAGTGGATGACTAAAGCAACTTAAAGCTCAGGGCAATCTCTATGCTGCAAGGCCAGAATAGGCACGATGTGGATTTGACCCAAACACTTTCCATTCTTTTCCCTAGCTGTTAGCCCAGCAGGATGTTGGGTCAAAAGCATCCACCCAGTGCTAAGGAAAAAATGAGCTACACCTTCAGGTAGCTTGGCCCATTCTCCTGTTCATCCAGTCCAGATGAGTAAGAGACTGGCTCTGTGTCAAGTCATGACATACAGTCAATATATTCCCCTCCAGACAGCTTCAGTTGGTGATATTAGCGAATGTGGACCTGATGATGACTCCTGTCCACACTTAACTGATGGCATAGGTACCAACACCTATGCCCAGAAATATTTCTGACCGACACCATTTGAATAGTTGTGGATACTGATATGGAGATGTGCTCTTGTGGTCAGCGTACTGAAAAGGTAAGCAGGATGATGTCTGCCTATGAAGTAGCTCACACTGCAATGGAGTTTAGCCGATATACTCAAAAAGCATTAAATATCCAAAAGAGAGTGTTACCCAGCAGCTTTCTCAGAAGATATGAAAATGAATGCTTTGTGTGATTGGTAGCTGGAGTAATGCCCTATAAAATGATATCATCCTTTTTTTAATTATTTTTCTTTAGATTAAAGATAATACCTTGGAAGAAAAGCAGAGGAGTCTCAATTTTGAAGAAATGAAAGACTGGGGATCAAAAAATATCATTAAAATGAACCCTCCTACAGTAAACAAGATGCCAAATTCAGTTGCTAATTTACCTCTTAGGTTTGGAAGAAATTACCCAGAAGAAAGAAGCATTAAACCATTTGCTAATTTGCCTCTGAGATTTGGGAGAGCTTTTGCGGAGAACTTATCTAGGCATGCTCCAAAGGTATCACACAGGCTTGGGAGATCTCCACTTGTTAAAAGTTCCAGTCAATCACTTCTAAATTTTCCACAGAGATTTGGGAAGTCACTGCCCATGAGTCTGTCTCAAGATGTTCAGGAATCTGAACCAGGTAATACAACGCAAGGATTCAAGCCATATATTAAAATGCGTATTAAATCAGCTTAGTGATGACCAAATACAACCATATTTCCTCAAGGGATATTCCTAAGCACTTCAATATGAGTCCAATTTGCCAAAAGACAGATTTGCAAATCAAAAAGTCTCATCATAAGAATTAGTAGAGAATGTCTTTATGATTTTTTTTCTAATAAGAAGATGCCAAATAGCCAAAGCTGGAAATGTGCATATGACAAGATTAGGTTTGACAACACTTTTTTAGATCAGGTTTCATTTTGAATAGGTTAAACCTTTGGCAAAAAAGAGTCAGAATCATTAAAATATCCCGTTTCAGTACTATAATATGACCAAACAAAACTACCTAAAAATTACTCTTCCATTTTCTAAATTTATGCAAATTAGAGTTAAAAAAAAAAAAAAAATTCCAAGCTGAACTGCAGGATTTTGAAAATGCCGGGATTTTTTTCTCATCCGAACCTTTTTTCTTCCAGGTTGTCTTACTGAGTCAATGTTTGAGATTTTGCTTTTTCATTCCAAGTTAGGATAAAAAATTTTTCTTGACATCTCAGAAATTTTTTCAGTATAGGAAAAATATTTCCTGCCCATTACTAAAAATAATTTAAACCAGCTCTTCAATAACAGTTCTTCTTATCATATCTGCTGCTTTATCTGAACTGTCCATTTGTCTTGGAACCAAGTTTCAGTTGGCTACCCCTGACTTACTTCTGACACATGTGTAAAGTAGAAGTTCAGACTAGGAAAGATAACTGATATATCAGAAGCCAAGATTCTTTCTTATTTAATTTGATTCCTTTCATTCCTTTCTGACTGTCTCACCTGATTATAACAGATTATGTTTTGTTTGTCTGATATTTTTAGGGATATGAATTCTAACAGTTACATCAATACTGGAATGAAATCATGAAGACAGAAACTGAAAGACTTGGAAAAGCTGCAACACGTTTTCAAAGCTAAAGATCATGAAAAGGAAACATAAGAACTGAAATGCAAACCTGTCCACATATTATGAATAATGTATTTACTCTGCACAAACCCTTGATGTATAAGGCAACGGTAACTGTAGTGATCATTGTAGTAGTTTACTTCCATGGCAGTGTAGTACAAATTCTATTTATTTCTGTGTGACAAATCCTGTTGGTTGTAAAACCTAATTTCAGAACAATGGCTGTATAATTGAAAGCCTTTTAAACAAAATTAAAAGAAGTGTTGTATGAATAAAGAAGCATGGTACAAATACAAAGAGTCCTATGATGTGAATAACAAACAGAGGCAGGATCAAAACTACCGGTACCCTTTGTGTCATATGCAGCTAAAGAAAATCAAGTGAGATGCAGAGAAAGCACTTTTCCTGTTGGTTATGAGTCACGTTAGATATAAATCAGAAAGGCGACTTGTCAAGAATTTGCCACAAATAAAACCTAGCTTCTTGGATCCCCACAGAGGAATAACATCTAACCCAAGTCATATTGTAATGCAATTATCTTGGGATTTATATCTGAAATAATGCCCTCCCTAAGGGCCTACAAGATCTACCCTGTGGGTGTCCCGAGTCCTCTGTTAATGTGCACGACATTACAGCTACCAGATACACACGCAGAAGAGGCTACTCCATTATAAGCCCATATTTCCATTTCATATTTCTTATGAAAACCATTCCCTTCTAAGTGGAATGTTGTGTGTTTAGGTTTCCTCCAAAACTGAGTTTTCAGTAAGCTTTGAAGAGAAGCTGAATTCACATGTGTTACAGGGAAGCCAAATCCGGTGGGCTATGGGATCTAAGGGATTCTTTCTCCTGGCCTTCAGATACTACCTCAGACCATGACACCAGGTCTGGCCAACAGTGGGGCTAGGCATCCCCAAAAAACCACACCACACGTACATACTCACACTATACAGTCACAGCTGACTACCTACAGACGAGAGCAGCACCTTTAGTTTCCACGTACACACCAGCAAGACTCACATAAACATACAAATGGGCTGATCCTCTTCTCACCCACAGGCTAATCAGACTGAAAGCTTGCTAGCAGATCTCCCACCCAAACGCACAGAAACAGGTCCCTCCAGTAGCTCTTCCAGACCGGTGGTCTCTCCAACAGCTGGCTCTCAGACCCTTGGTCCCTCCACTGTCCCAACCTATGGTCTCTCTAGTAGATGGCTCCCACACCTCTTCTCCTGCTCACAAGTCAGTCCAGCTTTAAAGTCTTATTAGAATCACACACACAGGTGGGTCTCTTAATCAGCAGCTGTTAGATGCTCAGTCTGTCCAATAGCTGGTATCCAGACAATCAGTCTTTCCAGTTGCTAGCTCTCAGACCTGCAGGTCCCTTCAACCCTCGGTCTCTATCTCCAGTTGCTGGCACTCAGACCAGTCTACTCACCAGCTCGCCTGGCTTGAAGTTTGCCAGAAGATCATACACACAGACACACAGAATAGACAGCACACTCACATAAGAAAACATCCAATTACTGAGTTTAACAATAAGAGGACACACTGTGTGATGATCAGGCAGAGGGCATAGCCACACAAAAAATAGTGACAGCAGCTTGACTGCATGCAGATGACCTCTTTTATCCCCTCCCTTATCTATTTTCCCATGCTTGTTCTTCCCCCATCTGTCTTGATCCCTCCCTTTGACTGTCTTTGGCTCTCTCCTAAACATCCCAAAATAAGTTTAGCACTTTCCCACATCCCTTAAAATATCCCATAATAAGTTTTATGTGATCCTACAAGCCATCTCAAACACCCCGTTGTGAGTTTGCTCTTTCCCATGAGATCCGTGATAACCAGTTACAGAGCGCTGGCTGAACCTCCTGAACGTGTTGAGTGGTTCCTTTAAGGTCCCATCAATCAGTGATCTAAGAGTTCTGCTCTTTGTTACTGTCTTGTTATCTCCTCTTCCTCAGGGTATGGGTATCTGAGAGTTTAATTTATTACTTCTCCTGTCTCTTGTCTTAGTCTTTTGCGCTGAATAGCCAGTAACCAGATATCCTTACATTCCACACATCTTTAGAGGAACCTGGAAAAAAACCTGATCAGACTGATCCTTTTTATCAGATAAATTCATAGTTGGGACAGAGCCTGAGCTGCCATTCCTCTACAGTTAATGCAGCTACTTAAAACACACCACTGTTCAAGCTGTGGCTGGTGAATTTAATTCAATCCAAACTAGAGAGACCACAGTCCTTAGAATGTCTAGTCTCTCTACTCATTCAGACTTGAAATATCAAAGAGATAGGGACATCTAAACAGCTATAAACAAAGAGAATGTACCTTTTGAAAACAAGAGTCCCAAACCAATCTTTGAGCTTCTCTCTGAGTCTCAGAAAAGATTCTGCCTAACAGGTGCTGGTGAAACACCAGTTTTGCAGGACAACACTTGGTACCGCAGCCGAGTCCATGCTGAAGGACACCGGTCAACAAATTATATATGTGGGGGAAAGTCCAGAACCCAGCCTATGAAGCAGAAAGTCTTGCCATTGCCTTCCACCAGAACAGGATGTTATTCTTTCTGTACTCAGGAAAACTCTGGTATTTTTTAGTGATTTACAGTCAAATGAACAGCAGAAAGAAATGACCTGAACTTTGAGTTGTGTTGTGGTCCTGCAAACCTCACTGCACATCATGTGAACGAAGAGCAAACAAGATTTGTGAGAATCCCTGAGCAGCAATAGGAGCTGCTTTTTTTAAGGCACATATCACCTAGCAACAGGGAAAGGGTACACATCAATTGGCATTAATGATGGCTGCTATGGGAGGAAAGCAGAAGCTCAAACACTGGCCCAGCAGCAAGTACAATTAGGTTGCCCTCTTATTGCAAGCTCCCCAGCACGGATACAGGAGATGGCTGTTGATTTATTTTCCCTCAGCAGAGGAAGAGCTAGGTGAAAAGTACATAAAGGGGGAATTATGCTATGCTGTGCAAAATTTCTGTTTGGTTTGAGAGCATGTGAGCCAAGAAAACAATCACTGGATAGTGCAATGGGAAGAGAAGGGGCACAACAGGCAACATACATTGCTACAGCTATTACTCACCAGATTATTTATTGTCCATATACAGATATTATTCATGAATTGGGAAAAAGCAAGGAAAGGACTCAAGTAAATCAAGTGACAGACTATCGAGGCTTACCGGCATGAATTTTAGCAGGGTTCAGGAGCTCCCATACGCGTAATATTTATGTCCGTTATTAAAGCCTCTATGCAAAAACAACACTAGGCTTATTTTAGATTCTGACTTAAGCTGAAGAGAGAAGACAGCTGACAATCTACTGATTAATTTATAAGTCCGAGGGCTCATCATGTTGCTGATTTCAATATATAATTTGGACAGATTTAGTGGAATGTAGAGAGACACTGTTTTACCCTCAAAAGGAGCCACAGGCTTGGGCATGTGGCATTTGAAATCTTTCACTCTTAGATTCACTTCAGCTGCTTTTACAACTGCTTTTGAAGACTGCAGAGTCTTCAAAAGATGACAGCTAGGCTAGCCTTGGTCATCACAGACCACTGGAAATTGCAAAACACTCAACAAGACATTTTAAAAATTGCCCCCTCTTGAAGAGTACCCATTAGCAGGAATTGGAAATGTTTTCATTGGTGACACCCACTGAAGTACATCTAGCACAGATGCATGGACACACATAAATACCCAACTCACACTTGTCCTGCTCTCCTGATGACATAAAGTATAGAAGGGCCTCAGCTAGTGCCACTCAGATCTTTTGTAGCACAGAATATTGATGAGAAAAATCTGTGCTATTAGGAAGGGGACAAGAGGCTTAAGGTATCTCCTTACGTGTGTTTTATCTCAAAGAATGATGGACAGCGGAAAATATACTTTTTCTTCTTTTCATACCTAGGCACATAGATCCTATGTAGTGATTATCCAGGTTTGGTCCTATGGCCTTACCTGGAACCATATCCAATTAAAATTTTGGTGAAAACCAGCAAAAAACAGGTTTATCTTACAGATTTCATCCCAATTATCCACTTAGAGCCCTAGCGTTTACTAGTGGAAGAAATATTCTAAACAGGCTTTCAGAAAACTCAGATATATTTGTAGGCTACCATTGTACTTGTATTACAAGAAAAGTACATGGTTTCAATGGTTTTCTAAAAACTGAAGGTATTAAATGCTATTCAAGTTCATTCCATCCCTTCATGACCATCCTCCAAGCTGCTGATCACGCATAAAGTAGAAGGAAAACCAGAAGGTTGTTTCTGTTGTTTGCAAGTCTTAAAAAACCCAGTCAGGTGATTAAGACAGACATAGGTCAGAAAAACCTTGCATAGGAAAATGCATTTTCCTACACCCCAGATTTCCAGAGGCACCCAAATATTGTTTTGTCTCACACAGCAGCACCTCAGCAGATAATTATTTCTTTTAAGGCCATGCTTTCAACCGGAGGTTGCACTAGGTGATCTCCAGAGGACCATTCCAACCCAGACTTTTTTTTGATTCTACAATTCTTCAAGCCTGGGAGATTCAAAGCTAAGACAAAACTGTTACCTCACAAATGAATCTTTATTTCTATTTCCTTATGTACCTTTATGACTTTGACCCTAGGTCCCTCACCAAGTGTAGGTCACTTGCCACAGTTTTCCTAGTCAATAGCAGTAATGATGCAGGCAGGTAGGAGCCTTTAACTGTTCCCATCTTCTGGAACTTGCTGACCAGTTAGGTTTTTCCCTCTGTTTTGTCATATTGAGGACACCTGTTCCTGTTTTGAAGCTTTTGCACTTCATATATTTATCTCCTCTTTGATGCTCATAGCTATTGACCACACTTATCAAATACCATGTTCATTGTCCTTAAGTATGACATCCAGCTACTTTGTCTCTTGCAATACATTGAAAATTGTAGGCATAAGCCAGAGAATAAACAGAAGTCAGTTTATGGTTCAACAAACAGAGCTGAAATCAAAGCATGTAACAGAAACTTCCCTCTTTTACTTCCCTCCGAATTCCTGCAATTCAGATGGACCCAAAGGGTTGCACTTACAGCTTGAGGCAGCCAATAACCAAATAAGGAATATTTTCAGTCCTTCCAATTACAGCTTCACATTCTGCCTGTTGCAAAACATTTATTCTCCTTTCTCCTCACACATATTTGATAGGCCAGTCATAATGGCTAAATATGGCTAAATATTAGAAACGGGAGGTAAAATTCACACCTGCCTATTGTAGCACAAATACGCAGACACACACAACGCCACGCATACATTGTAGGGCACATGAAGTCATCATACTGACTTTGCAAATACCACATCTGTGCACATACTGGTAACAAGTGACAGATGAGCAGTGGTTCAAAAACAGAGGCAACTATTAGGTATATCCTAACTCAAAACTGTGCTTGGGTTTTGACCCTCAGTTCCTAAAGCCACCCTACCTCACATCAAAGAGAACGTATTAAATTACTTTGCATCACTGAGATTCAAAGTATACAACAGGTCATCTTATATCTCTGAGGAGTTTTATAATAAATTTTTCAGTTGAAAACAAATAGATTTACAATTTATGGAAGTGCTACACAGAGCCAGTAAGGTCTGATGAGCTCCATGTGCTGTTCATTCCCAGCAGGGCTTAGCCGGTCCATTTCAATGAATTAGCGAAGAACAGAGAGGAACTTTTTAAAATCAGCTGCTTCTCTTAGCTGCTCAGCTCTGTGGGTACATAAAATACATCTGCATCTCAGGGTAATAAAAGTGTTTAGAATTAACTATTATATGACCAATATGGAGAATTTTATTTGTAAAAGAATGGAGACAAACTTTCTTTGAACCCTGCTGTTGAAGAGAGAGGCTCAAGGAAAAAATAAAAGCGTATGTTGGGTGCTGAGCTTGTCTTTGAGCGCAGTTACCTTTTTGACTAAGGACCTACTTGCCCTTAGGCTCATGAATTTTGAGAGCTGCAAGTTTGCCTCTCCCTCAGGAGGTATTTCAAATGAAAAGGTACAGCCTATTTCAGCAGCTGATTTCTTTTGGCAGCTATGAAAGAAAAGTCAGAAGTTTAATTTAGATGCCTGTGAAGAAATGAAATACCAGTGAAGGTACACCGGGGTACTTATACAGGGATCACATACGGCCTATGAAATCTTGAAATAAAGAAGTGTGAACATAGGTGATTCTGAATTGCTTTTGAACTAGAAGTGTTGGTCTTGTGTGGAAAGGGCAGGGGAGGGGAAAAGAGCAGCCAGTTTTCAGAAGGTACTTCCTGTGCTGGCTCAGCCACCACCGTATGCTTCTCGAAGATCCTTATTTCAAGACATTTGCTAACAAATGTATTCTTGCACATATTTAAACCGCGTATGAATTTATGAATCTCCAGGGGCAGCCTGGAGGATTACAGAGCCCACCCTCATCTCAAATTTATAACTAGTGAGAAATCCTTCCTGGGTCTTATTTCCCTCTCGTGCTAAGTGCAGACGGTGCGCAGTTTGGCACTGGCACGACAGCAGTGCAGGCTGTGCCTGCACAGTGGTGATTTTCCTCGTTACCCCAGAAATCACAAAGATGAGGGTATGGTAACTCGAGCTGACTGTGAAAAGGCGGCACATAGGAGAAAGTTTGCAGGTAATGTATAAAATAATGGCTCCCCCTCCCCGCCCTGTTTTCCAACATACAGCAGCAAAATATTCTCATCTTGTTGGTATTATCTTGACAGTGAATATTCTATTCTTGTTTTGTATAATACTGTTCTCTTAAATCCCTGCTGCATTAAATGCTCTCGTCTGCTACAAAATTTCTCGTTCAGATCCTCACCAGCTAAGCCCTAGAGACACCGCTGTGCCTGCATGTATACCTATTCTGTCTCTGTATACTTGACTGTCAGAAAAGGTGATACGCAGCAGCAGCAGCTCACTTTGGCCTTAAATGAAACTATACAACCCTCTATAAGCCTGTATTTGATAGCACTATTCATACACAGGATACATGGTAACCTTTAAACTGTATAGGATCTTTGTAAAATACAAATCGGCATTGTGGTCTGATCCTGCCCTCAGTATGGGATACATCTAAACTAACTCCACTGGAATCAACGCATTTATTGATTGCTTGACACGACATGGAAACTGAGTGCAATTAACTTATAAATAAGTTAAAGAATCACTGAAGGTGTGAAGAAGCTGCCACGTGCAATTATGCAAGAGTTTTCATGTGAACAAGTCAAAAGTGGGGCACAGGCTCTTGAACATAAATTACCTTAGCGGCTAGAACAGAAATGATTCATACCCATTTCTTTTAACATGCAATCCACATCTTCGTATTCTGGGTTATGAGGTAAAACTAAGAAAATTGTATGTAATTAATTTGACAATCTAAATAGTCAACTGCTGTACTCAAATGAAAAATATACAGAAGTACATTGTATACAGAAAAACTGGCTTGGGGATACAAAATTTTATGTTTGTTCTTTAAAGCAAAAGCAAGACATTTGGATTATGGAAATGCAATGCCTTTGAAATACCTGTCGTTGCAAAACTGGTCTGTGGCCACGAGAGGGCAGATAGAACATTCCTTGTAAAGCCTTATTTTGAGGAGAATCACGTATTCCCTTGCGGAACCTGGGCTGTGAATTACCTACCATACGAGGCTGCTGGAGGAGTTAGGAAAACGCAAACTACACATTTAGCTTTACAAAAGCTGTCTCATGAACTTTCAACGTTATCAAAGTCTGGTCCTATTCAACTTTCCATTTTTAAATAACTATTCCTAGAACAACTAAACTTAAAAAAAAATAATCACAATGGCATTTGATGTAAAGCCTGAAAAAAACCATTTCTTGAAGTCATTATTAAGCTGTGTATCAATGCTTTCTTTTTCCTTTTAGTGCTGGCTTAAGGACAAGAATATGTATCATTTCTCACTTCAAGCTTGCTTTGGCTCTTTTTGGATCTGAATGCATGTGTAATTCTCACAAGATCATGGCTATCAAAATCAGTGAGAAATCCAGTGAATGACATCTCAGTCCTCTTCATTGAAATGCTCAGATCCCTCTATTTTCTCTACCACGATTAGGGGAAAAATATGGATTGGAGAAATTACTTTTTTCCCTATTTAGCTGAGCTGGCCTCACCTTTTCTTTTTTCCCTGTTTAGCTGAGCTTGCCTCACCTTTTCTCAGCCCACAGCAGTGTAGGTAACAGAAACACAGCTTTAATCAGTTAGAAATTACCTTTCTATTTTCTCTTTCCACTGGCTATGTCACATTACACCACCTGAAGCATACTCAGTTTCAGCACGGAGTGAGCTAAAGCAGGGCTCCTTCCTCTCTTTGCTCCCAAAAAAAGGGAGTTTCCTTTATCCCACTTTCCACATAACTGCCACAGCATGGGGACACCTTCGACAGCCCTTGATTGTGGGATTGTAGGAGCAAGCAGTCAATAGGGCATTGGGTAAGGGATGAAAACTGTGGGCAAGCTATCAAGAAAAGCCATAGAGAGGCAGAAATGGAAGGACTACATGGGGAATTCACTGCAGAACAGAGGCTACAGGCTGGTCAGCCTAACCTCCATCCCTAGGAAGGTGATGGAACAACTCATCCTGGAAACCACTTACAGGCATATGAAGGACAAGAAGGTTATTGGGAATAGTCAGTATGCATTCACCATGGGAAAGCCATGCTTGACCAACCTGATGATGTTCTATGATGAAACGACTGACTTGGTACACAAGGGGAGAGCGATGGATATTGTCTACCTTGACTTCAGTAAGGGTTTCGACAATGTTCCCCGTAAAATCCTCACAGAGAAGCTCATAAATTATGGTCTGGATGAGGAGACTGAAAACTGTCTGAATGGCTGGGCCCACAGGGCGATAATCAGNACAGCTTTAATCAGTTAGAAATTACCTTTCTATTTTCTCTTTCCACTGGCTATGTCACATTACACCACCTGAAGCATACTCAGTTTCAGCACGGAGTGAGCTAAAGCAGGGCTCCTTCCTCTCTTTGCTCCCAAAAAAAGGGAGTTTCCTTTATCCCACTTTCCACATAACTGCCACAGCATGGGGACACCTTCGACAGCCCTTGATTGTGGGATTGTAGGAGCAAGCAGTCAATAGGGCATTGGGTAAGGGATGAAAACTGTGGGCAAGCTATCAAGAAAAGCCATAGAGAGGCAGAAATGGAAGGACTACATGGGGAATTCACTGCAGAACAGAGGCTACAGGCTGGTCAGCCTAACCTCCATCCCTAGGAAGGTGATGGAACAACTCATCCTGGAAACCACTTACAGGCATATGAAGGACAAGAAGGTTATTGGGAATAGTCAGTATGCATTCACCATGGGAAAGCCATGCTTGACCAACCTGATGATGTTCTATGATGAAACGACTGACTTGGTACACAAGGGGAGAGCGATGGATATTGTCTACCTTGACTTCAGTAAGGGTTTCGACAATGTTCCCCGTAAAATCCTCACAGAGAAGCTCATAAATTATGGTCTGGATGAGGAGACTGAAAACTGTCTGAATGGCTGGGCCCACAGGGCGATAATCAGTGGTACAAAGTCTAGTAGGAGGTCAGTAACAAGCAGTGTACCCCAGGGGTCAATATTGGGGCCAGTCCTGTTCAATGTCTACATTAATGATCTGGATGATGGGGCAGAGTGCAACCTCAGCAAATTCGCTGATGATACAAAATCGGGAAGAGTGGCTGACAGACCAGAGGGTCATGATGCCATCCAAAGGGACCTCAACAGNCGACAATGTTCCCCGTAAAATCCTCACAGAGAAGCTCATAAATTATGGTCTGGATGAGGAGACTGAAAACTGTCTGAATGGCTGGGCCCACAGGGCGATAATCAGTGGTACAAAGTCTAGTAGGAGGTCAGTAACAAGCAGTGTACCCCAGGGGTCAATATTGGGGCCAGTCCTGTTCAATGTCTACATTAATGATCTGGATGATGGGGCAGAGTGCAACCTCAGCAAATTCGCTGATGATACAAAATCGGGAAGAGTGGCTGACAGACCAGAGGGTCATGATGCCATCCAAAGGGACCTCAACAGGCTGGAGAAATGGATAGACAGGAACCTCATGCAGTTCAACAAAGGTAAGTGCAGTCTTGTGTGTGGGGAAGAACAACTCCGGGCATCGGTACATGCTGGGGGTTGACCAGCTGGAAAGCAGCTTTGCAGAAAAGGACCTGTGGGTGGGATGTGAGCCAACACCATGCCCTCACCACAAAGAAGGTCAATGGCATCCTAGACTGCATGAGGAGTGTGCCAGCAGGTTGGGGGAGGTGATTCTTTCCCTCTCCTCAGCACCGGTGAGGCCACACCTGGAGTACCGTGTCCAGTTTTGGGCTCCCTAGTATAAAAGAGAGATGCATATACTGCAGAGAGTACAGTGAAAGGCCACTAGGATGATGAAGGGTCTGGAACATCCCTCATGTGATGAAAGGCTGAGAAAGCTGGGACTGTTCAGCCTGGGGAAGAAAAGGCTCAGAGAGGATCTCATGAATGTACAAATATCTGAAGGTAGGGTGCAAAGAGTACAGGGTCAGGCTCTCTTCAGTGGTGCCCAATGACAGAAGCAGAGGCAATGGGCACCAACTGAAACACTGGAGGGTCCCCCTCAACATAAGGAAACGCTTTCAACTGTGAGGGTGACACAGGTCACCCAGAGAGGCTGTGAAGTCTCCCTCCTCGGAAACACGGTCCTAGGCAGACTGCTTTAGGTGGCCAAGCCTGGGCAGGGGTTACACCAGATGACCTCCAGAGATCCCTTCCAACCTCAACCATTCTGTGATTCTGTGATTTTGTGATATCCATCTTTCGCTGACCCCTTTGTCACATCAGCACAGAATAGCCACTGTACCCTGGTAAGGGAGCTATACAGCCAGGTATTGGGGACCTTAGTCCTCCCAATTTGTTGTTTCCTAAAGAAACTCACTAAGCTGATGACAGAGATACATCCAACTTCAGTACTGATAGATTTATATTGTGGGGTGACCTCTGTTGTGTGAAGATTTAGAGGGCAGAAGCGATGTCCTAAGCTTTTTCCCTCCAGTCAGCACACCCTCTATAATAACAACTAAGGCAGACCATTCCCATAGTATCTTAAAACCACAACTCTAAATCTTCCATAGTATTTTTTTGGAAGGAAATAACAGAGTTTTTCAACAGCTGAGTAATTAATGAAATGTAGGAAAAGATTCTGCTGAGCTTTTCCATACATTCAGCTCTAGACTAAGATGAAGCATGAAAAAAAAACCCCACCACTGAAAGTATTTTTTTTTTTTCAGAATATATTAAACTTCTGAACTCTGGGAATTACTGATACAGCGATATCACTTGTACCTGGCACAAACATTAAAGTGTACTTCACTTTAATGTGATGGCCAAGCCATCCATATTAAAAACAAACCAGTGGTCCAAAATCATAATAAACCAATTACTGGCTCCACTGGATAATAATAACACGACAGTGCGTTTAATAGGTATTCAGAAAAGCTATTTATGTATTATCACTTGCCAAAAGACTTGCTTCCAGCTTTTTTCACACTGCTTTTCCAAGAAAAGTAGGACCTCCAGCTAACTTTACCCTGTCTGGTGAAAGAAACAACAGAACAAAAACACTCTTTTCAAACACATCTATTTATTTTGATGCCAATTCAACTCAAACAAAAAACACACTGAGAGAAAAGAAAAGGTCAGCAGAAGAAAGTAAAACAGATCAAAATCTATCATCATGTCTGTCAAACACAAGAAGGCAGAAACATCCAGCATGCCAACTAACCATAATCCGAGCTCCACGAGTGGCCAGGTCCAACTGTTTCAAAGGATGGTGTGAAAATCCCACACAAGACCTAAGAATATTGGTATCTCTGAGAATGGGAATAAGATGTGGCAATTCACAGAAGTCCTGCAGCTATGCTGCCTGCCTCATTTAAAATGTTCTAGGCTCAGCCAATCTGTCAAGAATTGAACTGACACCCAAACGACTTCACTCAATTATTCCTAGTTGAATTTTCTGTAACAAACTAGCTTTCGGCTTGGCTTGTGGCTATATTTACTGCTGTATTCAGCAAAGGTAAAACAGCCCATCACCTACTTGTGTCTGGGATCCTAGCTCCAAACTGTGTTCTAACATCCTCCCCCCTCACGTACTAGGTAACCATCTGCTGACATCACCAGCTACCTCATGTGTATCACCCCAAAAGACCCCCAGCAGCCTCTCACTGTGACTTCAAGCACTACTAGAACACCGGCCAAAGCATACTCACAGTGCACTACCCTGGCTGAGAAGGTAGGCTTAGTTCAGAGATCTGCCCTACAGCTTCTTGTGTCTTCTCAAGACAGGCAGACAATAAAGCTTGGGGAGAGAGGGGCTACTCCCCAGATATTGTCTCCTGCTTTGGAATAATATCTCGGTGGGGTTTCGTAAGCTCAATATTTGAAAGGTTGTTGCATTTAGAAATTGAGTTTTACTCAGGTATCATTCCTCAGGACATAAATGTATTGTTTTCCTGTACCTTCCTGCCTTGCCCCACTAGAAGCTTCTCCTCATCAAAAGGCTCATAGTGAGATAATTCATTCTCTTAGCCATGGATTTCTGCAAGCTCTAGGGCTGGAATGTGAATGCTCGTGTTTCCTGCTTTGCAGAGACATCATCCTGGAAATTAGTGATTTCCTTTGTGGATGATTTCCCCTGGATCAATAAGGACTTGGGACTTTGATCCTGCCAGTGCCTGGCTCCACCTGATGTCATCATCTTTCTCCTGCTGTTATCTTCCCCTCCATATTGCCAGCCCTTTAGCCTGAGTAGTTTCACTGAGCTATAACCCCCTTGGCTTCTTCTGCCAAGGAACTGGCCCAGAACTGGACAGAGAGTAGGTGTCCTTCTGCATGCATTGCACTGTGTCCAGAGAGCATTTTTCAGGGGGATGCCTGGGCCCCTGGTCTGGAACCTGCTGCTAAAGCTAGGGGTCAAGGGCTGGGAACTTGAGGTTCCCAAGCCAGCCACCTGGAAATGCTGTGTAAGGAACTATGTTTCGGAGCTGAAGGCATGTTTTAGGATTTGTGTGGTCGCTATGGACTAGTGAAGCTGCAGGGACATGCGATGTATATGTTCAGAACACTTTGGATGAGCGGGTATGGACTACTATCTATCAGCAGGGCTGGTGTTGGTGTGATAGGTAAGACTGCAGATGGGTATAAGTTCGTATGTATGCTGTGGATTTGGAGCTGAATGCAGTCAGATCACGATCTGGTGCTACGGACAACGGCTGAAATGCCAGGAGACGGGTGAAGTAAAATTGGTGATGTAGGTCCCTGCCTCGGTGAGCAGTTGCTGTTGCGGAGTTGCAAAGAGAAGCTGCAAACTGTGGCACCTCCCTGTATGTGCAACAGGCAGGGACAAAAAACACTACTAGTCATAGGCCCCAGCTGTAATTCTGGCAGCCAGAAATAGATTTCCCAGAAAGGTCAATCAAGCTGGATAGAGAGGAAATTCTATTAGGGTCTGAACCCTGTGGACTCAGAACTGTATTACATTACAGAACCACAGCAGCACTGCTGGAAGCAAAGTCTTGCTTTGGTTTCTTACCCACTTGCAGACTGCAAATCAACAACTCTGAATATTTTTCTCTGTGCAAGCCATTAGTACTTGAATCTGAATCATTAGTATGAGATTCCCATAGTGCTCATGAAGATACCAGAGCAGACCACCCAACACTCTAGAAATCGCCAGCAGGACAGAATTAATTTGATTTTTTTCACTTGAACATGCTACATCAGCTTCTTTTCTTATAATACATATGGCCCAACCCCCAGGCATCCTAGAAGAATAACATATTTCGAATATTTTCAAATTAGTTTCCTATTTTAATAAGGCAAAGCAAAATCTTTTGCATTTCACTGCTACATGCCTGAGAAGAAAAGGGCTTGATCAAAATAGCGTTTTTGTCAAAGCTTTGCCAAAGTCAGGATAGCATCAGTGAGAAGAACATATATTGCTCCTTTCTCCCTGAGACTGTCCTCAGACTTCTCTTGTTATCATAAGATCTATATCCAAAAGCTAGCAGACCAGTAAGTACAGAGCAATGCAGAAGTGGCTTAAAGGTACAACTCAAAATGTAAGTAGGTAAATCAAAGGCCTCTCAGCTTTCTCCATGTGATAAGCCATTGGGTTTTAGTCAAAAGGAGCCTTGTCACAGCTTGCGGACAGCAGAGTGAATTCAGTCCTTTCCTTTGTACCTGTGAAGGTCTAAATGTCGTTACACACCCCTACTGGGCTTCTCATGGAGCAAACTTCTCTTCCTGAGGGATTCCTCAGGAAAACTGAAGATTCTCACAGAAGAAACAGGCCACAGATATAAGGGAATGCTCTGCTGGCTGCTGGTGGAGGGGGAAGAAGCAGTTGTGCTCCCTCATAGACTTCAGCTGAGTACTTGCGAGCGTTTTTTGAGAGAAGACCCTCAATGCTGTGCACCAGAGCTTCATTGGGTAGAAAGTACAAGTCCTGGTACTTTTCCTTCACACAACAGTGCAGCTCAGAACAGAGACAACTTGTTTAGATATAAATGCCGGCATGGAGTTCTAGAGAGCAGAGGGTTTTATACTGACCTAATATAGCACTTCTTCTCACAAAGAGCTCATCAACCAGTGCTGAAATACAACTTCCCTCAAGTGAAAGGAGGACTAAAGCATTTCCCCTTGGCACAGAGGTAGAAAGACAAAAATCCTGGCAATTAAGGAAAAAAATTCTTTTCTATGAAAAGTATCATGGGTTTAATATCATCCTTTTCAGAGTTGGACTGGAACCTCACAGTGAATGCAACTTCACCAAGTGAGGCCTTCCTAAGTGAGACTTTGAGTGCAAGTCCAAACTTTTTCCTCCCATTACTTGAAAGTTTATTTCTGGCTTCTGTTCATCAATAATACAAAGCAACAGTAATCTGCCTGGTTTTTTTGTTTTATTTTGTAACCTAATACAAATAACCA
Source organism: Chionis minor (assembly GCA_013398295.1). Lineage (NCBI taxonomy): Eukaryota > Metazoa > Chordata > Aves > Charadriiformes > Chionidae > Chionis > Chionis minor. The sequence continues at coordinate 340,560 of VZSF01002822.1, forward strand.
GTAGCAGTAGTGAAAGCAACCATTGTTTCCTGTTGACACTTGCCAGAATTAAGCAGAACTCATCTATGTTTCCTCCTTAGCATCCAGACGCACTAAGAAAACCTGTGATATTTGGTATTTCATCCCTGTATCTTCCCCTAGAAGCTCAAATATGAAACATGATGCTGCTGCACGACCTGCCCCACTACTATAGAGAAAATGAGGGAACTGAAATCCTATCAAGAACCTTTGAGTCCAATGAGGTACTAACTCCATTTCAAATTCCTTCTCGTCCAACTGTCTCACAAGACAGGTAAGAATAGAACTCGAAAAGGTAAATGATTCCATTAAAAGTATTTGATATCCATTTGCTGTTACCAAAAGTATTTTTTCATAGTTATGTTTTTCCATCAAGACCTTTTTTTTCGTTTTAATGAAACAAAATGTCTTCTACTTTGTGCAATAGTCTGTCAGTTCCCTGGGAAATATGTTGATTACACCTGAAAAGAGGACTGCTAAAATAAGTTATACTGTGGCTCTAGGCCTCAAAATCTTTTGAAATAACTTTCATAAATAATAAACCCCAACATGTATATTGTATTTCTAATTTGGAAAAAAACCAGCAAGTCTCACAAACTGATCAACAACATTTATCATGTTATTCTTTGATCTACTCCTGTTTTGAACCTTCTTTTTTCTAGATTACAGGTTAACTTAGAATTACTGAGACAAACTTTAAAATTAAGATTACAAGGAGCCTGCATTTTGCTTTCATAATCATTAATGTGTAATCAGGAAGTTTCAGGAATCAATGCATTTTTGCTATAATATACAGGTCCAATTATACCGTTACCTAGGGGGCAGTATAAGGCAGAATTCCTGCAGTTCTTAAAGCTCTGGAAAGCTGAACCTGCATTCTGCTTAGTAGTCATGACTAATTTTTTTTTTTAATTTAAACTTCTATTTTTTACATACATAACAGATTCCAGAGTTAGCCTCAAGTCTCCCAGTGTTCTTTCACGTGAGATTTTTTCCCTTTTGTTAGCAAAATCAATCCTTAGTTTCCATCTCGCTGACAGCCTTCTGATTTACTAGTACTGCTGACTTCTTCCATTATTTGTAATGTCTCATATCCAACAGCTGAATTCCAGTCATAGTATTTTGATATTACTGGATTATCACACTTGTCAGACTGTGTCTTGATGCCTCCCAGTTACATATCTCCCCTGAGGCAAGTTTTTGTTGTATTCCTTTACATTACAGGAATTTGTGTGAATTTCCATCTGAACTGTTTTAACTATTGACAGACGGGAAAGTTTACTGAGTTACAGGCCTGATATAAACTTTAGTGAATGTACAGGAAACATTCATATTGGCTACACAGGATACTGAGCAAAAGGAAAAATTAAGCTCAGAATGGGCTGCACTGTCAGGATCTGAATGCGCCAGCTAAGCATTTTTCAGATGACAACTATGTTAGACCCAACTCTGAAACACAAACACGAAATAAGCATGGCCAGGTCGTAACATTTCTTTTCTCTGTGAACAGGAAAATCTGTACTGTAATACAGGCGGTAAGCTACATTTTTCTGCTAACATAAACACACACTCACATGAACTCATCAATTTATACCTGAAAAGGTGACTGCATGTTTTCCAATATCACACATATTTTAAAAATGGTGCATTTTTTCTAGTCACGTAATTAAAAACAAATAAATAGAACACAGTTGTTCTCACTTCTTAAAAATACTGCATCCATAAATTTTGTTACTTTATCACCCTGGACTAGAATACTTGTTACCTGTATTTGCACTGATAAACAGCACCTGTGAATAAGCAGAGGCATATATGTGTGTTTGTACAATGCTAGGTTACATATATACAAAGGAGGTAGTACCCTAGGGATTTTAACCTATGATTAGATAGTCAGATTCAGTGTTGATATACTAAGATTATGTATATAATTATTTATATGTTTATTGGGCGAGAGTTAATTAAAAAAAAGTTCAGCCATTCCCACCCCCTAAAAGATTCACTGAATTCCAAATCAGTATGTTGCTCGGTGACTATGCCTACGTTAGCAAGTGTTGCAGACTACAGAAGATGTGTAGAGTCAAACAGTTGGTGCTGAGGATCTGAGGTCCCTAGAAAAGGCATTTCAGGTGCTCTTTACTTTGTGTCACCTCTAGTGTGATTCCAGGGACTGAAGGTCCATCTGTGGCTGTGGTGTCCTCCTGGTGCGTTCTTGGAGCACATCTTCCAGTTAATTTCATCCAGAAGGACCCCAGTAAATGTACTACAATTCCAAGGCGGTGCAAAATAGAGACCATTGAGAGATTCATGTTAAAAGTGTACTCCTGATCCAAATTAAAATGCCAGTGTGAATGCACTCTATGTGAACTCATACACAGGCAGATCCTAATCCTTTCCCTCTAAGAACTCTCTTTCCACAGACCTTCTGGAAGCTGTTGCCAACACACCCCGTCAGATGTCTTGGCTTCAGGCACCTATCAAATCAATTACTGTAGCCCTTCACCAGCTCACAATCTAAGACACTGTATTCATACACTCTGGTTTGAGCTCCCCACAAGAAAACAAATTTGAAAGGAAAAATGTAACTTTTTAAAAACAAAGGAGGCCTTAGTGAACTTACGTTCTGATCCCAGAACATTAGCTGCTTTTTTTTTCTTTTTTTCTTTTTTTTTTTTTTTTGGCAGATCAAATTTCCAGCCAGAAAGCTGGAATTTGGCTGTCAGAATTCAGAATAAATCTACAGTTGTGGAAGTTAGAAATAGTGATAGAATCTATTAAATCATTGACTATATTGCTGAGACTTTTAAGGACTGTGCATGATACAGTTTTTAAAACTTTGCTCACCCTAGCCCTCATTTGATATTCTCTGGACAGAGACATTTTTTTCTGTGTCCTTGAGAACTTCAGTATCACTGGATCAGTATCACCTATAAATGTTTCTTTGTGAGAAGAAGGCTTGGAAACATTTTAAGCCTAAGTCCTATTTAGGCTGAATGGATGATCAGACTCTTGTGTGCAATGCTTCTCTTTTCTGTCTAAGATAAAGTGGTTGTTCTGCAAGTTAGTAACCTATCGATAGCAGTCAACAGGAATGATTTATTAATGTTTCCAGCGAGAGTCAGCTTAATGAATACAAACACCACAGCCCCGCAGGTGACTTGGCATCTGCCTGCGTACTTTCACATCGGGGAAATGAGGCTTTAGACAGAACTTAAGAAATGGATGTTTGAGTTCCTTCAGAAACCTAAAAACACAAAAGCTTTCTGATAATTTACGGCATATCAGACTCTTATTTTGGTTCACAGTACAGCGCAAAAATATTGCCCTTCGCACCCTAGCAAAATGGATAAAGGAAAGAGCATCAGGCAGCAGCAGAGTGGTGCTGGCCCACATGGAAGGAACTACACGATAGGAGGGCACTGCGCTGCCAATAAACCACACGACAAAACACAACAGGGCAGTGCTGTCTGTGCCTTGTAGGTCATGATCTTTCCCATGGATTTCCCTAAGATCTGTTTAGATATCTAAGATTCTGCCACAGTGTGAGTCTAAATGTACTCCGAGAAAAAGATTTTGTAGACATTACTTTTTCTTCCTTAAAAGCATAACAAAGGTCAGGATTGTAATGCTCATTGAAATGCTCATAGCCACATATAATGATCCTATTTCACCTCACATTTTAGGAGACATGGGCTCAGGGATGTTATTCTACCTTTGAATCAATGTAAGATGAAGTCAGAATTAGGGGAATCTTACACCTGAAAAACAGCATAAGCCTGAATCTAGCTAGTACCTGCAGAGCAGCACTTTTTCCTAGTATGGCTTAATAAAAAGCATCCCCTACCTCCATCTGCAAAGTAACGATCAACACTGGCAAAGATTAGAAACATCTCTGCTTAAACAGGGATTTCTTTAGCTAATACTCATCAGGAATCACACATCCAGAAACCTAGAGCACAGGGCAGAGTAACCCAAGATAATTGGGAGCAAGTTGGAATATCTGCATGATTCACCACAGCCTGTGCTGTGACAGCAGTGCAGTGGCTATACCACAGTCAACAAAGGCCCTCATACTGGTCTGCAGCCATGTCCAGGCTGCTTCACTCATCAGTAAACAAGCACTTGGTATCAGAAAAAGATGGTAGTACAGATGAGGTCTAGCTAAAGCAAGAATCGGGGCCACTCGGTGATGGAAGGGCTGACAACAAACACAGCCATGGACGCTGGTTCCCATCCCATTCACCTGAACAGCACTCCCTCTGGTTTCATACAAATGAAGACAGCGCACCAGTAAAACATCCCAAGGGTGACCATCCCCATCACGTACCACAACAGTTCATTACTTCCTTGACAAGGTTTTCAGAAAATCCTGGACAACTAAGTCAAATTTAAGTCACTTTGGCTCTGATGAGATCATAGAATCATAGGATATCTGAAGTTGGAAGGGACCCATAAGGATCATTAAGTCCAACTCCCGGCTCCTTGCGGGACTTATCTCCTTAATAAGAAGACGGTTGGCTGTGCATATGTTCTCCTGACCAGAAAACTGCTGCCACCAAAAAGAAAAGGAAGCTTTAATTTTCAGTGAGTTTGGCGTCCATCTTTACAACACTGTAAACCAAAACTATGTGAGGTGAACATGCATCTAAACGCACTGAACTGCTTGATTTCACATGACACAGATGTATGGAAATGTACCGAATGTCCTCAGCCACTAGCACATCCATGCAAAGTGCTTGAGATGGCTTGCATTCAGCCACTAACAGCAACGTTTCTCACCTCTCTAGGGATGGAGAGGGGAGGTTTTCAAAGGCACAAATGACAAATCTGCAATCAGTGAGAATTAGATGTTTGAACTTCCATCTGTGCCATTGCATGTATTTGCTGTCCGTATGCCACTTAGGTAGTACTGAAAGGACAGTGCAGGTACCTACGTGCTGGCAGCTGAGATTCGATTACACTGTGAGATGAACATGCTGCACTCACCTATCAGCTTCTTTCTTCCTCTTACTGATCAAAACATAATAGAATTGATTCAACCTTCATTAAGCAATTGCCAGTCACTGTTGTACTGACTTCTCCTAGTGCCAGTTCACCATAATAACATTACTCAAAATAAGACTGAGTAACTCAGAGCCCATAAAGCCAAGTTGTCATTGTTTAAAAGATTTCAAGTAACCATCACTGTTGCTGCTGTCAAAGGACGTTTTGGGTTTGGGTTTTTGGTTTTTTTTCAGATATAAAGAGTTCAGGGAATCCTTTCACTGCTGCAAGCTTCCCCAGGAAGCAGAAAGGGAGCATGGAGGAATTGCAGTATCTGTATTGTCAGAAGACCACAGAGCAAAGGACGAGTCTCCATGTACATTTATTAAAGCTCATCAACATTACAGTAGTGGTGTGGACCCTTGGACAAGGTAGGCTAGACAAATACTTCTCACAGTCAAAATGTTTAAGTGATGGGTTTTTAACAAGAACAGCAAAAAACAGCTAACAGATTATACAGCAATGCAGACCGAGACATGCAAATATCTGCATTCCAAAAACGGGCAATTTAAGCTTCTACCCTTTTCACATTGCCCTAAATATTAATGTGGGAATATATTGGTACCCACAAATTTCTGCACAGTAGTTTTGCTGAAACATTTAACGTTCCAAATTACCATATTTATTTTTTGCCCATCATTTGATAATTATTTATTGTTGTCTGTTGTCCCAAACACTCTTCCTGACCTTAAAAATATCACTACTGGCCTAACTTCTACTGATGCTTAGCATCCACAAATCCCATAGGCATAAACACAAAAAGCTGCTGCTCATTTTTTTCAGAAGAGATCTGTCTAGACAACAGCTGACAGGAAGAGCTCTGGGGTATGCTTTCTGACTCGGCTCCTTCTCCTAGCCTCTTACTACAACAAATTTCTTCTTTACAATATATTTGGGTCAGTGCCATTTCCACTGAAACCAGTTCCAAAACTTCTTGTTCATCATGATGGCATTAGTCAAAACAAAAGAAAAACAAATACTAGCTGACAGATAGGCAAATGATGATGCCAAATCTCTGTCGTTGATACACTCAGGTAGGTTTCAAATCACGATTACTGACTTACAGGAAAGCGTTGAAGGCAGAACATGCTGCTACTTAGGGATGACTAGAAGAAGTTAAAAGATAACCTTCAGCCCTGCAGGCTTCCCCGGAGAAGAGAAATGGAAGATGCAGACTAGGCATCTGCATGGCTGTCCAAGGGTTAAAATATGACTCAAAGACTGGAAAGAGGCCTTCTTGTCCTTGCTCTGGTCTGCATAATCACAAACTAGCCTCTCTGCAAAATGATCATAGAATCACAGAATATCTCCAGTTGGAAGGGACCTATAAGGATCATCAAGTCCAACTCCCTGTTCCTCTCAGGACTACCTAAAACTAAACAAGATGACTAGGAATGCTGTCCAGACACTCCTTGAACTCTGACAGGCTTGGTGTGGTGACCACTTCCCTGGTGAGCCTGTTCCAGGGACTGACTGCCCTCTCAGTGAAGAACCTTTTCCTACTGCCCAACCTGAACTTCCCCTGATGCAGCTTCATTCCATATCCTATGGCTGGTCACCAGAGAGAGGAGATCAGCACCTCACCTTCCACTGCCCCTCTTGAGGAAGTTATAGACTCCAGTGAAGTCACCCCTTACCTTTCTCCTCTCCAAGCTGAACAAAACAAGTGACCTCAGCTGTTCCTTGTAAGTCTTGCCCTTGAGAGCTTTCACCATCTTGGTTGCTCTCCTGTGAACACACCCTAATAGTTTGATGTCCTTCTTATAGTGAGGTGCCCAAAACTGCACACAGTACTCAAGGTGGAGCCACATCAGTGCAGTGTAGAGTGGGACAGTCACCTCCCTCGACCGGCTAGCTATGGTGTGCTTGATGCATAGCTCTTTCGTCTCCCAGGGCACACTGTTGACTCATATTCAACTTGTCATCAACCCAGATCCCCAGATCTCTTTCTGCAGGGGTGCTCTCCAGCCTCTTGTACCCCAGTTTGTACATATAACCAGGATTCCCCTGTCCCGGGTGGAGAATCCAGCACTTGCTCTTGTTGAATGATGCTGAAGGGACTTTCATCCAAGGAGCACACCAAGCTGCTGGGCTCCCACAGTGATAGTATCAGTGCAAGAATGTATAATGAGCTTGAGACAAGAATTTTCATTGCTTTTGTGTTTTTCTTTTCTGAATATGCAATCCCTTGAATTATTTGTTGCCTAGGCACACTAGTGTAGAGCCCCTGATCCATCCAAGTGAATTCCACTCTGAAGAGAAAAAGATGTCCAGAAACAAGCCTACCCTTTTCTGCACAGTGGAAAATGCCCAGGTGGCATATAGTCTGTGTATCTGTCTCTACATTCCTACCCCCACACTGCAAGCAAGCAAAGGTTTTGGCCAACTCAGGTGCAGTACACAGGTAGGAGTCACAAGGTGACAAAGGTAGATGAGTCACAGCAACTACATGCCCCAGCTCAGAAAACCAATTTAGCACTCAGAAAGGGAGAAGAGGTTTACAAGCTGCTATATAAACCCATGCTCATGACATCCATTTGTTGTTTGTCTTGGGCAACTCTCACAGTAAAGGGATATTGCAGAAGAGTTGCTCAGAGCATAGCCAGATGTCACAATCCTGATAGTGCTATTGTGGGGGCAAAATAGAGTAGGCTTTCCTCCATGCTAAGTTTCTGTATTAAACAGATTAGCTTCCAGGTAAGTAGCAGAGCTACAGCATCCCCAATGGCACCACCTTCACTGAGCTCAGTGAAACCTACAAGAGATACAGGCTGGAAATGAATTAGGAGTTTACTCAAGCGCAGATAGTCATAGAGGAGAAAGCTGAAGATGCAAGATGCAAATTAAGTATTTTCATAGCTGTGCCTCTGATATCACAGCAACCTGCTGTAGTCAGAGTTGTCCCTGCCCATGGCAGGGGAGTTGGAACTTGATGATCTTTAAGGTCCCTTCCAACTCTAACCATTCTATGATTCTATGATTCTATGATCACTGGCAACTGGCACAAATTTCAGCAAAGGAAGTATGAGAAGCGTAAATAAATATATTACAGCCTTGCATGAGAGCTGGAAGGCTAGGTCTGGCCATAGATGCCTGCGTTGCTCAACTGACAGCACTCATGGCACAAAAGCACACGTTTCACTGAACAGTGCTAATGTGGGAAAATGCTTAAAGAAGAAAGAGAAGACAATTCTGAATTTGTAGTTAGACCCAGCGTATTATGAGCATATTCCTGTTGGACTGTGCTGTAACAGACAAGCATTGGGAGCCCATTGAGCCAGCCATAAAAGTCAAGCAAATCCCTTCTGATTCAGCATCATTTCTCTCCCTTCCTTGCAGCCAACATCTCATCTCAGCCATGCAATTAAGGCCACGCATTCCTTTCAGCAACAGACACTTGATTAGACCCTTTGGGTCAAGCTCAGCTTTAGCAAGGCCAAGTCAGAACTATAACACTATTTCTAACACCAGGAAAATCCTGACGGATATGGCTGATTTTTCCAACTGCATTTCCTTCATTTTGGCACTCCTATTTGCTCTCTCTTCCATTGTGTTGGTTTTGGTTTGCTTTTTTTTACTTGAGGTCCCATATTAAAACTGATTTGTTTTCCATTGTTTACATTCAGAGACAAGTATGGTAGTAGTGTCTTCTCATCAGATTTTTTTCAGTGAAAAACAGCACCATGCAGTTTGGCTGGATTCTGGGAGCCCATTAGCTGAAAGTGATTCCCATAACCTAGGGGATGTTAACTTAATGGCTTGTGGGATCAAAATATGGAACTTGCACCCATTCAGAGCATTCCCAGAGCTCTTACTGAGTGTTAGGGGTCTGTGGCGAGGGTTTGTAAGGGCCGGGCCTTCAGAGAGGGAAATGCTCAGTGTTCTCAGGAACTCTGGATGCAGGCATGGGTGCTCAAGACCTCTCAAAATCCAGCCCTGCAGGACTTAGATTTTGAAACGGTGGACCTGCTCTGGCAGGGGGGTTGGACCAGGTGATCTCCAGAGGTCCCTTCCAACCCCTAACATTCTGTGATTCTGTGATATATTTCCACACTAGCAACATCTACAATGTTGATATTAAAGCTTACCTGAGAAATCAAGACAAAAACATATCAATTGATTTGGATTTTTATAAGCAAATAGAGCATAAGCTGTCTACATTTATGCTTTCTCTTTGCACAGAGTCCTTCCCACTGAGCAGCACTGTGATGTCACCCAGCTGAAAAAAAGGGATATGTGTATGAATGATGAACTGTAAGTTTAAACTGTGCATTGACCAGATTGTGAATTTAGTGAATATAACAGCAAACTGAATATTCATTCATTCCACTCTGGTGATATTATGCACATCTGATATGAAGTGCAGATATGATATGAAATCTGAAGGGCCATGTTCTGTAAAAAGGGATCTGCTAGTACCAAAGGAGAGCAAATGCAGTCAGGAAGGAAATTCAGAATACGGCATTGTAACCCTTCAACAAGGGTGTCCGAGTTTGCTTTACAGGTTGTCTGTATTTATCAACTTGTAATACTCAAAAATATTAGCCTTTCTACGAGCTAGAATCCAGATTAAACTGAAGTAACTGAAGTAACCATGAAACCATGTGTATTTTAGTCTATTTTTCTGGTATGTATAAATATGTAGATTTATTTTTGGAAGAGGCTTGGTAGTGATTATTTTTCTCATTGCTGCTGTTCAAGAGATACCAGATCGAGTGAATTTGGATGCTGCTGGAGTTCTGCAATTCAACATTTTGCCACTTGATGGCAACAGCAAAACGCTTAACTTTGACCAAACGCCCGAGATTTTAGATTAAGGTCATTTAAAGTGTAAATGTAAATTCTTCAAAAGCAGAAAATGAACAAGTTACACCTCTCATATTAGCATTGATAACTAGAGCATATTAGAAACCTGAAAATAATTCTGTGACAATTTCTCAGTTATCTTTATAGGACTGTAAGGCACATTGACTCCACCTTTAGCCTCCCTGCACATGAATCATAGAATCATAGAATCATAGAATGGTTAGAGTTGGAAGGGACCTTAAAGATCATCAAGTTCCAACCCCCCTGCCATGGGCAGGGACACCTCTCACTAGAGCAGGTTGCTCAAAGCCCCATCCAGCCTGGCCTTAAACACTTCCAGGGATGGGGCCTCCACAACTTCCCTGGGCAACATGTGCCAGTGCCTCACCACCCTCACAGTAAAGAACTTCTTCCTAATATCTAATCTAAATCTCCCCTCTTCCAATTTAAAACCATTACCCCTTGTCCTATCACTAGACTTCCTGACAAAGAGTCCCTCTCCAGCTCTCCTGTAGGCTCCCTTCAGATACTGAAAGGCTGCTATCAGGTCTCCCCGGAGCCTTCTCTTCTCCAGGCTGAACAGCCCCAGCTCTCTCAGCCTGTCCTCATAGGAGAGGTGCTCCATCCCTCTAATCATCTTAGTGGCCCTTCGCTGGACCTGTTCCAACAGTTCCATGTCCTTTCTATGTTGAGGACTCCAGAGCTGGACACAGTACTCCAGGTGGGGTCTCACAAGCGCAGAGCAGAGGGGGAGAATCACCTCCCGTGAAGTACCTGCTCCCTATTTTGTGTAAACTCAGACACTAGAAAAGCAGGAGAGCTAGTTGTAAACAGGCCACAGAAGCTAAACAAAGAAACCTGCAACCCTGTTCTTAGTAATCCACTGCTTTTTTCACGCTTCTTTCTTTATTACCTCATTAAAGCATGCAGCCCAAGCAGAAGTGAGTGTAGTTACCTACAAGAGCATACAGGCCAAAATTCCTTTTTACTAGGCCAGCTTATGGACTTTGACTGGCAATGTATATTAGAGGCATTGGCTGTGCCACTTCTGCAGAATTTGATTACAAGCTTCAAGGAAGTTGCAAGTTTCCCTGCAAGTTTCTTCTGTAAATTTCCTGATCACTAAGTGAAAAGAACTGGCCCATACGATTTTGTAAGATAATGGAGTGCTTTTAAAGATGTTTTAAAACCAGCATCCATGCAAAGTGGGCACTCTCATCTTGTGCAGTCAAGATGGGTGGTTCTGTTCCATTACCTAATCTATCTCCAAGAAAACTCCACAGACTGCAGTGGAATGATGCTGGGGAATAATTTGGTCCACTGTGACTTGCTAGTCAAATAAGTGTCCTGTTATGTTACATTTATATTGGTCTCCCTGAAACAGCAGAAACGCAGACAAGTTGTGGAGTAAAATTAAAAACTGCACTTCAAATGGGTTAGAGGCTTGCGCTGTTTTCAGTAATTCCTAGGCTGGCCAACCTCAAATGCTTCTTGATTAAGGATGCTCTGGGATCCATTCACTTCACAGCAAGAGTGTTCCTCGCGCCAGTTGCTCACCAGAATGGATCATCCATGTACACAGGCTGAGGTAGAGATCACGACACCTTTCTAGGGATTTGCTTCTGTCAGAGCAAGCAGGCAGGGACTGCTGTGACTCTGTGCCTTTGTGCTAGCTGCATAAGGAGGAAGGAGGTTTTACACAGGAGCAGATCAAACTCCGCCCCTGTACATACTGAAAAGTTCACAACCTTGGACTCTGAATATTTGATCAACAGCACGTTGATATACCTCTGCACTATTTTGCGCTCACATCTTAACCTGAAACACACTGGGTCTCTAAAAATATTTTATAGTCTACACTTTGTCCTATCCTGAGCATTTTCTTTTCCTGTAAGGCTGTATTTTCTCACTCTTTGAAAGACTTTTAAATTGAAGGAAAGAACATATCCTTTAAAACAAAAAGTGAAACACACCAAAAAAAAAAACAACCAAACTTTCACGTTCATAGTCCAGGGTCTTTCAGAGCAAATACTGTTCCTGCTGTCAGGGACTATTAAGCAGTGACAGCCACATGGAACCTTTTGTGAAAAATGCCCTCTGAGTGGTGCTCTGCAGGCCTACCTGGGAGCTATTAACGCTCAGTTTATTTACCTTATAGCCTGTGAGGGCTCCTTTGAGCCATTACTGTCTTTTGTGGGAAATGAATTACCAGGCATTTGCAGTAACTCTGTACACCTTCATGGGACAACTATGCCTCTGCCTTAAATATGCACACTACGTACCCTGGTGCAGTTTTGCACTATAACGAATCACGGGGTTTATGCAGATGGGGTTTTGTAAGTGCATTAGCAGCAGGCCACACACATGTGCCCCCCCAATCAAATGTCCTGGAGAAAAGTAGTTGCCTCCTCCCATCTGAGTGTGTAATGAGTCCTCAAGTTCACATCAAACAAGCCTGCAAAATCCTGAAAGGCCTTGAAAAACACCCTTCAGCCATTGCCAAGAACCATAGTTATAAACACACATGCTCTACATCAGGCTACAGCTTTTGCAGCTGCCCTTCCAAAGACAAATCACACCAATGAGGTTTTCAGTGGGTTCAGTGACAGCACGGAATGAATGAAAACTGGCTTTTTTCCATGTGGGTTTTAGTCTGCTTTCACTGTTTATCGTGCCACACAGCACTTCCATTCCTCTGGCTGTCCCCCAGCTCCCTAACCCCTGGTGGTTCCCTGACGGCAGCTCCTTGACCAAGCAGGTTTTAAGGTTAGGCAGGTAAGTGATTGCCTCCATTTGAAAGAACAAAGGGCTGCAGGGAAAGCCAGCTTACATATGTGAAACATTTTATTCTCTAGCCCTCATTTCCTTCCTGTTAAAACTGGCAGGAGTGATACATCTTATTCTTTTAATAATTTACTGAGTATATGGGAAATTAACAGGAAAGAGCAGCAAAAAGTTCTCTGGCCTGATCTAGAAAAGAAGCTGAAGGTCATGAGGCTCCCCACACTGCATCACTTTCAGGTGAATGCCACACCTGAGAGAAGAGACAGCTCTTCAGAGGCTCCTACCATGTGTCGGAGAGTAGAAAAATAATGGGAAGTGGGAGCTCCTCATGAAGGTCACACAAGTTCCAATGTGTCTTTTATTACCATTACTGAACAAGTGTGTCCCTGCACCCAGTGCTTGGCACTACATCAGGAAGGGAGCCACAGAACTACTGCAGGCAAAGCCAGTGTTCCCATAAGGATACTTTCTCCCACGTGAAACTTGGTTTATGTGTATTTTATCAAGAAGTGCTTGATGAGTGCCCCCAGTACACTCATTGCAAGGGAAATGGGATGGTGTCCACCTGGACCACTGCCTGGATTTGTTCTGGGGCTTCCCAAACTGGAAGCATGAGTCCCTCCAGCTTAAGTCTGACTTGTTTTCAATACACTGATAGATTCCATATCCTCTGTGGACTGAACATAAAGGGGCAGATAACATAGTACTTAGCAACTGCTTTTTATGTGGATACTGGCAGACTCCAGCAAAAGTTTACTAGAACTCCAGTTGAAAGTATCTCAATGCCAAATTTGGAAAAGTTGCTATTCCTTTCTTCTTTTCCAGCCAGAGCTCCACTTTTCTATACATTCTGTGTGGCTTTGGGCTTGATTACCCAGTTTGAGTTCTAAAATATAAGGAACACTCTAAACACCTTTGAAAATGCAAAGCTTTGCTGGCTGTTACAACCTGAACTCACAAAGCTTTTCTAAATCATGGATCAGGAAAATGCCTATTTATCCTTATTTTATTGCTGCCTTAAGTTTAGATGTTATAATGAAAAGTGCACTACAAGGTACTTAAGTAGTTTTGCCATGCCAGAGCACAAAGAAGACAGACTGCCCTTATTTTTGCAATTTGCATCAGGAATATATCCAATGAATGCTATGAAGAATGTAAAAATTCAATTTGTAATACAATGGAAAAGACTAGAAGTGGAAATTGAAAATACTTCTTTGTGTTTATTTTCAATTCACATGGTGTTACCATTGTACAATATTATATCTTACAATTGTAATATTGTAACATCCTGTGAATTGAAAATAAACACGAAGAAGTATTTTCCTTCATGTCTACAGCACCAGTAGACATACAGCACTAGTTCTAACTGTAGAAATGAAAAATCAATTAGAACGATCTGTGGAAGAAACTTTTAAAGATTGCTGTTCTGTAAGTATGGCTATTTCTGTAAAAGCTTTCCATTTTCAAGACAGACACAAAGTTTGAATCAAAGTCCCAGGTCATTATAAATGTAACAATACACAAATGGTTGTCAGAATCCAACACTTTGATTAAGTCCTGTTGTCTTTGTAGCATCATACATTAAAAGTAGATCTTTTGTTTAACTCAGTTGAGGCATAAATTATGCTGGCATGGTAATTTGTGAGATTTCACACCTCACGTTGATTGCACTGACTCCCATGGCATCACAGCACAGATTTCACAATGAAATGGCACAGTTTCTGCATGTTGTATCAGAACACATGAAGAAAATTGATCTGGCACTTGCAGTTTATGTTCAAAACACCCATGCCAGTAAGGAAAGAAAGCACAGGACCGTACTTAAATTCTCTGAGCAAGGGAGTATGTTTCGTCTTTGTAACTGTGCAACACCTATTTTTACAGAGACTAATTCAGTGATGAAGTGGCCGAGTTGCAGGTCTTGAATCACAGGTGACTCAGAGAGCTCGGGTGCAGCTCCCATGCCACAGCTGTGTCATTAATCAGGCTACTGAGTAATCCCCAGCTGTGGGAGGAAGAGAGTTCCCAGAGGAACTGCTGAGGCTGAAATGATGGAGACCACGAGGGGCCCATCAACGTCCTACATGGCTCTGTCCTCAAACTGAGCAAGAGGAGGAGCCCTGAGAAGTCACCGCCACCTCCTGTTTGGGAAGGAATCTGGGACATCCCCCTTCTTACTGACAAAAATGAGGGGGTTTGGCAATATGAAGATTTCGGTATACGGCTTATAGAATCAAGAAACTTTGCGTGATCGCTGAAAAAACAGTAAAGCTTAAAAAAAGACTATCATCAGACAACCTCTCCTACCCATATACAGTAAAGACCCTTTTAAGCAAGACCTGGTAATTCAGGCTTCCTCACAAAATACATGAGATTTTGGAGCTCCAGGTGAACCACTTAGATTAGTCCAGTAATATTGTCTTTCAGGCACTTTTTTTTTAATTATTTTTTTCATCATACCACAAAGAACCGTTAAGCAAATTTATTATTTTTTAAATTTTACACATTTTTCTGACTTGGTTCAATTGCCAAGAGACTCTTAGCTAGCCTCAGTGATTAAATTCTTGCCCTTTAAAGTTACTGTTTTCTTTTGATTGCTTTTTTAAAATCTATTTGAAGCATAAAATAAGTCTCTATGGTAAAATATGAATAATTTATCACCATGGAATGAATAAGTATTTTCTCTGCAAGTAGAAATACGTTTTCTGTTTTGTATTACTGATAAAAGGATTTATTTTTACTAATAGCACATACCATTGTTAATTAATATAGAGCTTATTACACCAAAGTGTAAGAGGATAGATTTTTCTCTCGCTCCTTTTAAAAAGACATTCTGCACATCACTTGTTCCCAATGCCTTTTCAGTCTTTGGCACCTGGCAACACAAAACATTCCTCATGGAATGAGTGATATCAGTAAGAATAGTGTCTGCACTGCTTACATATTGATTTGCCCTTAATGTATATTGATTGCATTGATTCAGATAAAATGTGGGACGTACAAATGAATGTGGGTCACTTCAGGTAACTTTTTTTTTATTTTTCTTCCCTAATATAGCCTTCATAAACCACCAGACAGTTTGGCTAAGTAAGTACATTTCACCTATATTATATCTACACTTAATGAAATAAAAAGTCAAGTTGTTCCTCTTACAGCCACAATTGCACAGTCCAGGTTCCTTGGCAAAAAGCAGCAGCAATGCAAATAGGTAAAAAAAACCTTCCTCTCAAACGAAGCATGTACTGATAGGTCTATCAGGTTAGCAGTGTTTGCCTAGCACACCCACACTCCTAACAAATACTCATCTTGCCAACTTGCCTATGGGCTAATTGGGTTTTCTCGGCTGTGTTGTTCATGGCCTCTTTACCTAATGTGAATTGAAGTGTCTTGGAGCAGCTACCAAGCACAGCTAAGGGATCTAAAGTACGTATAAAGCAGATTTATGAGAGAGAAGCCTCAGAAAAGCCCAGCCTGCTACATCATGATGCACAGCCTCAGGAATGCAATGGATTTGGTTCCTGTATAAGGTTGTGACTTTGCTTTATAAAGCGATTGGGGAAAGGCATTTGTTCTCAGTAAGATGCTGCATGCAGTTGTGGTAAAGTTTAGTAGAATCCAAACAGGGTGCTACACTCTCTTACTGGAATAAACGGCTGCTTTGATTTCCCTCAGAAGATTTCAGGATTCCCCTGATTTTAATCAGTTTTTTAATTATTCTATCATGAAAAACTGAAAGCTGAAAAGACCAGCCACAGGACCATCAGCACCCCATGAAATCCCAGTTCTCAGTATCCCATAAAACTCTCCAGTTTAGCTTTATCCTCCCTCCTCCCAGAAATAAACATCTTCTTAGAGGCAAATTGTGATTTCACAAGCATAAACTCAGCTACTATTAATTGGATCTGTGCAGGAATCAGAAGTCCATTCAGCCACATAAAAGTAAATGTGAATTAGTATGACTGACTACGTACAAAAGCTGCAAGGGAATCGTCAGTGTGAATTCTTTGCAGCGTGCAAGCAAGAGGCAATTAAAGAACTAAGATATCACCTTTCTGATTCTCACATCTCAGTTCTTGCAAAGTATTATATTTAATGGTAAAACTCTGTGAAATGCAAAATAAGGAAATTTTATTTCTTTCCGTTCTTCTTCCTGCCAACACAAACCAACCCAAGACCACTGTGCCTGCCATTTCCCACCTCTCATCCCTACGAGACACACATCTCTAGGTATGCCATGTTCCCAAACTTCAGATCACCTGAGGATCAAGACACTGGGATCGATGCAAGCAGTAACCAACCTTTTCATCCCAATATCCCCACCAAGGCTTTTGATGTGGTTGTTCTGAGGAAGACCAGAGGTAAGACAGTACTCTCCTGGTTTACTATTTATTCTTGAAACTCTTGTCTACTGAAGCTTAACAGAGCCAGAATCTGAATATAATAGTGGTCAAGCTAAGTATTTTGGCTTAAATTAGAGCTCTGTGTGCTGATAGTTGCAGTCTCCGTGGAGGATACCTCAGCACTGAGACTGATGAATAAAGCCAACTCACATGAACACCTTGTAGCCTCAAAAGACAACAGAGCTATTAACATAGCTGCTAATCCCCACAAAAGCAAGATGGATCATTCAGTGTATCATTCTGTCAGACAAATAATTCTTCACAGTCTAACAGAGTAGAAGAGAAAGGGAAAAAATGCATCAGTGGGATCAAAAACTAGCAATTTGGGTGCCAAAGTAATGCCTGCCATACCTTTGCTGAGGACAACAGAGGTACCCCTGAAATGAGGGCTGAATGATTTAAAATATTTTATCGCTATACAGATGGTAGAACAAGGTCCAGGGAACAAAAGCAACTCTTCTTATCCCTTATGAAGACTGAGGTGAAGCCCTAGAGATTCATTATTGACAGAACATTGTGTAAGCCATCATAAGGTGTTTGTTTTTAACCCAGCAGCATTTTACCCTGAGAGTGTTCTAAGTAATATATCGGAGGAAAAGGGCATGAAATTTTTGTTCTTATTCTGTTTTTCCCTAGAGGCATTCTACTACATCGGGATTTTGACAGGTACTTTGTTTTGGAAGACTTTAAAGACCACCTGCATGAACTGATGGGGAGTCCTTGGCAGCTTGACCACACAGGGTTAAGGGGAATTTGGGACAGGAAAAAGCCAGCACATCTGCGTGCCACGGCAGTGCTAGCCAGGAAAGGTTTGGCAATAACTGTGTGAAACAGAAAAAGCATACGTTGGTATGGGTAAGCAGCTTTTCAGCAGAGTAAAAGCTGATAATGTTACATAGGAGGTCAATTTGCATTTATTAGCTGCCATTCCCAGTCATTGGCACAGCATTGTACAGTTATGTATATAATTGGGTACACAAGCCATTTTCAGTTCGTCCAAACCCAAAATCTTTCCAAAGAATATGTAATGCTAGGAGAAGTCATTTTTAGTCAGTTTTCATTGGTCAATTTAAGAAACACTAATCATTTGTGGAGGTGGGCTTACAAAGCCTATTTTTGCACAACAGGAGGTCCATCAGAGGCCACGGCCTATTTCCAGCAAAGCTTAGCAGTTTCAGAATTACTAGCTAAGGGAGCAGCTATCACTGGCACTTAGAAAGTTCTTTAATCTCATTTGCTGATCCCTCCACATGGTTTGACCTCCTCTGAGATCAGGACACTCCAGTTCTCAGCGACTGAAGGAGAAATCTCTGGTTAAGTACAGATGACCCAGACCACGCTGACTTTTACCACTGGAAGGTTGTATTTAAAAGGTTTGGGCCTTTTATACATCTCACCTTTACGAAACTTGCAATAGCTATTATGTAGTTAATGCCGACAGCACCATTGTAAGGTAAATCGGGAAACTGAGGCAGAAAGACTGGAGAGAAAAAGCAGTGATAGAACCAGGGTTGTAAATTAAGCTCTTCCAAGAATGCACTGCAGTTTCATTCTTATAAGACATCTAGTAGCACTCACTTATTCCTCTGATAGTGACGAGTACAGAGGCAGCTTCACAATTCATAAAGCTATACTGTTTGTTGTTGATGTTTGTAAAAATCATGCACAGAAAATGCAGTAAGAGTCTTCCTTGCTGGTGTGTGAATCGATCCAGAGTTCATGCAACTGGCCATAGGCAGCTGGCCTTCTGCAGAGGCAGCTTTATCTGGGATAAGATCCAGCCCTCAGCTGCTTGTCACCACCTCTCCACCTGCGACAACTAGACTTGCGGGTCTGGTGGTGCAGATAACCACATTGAGTGCTTCCAAAAAGACAGCTGGGTTAACTTATGCCGGTTAAATGAGTGATCTGATCTAACCCTGCTATTTTGTACCAAAAGAGGGAAGATCCTTCTGAGTTCTGTCAGCAGATCCATGAGGTCAGTCTCCCAAGGTAGAAGAGACATTAGCAACAGCTCACAGAAAGAGCCTCTTCCACCAGCACAGCTGTCTTTATAGTGAGCATACACCTACAGCTTAAAATGCTGATCCATCTGTCATTCTGATCAATGATGTTCCATTAGAACATGTTAAATATTTCCCCTATAGGTAATCCATATAGGCATGAAGTTGTCAGTATTCCTTCTGACTCCCAGAAGAAGGCTGTGCACTGGCCGGGACAGCACACATACTTCCAAGTACGTACTTCATACAGGAAAGAGCAAAATTTTTTTTTTTTTAATTATACTTCTCTGCTTCTCTTTCATGGGAAACATTTTTACACAGAGAGCTCCTGCATCGTTCCAAACACTTGCAGGCGATAAGTGAGGCATCATGCATACAAAGAGTGAAAAGCTTTAGAGACAGTTTTGAGCCACCTCAGCAATATATAAAAAAGATCAGAAGGTAGCAGGCTGTCCTGTGACTGACGTCCTTTAAGTAGTAACTAGCTCTCGCACAGGACCTAGCCAAGTAGCTCTGGAGATAAGAAGAAGAACAAGAAGAAGCAATAATAGCTGCTGACCATACAATTGTGCAAAGGGGAAGGAGGGCTTCATTCAGAAGTGCAGTTTATGCTTTGCAGCCCTTCAAAGAAATGGGTTTGGGCAGCAGTAGATCTTTGCTCCCCCTTACCTCTCCACACGTCCTGCCAACATACTGACAGGCTGATGTCTCCATTTCCAAGCCTTCAAGAAAACAGATGTCCTCTTTGTGGATGGTCTTTGACTCCAACCTTGCCTTCCCCAGCATAATGATGAAGACTGGACTGGTCCATAAAACAGAAGAGGGAATTTATTCATGAATGACCATGTTTCTACTATTATTCAGCTTGGCTAAACATTAGCTGTCTTCCCAAAGGGATGTAGCCTGAAGTCTGATGACAGATAAAAGTCATGAATAGTGTAGGAAAAAATAGCAGTGAACAAAGATACATCCTTTGTAGACACAGTCTTACGGCTGTGGCAAAGGAAACAATAAGTGGCAATCCATTTTAAGGCAGTCCACAACTGTAACAAAAAATGAAAGCTTATACAGCATGTAATGTTCCGCCTAGATGTGATGACCACGGAGAACTTGATTTCAAGTTATTTGAATTGAGTTCAGCTGAATGTACCTGTTGTATCTTCTACTTCTACTATAATACTGTACTGAAGACATTTTTCCACGACATTTCTATTTTATTAGCATTTACTGAACAGATAATTGCGGGAGGGTGACACAAGACATGTTATTTCAAACCTTTCAAATAGACTTTTCCATCCAGCACACATATGGGTTTATACTCTACCTATTTCTTCTTATCTTTCAGCTTCCTAAGATCGCTGGAGAAAAGGGCCAAATATATTATCCAAATCCACCAAAAATAGTGGCCCCTAACTCCACTTTTAAAGAGCTAGAACATAACCTCTCTCCAAGAACAGCCAATATGCTACGGAACACTGAAAGGGCTCTGGGGATCACAACATACAGTCGGGACTTCACAGGTGACCATTTTTTGTGAAATTAATTTACTTGGGATAGCAATGAAAGACCACAAAGTGTTAGCCCCTACATTTCTCAAAGAAATTAATTTTTTGTCATTAGTAACAAAAGCCACTAGAACTGTACATTATCTGGGTTTTTTCATGGGGATTGTGCATTAATTCTGATTTTCCTAACCAATAAAGATGTGTGACAATAAAATATGTCTCCTTTAAGGAAGAGGTCCTATGAATCCCCTTATCCTGGATAACTATTACATGAAAGCAGTTGGCAGATTAACTGGAGAACTAGGTGAAGATGTGGAACTAGTAAGTACTGCATTTACTAAAATCTCATACTTTCACCGCAAGTAATACTGGCAAGAGCATTACCAGATTCAGCTAGCAGAATTAAGCCTTCCCTTCAATAATAATTAAGCACAGGGCAAGGCTCACTCTAAAATAGAGGCAAAAGTTCAGTATACTAAATCAGTCCTGGCACAGCTGGTTGACAGAACTTCTGTAATGGATTAATCACTTTTCAGGGTTTGCAGAGGGGAAAGCTACTGTGATTATCTACTTATTTTTTATCTTATCACTTAAAGTTGCCACCAACACGTGACAGCAATTCAAACGACCTTTTGCCTTGAGAAGTATGAGTAACAGTCTCCATAAAACAAGTTGGCAGTTCTCATGTGAATGGTGCAGCACTGCAGAGACTGCAACATTGGCTAGATACTCAGCTGGTGTTAATCAGGACAACTCCACTGAACTCATCAACTTACTGTCTTTATTGCACATTGTGTATTTGATAAGTGACCTATTACAATTGCAGGCTATTGCCTCCTTACTAGCTATACCAGTTTAAGTTGGGCAGAGTTCCTATGATTCATCCTCCTCCATTTATGTGAGTGATTTGCCTTTCTTCCTTAAGGGTACATCAGTAACATTACCAGATTCTATTTTAATGCAAAGATTTACTCTAAAGAATGTATAAAACTATATTGGAAAACTCCATGTTTATTGTCTTCAACAATTTTTATATTCTGTGTGGCCTGTATAAAAGTGAAGAGAGACTATTTGTATTAAATGCTACTCATGCAAACAAAGCATAACATGGTATACAAGCATAGCAAATCAGGTTGAGCTGCTTTTTGCTAATGCATCATTAGCTGTAATGGCTTACGCCCGTTCAGTGACACCTGCACATTGTCATGCAGAGTACATAAAGATGTCCAATTTATTCTAACTAAGCAATGCTGCAGGTAAAACAGAAGGAATGGACTCCTGCTCACCCCTCCACAGCACCGCTGGCTTTACAGCACTTCCGGGTTCAAACTGCACGGGCGTACAAAAAGCAGGCCAACTAAGTAAGATGCTGTCATGTTCTTATCATCCAAAAATGGCCCTGGATAAAAATTCCCCAAATTGTCCTGCTTTTTTTTTTCTATTAGGTTAAAAAAAAAAAAATCCAAGTAAGGAAATTGCTTTTGAAATGGCAAATAATTCATTTTTTCTGATAAATGAATCCCTGTATATGAAATGGAAAACCTGTCTAGATTTTTCTCTGGTGTGATGAGGAAACAAATGTTTCACTTTATGATGATGAAGACTTTAAAGAACAGTTTCAAAAGCTGGTCTCTGAAAATGAAAATCCAAACTAGCAACTTACATTAATTCAAAACTGAGCAGTCTTATTGCCCTCTGGCTTCCAAAATGTGATTGGCAGAAGCGTACCCTAGGCCATGCTGATTTATCGGAACAACATTATTCCACTTAAAACATACACACGTTAAACATCAAACACTCAGATTGTTCAGCACAGTAACTGCTGAACTCCATTCTTTGGCTATAGGATTCAAATGCACTTTATGTTTAAACAGTTTCTATACGATGCAACTTTGACTCTGCACCAGTATCTGAAGCCTCAACAGGACAAATGATTAATACAGGGTAATAGTATTCAGGCAATGGGTCAAACTGCGGTTGAGCGAGCTAAAAAGCCACAAAGCAGTGAGCATCCTCAGTCCCACTTGCAACTGTTCCTAAACGAATTTAAAAACACAGTAATGCAAGACACCATTTATACTATCATCTTGCTTATGAGACCACAGTGAGACTTAGACGACAGTGTAAATCCTGCTCCTTCCTCCATATAGAAAGAAACATTCCTGCCTAGTCTCTCACAAGTGAGACCTCTTGAAGGGCGCACTGCACGTTTACTTCAAGGTCGACGTCCCCGTGAATCAATTCTGCAAGAACAGCATTCCTCCAGCGTTCAGATGCCTCCGTCTTTAGGCAGAGTTCCTACTGTTGTAGCCAGCCACTCCGACACAATGTTAAGCAAAATAAAAACAGCGGCCAGTCTAGGTCAGCAGCGTAAAGTAACAGAAAGCGCAGACCAGAAATGGGATGTGAGCCAGGAGCAAGCCACTCTGCCTCAGACATACTACCAGGAAGTTCATTATCTGGATACAAGGCCACAAAAAAACAAGCTTCAGAAAATCACTGACACATTGCAAACAGAAGCATTGTACAGGGAGAAGCTTTCAGGAAGGCCTGAACTTGAATCCCTTCCAAAATCTGCACGTTGTCATTCTTGTGAAGACTTCAGAGCCAGCCATTTGGATCGAAATACATTATGGGAAGAAGACCCATTTAGTCTAAGTAAGCCAGGCTTACCACTGGGTGTAAACAGAGAGGAAAGTAGAATGTTGTTGCACAAGCTTTGGCATCAAGAAGCATGCCAGGCTGCCTGGAGACCAGAGGATGGGCCAAGAGAGACAGCACTGCCTGAATGGAGCTGTGAGGTTCCTCAGCGCCAGACAGCCCTGCTGGAGCTGCAGCATTCCTTCTCCAAGACAGCAGCACAAAAACATTTTCATGATACCATAAGAGGAGAGACAAAAGACCTGAGAGATAACATGCCTGAAGGGAAAAGACACAAATTCTACGGTTTCAATGCTTTTTATTTCTTTAACTGACACATTCCTCAGTCCTTTGAAAATACCGTAACAAATAAAAAGTACCTCAATACAAACTGTCTGTCCTTTCCTGGAGAAGCCCAATAAATTCAAACAGTAAAGAGAACACCAGCTAGGGTAGCCCTGGACATGTGCAGCCTACTTGAGAAGACTAGAAGAGCTTGTCTTGGTCTAGAGGCTGTGAAAACATATGTAGAAAACATTCTTGAGAAACATATTATTGGGATAAAGGGGTTAGGGAAAGAGCTGGTTCATTAAAAGACAAATGGATTCACAAATAAGCGTTACAGTCTGATTGGGAATACACTTAGGCCGTGCATCACAAGATGGCTTTTAATAGTCACAGAAGGGAGCTTCAGGATTAGCTCTTCAGTAGATGAGGAGAGGATCAGAGGCTGCTTTAGAATGGACCTGACTGTCATGGGATAGATGTATTTGGCACAGTAACAATTTAGCAATGGTTCAGTTTTATTAATGATTTGAGGTATATCAAGAAATTGAGTTTTAGCAGCACATAATCATTAAATGATTCGGAGATTTACAAATGATTCAATTAAATAAATGAACAGCGACTTGATTACAGATTCGAAGATGACACGATTCACACTAACTTACACCAAGGTATCCCAAACTAATACACATGCACACGAGACTAAGCAAATATGTATAAAGCGTTTACGTGCGTGCACACACACACCCCTACACACACATACACCACAGTTCATAACTGTGGGGGTCAAAAGATCTCTTTCTATCACACAACTTTTGAGTCGTGGGGGGGTACCCTTAGTTTATACACGTGCACGGAGAAAGAAAGAGCATCCACGTCTATAAAGCAAATGCCTACACACTTCTAAGTGGAGAAGTGGATAAGAATGAGAAAGGCTAGCCTATAGTTAAAATTTCCCTTTTCGAGTTAGAGTAAATACTCACAATGCATCAGCATTCCTCAACGGGTAATTGTTGGAACTCAGAGGGATTGTGTCACCCTGGGTTTCCAGTCCTCGAGGTGGTCACCTGAGACAGCATCCTGACTCAGGGCAGATACTGGCCACAGCCCGCTGCGATCCAGAAGAGCTCAAAGGGGTCTTACTAGAATCGCTACTAATAGGATCCAAGATAATTGACTTTCATCAGGTATTTTTCCACTCTGGTCCTGGCTTTGACAATGAAATAGTTCCTTCCATTGTTTAGCAAGCCTAGGACTAGTTAGAACTTGTGGTTCTGGTACCCTCCTTTACATGGCCACGAATGATTGATTATAGTTATTATGTTCAGACGGTAGGCGCCATGAGAACTAGGTACACTAAGGGGTTGCCGTAGCGTTCTAATCCATTGCTTTCTTCCCTTTGTTCTTTCCCGTTCAGGTCATTGGATTATTTCGTAGGGAGGAAATCGCACCAACTATTGAGAGGCCTGAGGGTGGGGAGGAGGAAGGGATCGCACCACCACACTGACCTGTTTATGAAAGCAGCTATGGCAAGGTTGTCAGCAACAGCTGGGGATTATAGTTAGTGACCCAACAAGGCCCTTTGCAGGCCTTCACAGGCACCAAGCTTCCAGGTCAACAGGACCCTCTGCTATTCTGCAGGGAGTCAAATCCCAGTAATGTCAGCACTACCACGCACACACAGGGACAAACACGATGTTTGTGAGCTGCGGAGTCTCTTTGCCTGTGCACAGCACATTCCCAAACCCTCCATGCTCTAAGGTTGACTGTGGCCTCTCAAAGCCTACGTTCCTATGCCAGATATATTGTGGCTTGTATTTCAAACTCCTCTTTCTCCTTTTTCACTCATTGTCTGAGACAGGAATGTTTAAGAGAACAGGAAAGGCCGTAGAGACTGTATTTAAATTGCAGTGAAGAGTGGTAGAGGGAGAATGGGACTTGGCATTCCCTGCAGGGCTTTGAAGGAGCACGAATGAAGCAGGTAAGCTACAGAAAACATGTGATCTGTTATTAGGAGTTAGCCCCAGCTGGCTGCAAGCGGTCAATATAGTAGCTAGGGATTAATAGCCGGCATTAACTTGGTGGTTATAAAAACAGTTAAGACCAAGAGATAGGGACAGAACAGCTCTGCTGCTGTGTTGTGCTTACTGAGCTGTTTAGGACTCCTGAAAAGTGGCAACA
Organism: Chionis minor; assembly: GCA_013398295.1. NCBI lineage: Eukaryota > Metazoa > Chordata > Aves > Charadriiformes > Chionidae > Chionis > Chionis minor. The sequence continues at coordinate 366,222 of VZSF01002822.1, forward strand.
AAAGCCAACCGAACAAAGAAAGCCCCCAAATGCAATATATTTAAACATCTTAAATAAATTTTAAAACCTTTTGAAAATAAGAAAGCAGCAAAGGAAACTTTAGTGGAAAGCTATCTCATGGATTAGTAACTGGCTTTGCAAGAAGAAAGCAAAGAATAAGCTTAAATTGCTATTTTCTGTGTGCTGACAGATTAATACTGCTACTACCCAGAATTCAGGAATATAGCTAATATTGCCTCAATTAATATCTTAAGAAGCTGCAGCCAAGTGGGGATTAGAGAAGCAGAAACAGCACGTGGGCATTCACTGGGGTTTTTTTAACTGCTTAATCAAATGAGGGATTATTCAGTTTTTTCCCAGAGAGGACCTGAAGAGGGAGCAAAATAGCATTGTATTTTTCACGGAGAATTTTTTCACTGAAGTCTTCTAAACTGCCCCATTAAGAGATTAGATATATTCCCCTCTGCCTTCAAGCAAATCACCAGAGTACAGGAGACTGCCAGGATCATACACTGAATATATGGCTAAAACAGAACCATGCTTCCAGCTAGTCATTATCCACTGGACTTTCCTTTACAGGAAGAGATACTAGCAAAGAATCACGGCAGAAATGTAAATCCCTGATTACTTTATTCCCATGTGAGATCTTCAGGAGGCCAGTCAGGACACAGTGCCCCAGCAGTGCACTATTTTTTGTGCAAGTATTGAGAGTACAAAGGGCTCAGCAGCTACCAAGAGGATACAAGGAAATTGATGTGATAGGAGTCAGAGACCTTACTTGCCATTAGGAGAGGATACTTACTTTCTATTCCACCTTTACACATCTCAGAAACAATTAGATGATTAATGCATACGAGTACAGGAGAGTATCTAGATAATTTAGTACAAAAGTAACTGAGCAGCATAATAACAGATTAAATTTAAAAGTGAAGTATGAAGAAACACACTGCAAAGAATTGCTGAAGACAACTCAGCCACAAATGGGTTTTAAAACAGTTTTTACCTCCTGGAGGAATGATTTCCAAAAAAATTCAGACGCCTGCCTTTTGCCCTGCCTCATTGCCTTGCCCTTGCACCATTCAGGAGAGATCAATTTCAATCTGCAGAGAAGACAGAATATTATGTTATTTCTTAATCCTCGTGTATCTTGCATTTAGTTTTGTTCATCACATTTCATAAGTAAAAAAAGCAAAAAAGTCTGGAAAAGAGCAACAATTACTAAAATCAGGGGATTAGTTATGCCCCAAGAAAGATATGTGAGAACTGAACTTGGTATTTCTGGGGAAAAACCAAAACCAAACCAAAAAAAAGCAACCACCCAAACACACACATCCCTAAAAACCAAACAACAAAAAAATTTTAAGCTACAATTTAGCAATGAGTACATAACACATTTATTACAGAAAAGTTTCATCAGTCATTTTGTATCATGGATCTGTAAGCCCCTTAATGAAAAAGATCTGGGACCGTGTTTGGTCAAATTCATCAGACAAAAGAAGGAACTTAGAAAGTACACTCTAATTTCCTTGTTTAGTTTTCTGCTTGGATTATGATGAAGGCCAAGAGCTTAGCATCATTTAAAAAAAATGTTTAGGGACATATCCTAGAAGCATAAGAAAAACATCTGCAATGCTAGTAGTTTGATTTAAGTGTTCTCAGTACTCTGAGACTTCATGCTTTAGGATAATAAACTCATCCGGGGCAGTTTTTAGTGTTCACAAAGCATCCAGCATTGATTGTTGTCAGAAACAGTGCTAAACCACTAATCTGCTCTTATATAATACTTGACACATTCCTGATATGTAAAAAGAAGCAGACAGTGAATCTGGGATATTAAAACCTGATTATAACACTACCAGACAGGCGACTATTTGGTTATAAAACTCTTGAAAATTTGACACAACAGGCAGCAAAACTAGCATTAGATCTCTGCAGGGAGGAATCCCAGCTCTCCACTGACAGAAACACCCCATGGGTGCTACCATCTGCAGCAGTGATTTCATCTCAGTGAAGAAGACAGCCCGTAGATCCACAGATCAGGAGCATGTTGCCTCGTAATTTGGTCAGGCTTCACATTCAACAGCTCCTCCTGCTGCTATACACAGAGCCCTGATGGCTTGGCAGAGAACTGGGTGTATACTTAAAAGCATTAAGCCTGCCATAGCACACTGGGTTTATTTCTACGAGAGAACACAGCTAAATTTGCCAGTTTATGGCCTTATTGCTACATATATTACAAATGTAATTATAAAATTTGAAAATCCTAAAGTAAACTCTCATCTGAATCATGGAGACATTCCAGTGCTCTTATTTCATGAAAGGTCCTGCTGTCTGGCCTATATTTTAAATACAAGAACTCTATAGGCTTTAGTAGATTACGTTAGATTAACGTATCATCATTACATAAGGAGACTCAACCATATAAATCTCCTCACAAAAGGAGGCTTAATTGGGAGCTTTTCTCGGGGATAAGTTGATGCTTTGGAGGCTAATTTGACAATATCATCATTTTAGCTGCTGCAAAAGTACTTCTTACTCTATAGCTTGGATTATTCAAAAGATAATGTCCCAGCTGATCATGTAAATGAGAGGACAGTAATCTTTGGCTCCCACAGATACATAAAGCAAATGTATTATCAATGTAGGCAATTGTCATCCCCTCCAAACAAGCTGGAATTGTTCCATCTGTTTGATTCATTAGAAAGAAAAATCATTAAAAAATAATTTGGAAATGTGGTAGCTTTGACCAATTGCTTGACACCTAAAAATAGAAATTGAGGCTAGCAGAAATTACTAGGTTTGTATTATGTTTTTTTGTCACATAGAATCAGACTCTCAGACAATGCTCAAGGACATTTATTATACCTCTGTTATTTTCAACTTTCCTGTAAACTGTGTGAGACTCCACAACAGCATGAGACTAGCTTTACAGTTAAAAACATAATGGACTTAATAAAAGGATACTCTTTTATTTGTCTTTTAGCTCCTGAGCCCTTTAAGTTCTTTTCCAAAACCCCAAAAGCAACAAATTTTTTTAAGAAAAGCTAAACTTCTGACAAATTGCTGGGTCCTGAATATTTTCAAATGTGAATGTCCTTGTGAGTTAACTTAATTAACTTTGGCCTCAAGTCCAAAAATGTTCTTTTTAAAAATTACTATCTTGAATCACCTATCTTTTTAGCCTACTTTCACTATGGGAACTGGCTTATAAGGATTCTGAATGAGTTTTCTGAGAGTAAAAGAGAAGTTGATGCAGTCTTCTCTTAGGACAACTCTTGCATTTGGAAGTCCTTTCTTGCTATTTCATGCTTCACTGCAAATTACCTGACTTTATTTATGTTTTGTACCGTCTACGCCTCTATACTCATCTAAAAAAAAAAATACTACGATTGTGTTATTTGCCTCAAACCAAGAACTGGTTACAGAGAAGTATCCCACACTTCTGTCTATCTTAGACTGAGGTCCAAGGCCTCATTATACTCTTCTGTGAGTCTACAGAGAACTAGACGTCTATCAGTCTACAAGCAGCTACTAGAACAAATGCCTGAGCAGGGCAGTATCTCAACACAGAAAAGAGCAGCACTGAGTCAATGTTCTCAGCTGGAACTCTGTGACTGTTTTAAGTTGACAAAGATTGACTCTGAACCCTAGATCTTCTTAATTGTGGTGGGCTGACGCTGGCTGGACGTCAGGTGCCCACCAAGCCGCTCTATCACTCCCCCTCCTCAGCTGGACAGGGGAGAGAAAATATAATGAAAGGCTCATGGGTCAAGAGAAGGACAGGGAGAGATCACTCAGCAATTTCCATCATGGGCAAAATAGACTCAACTCAGGGAAATTAATTTAATTCATTACCAATCAAAATCAAAGTAAGATAATGAGAAATAAACCCAAAACTTAAAATACTTCCCCCCCAGCTCCCCTTATTCCCGGGCTCAACTTCTCTATCTAATTCTCTGCTTCCTCCTTGCAAGCAGCGCGGTTCATCACACGTTGTCTCTGCCACTCATTCCTCCTCACACTCTTCCCCTGCTCCAGCGTGGGGCCCCTCCCATGGGAGATATTACTTCATGGACTTCTTCAACGTGGGTCCTTCCCATGGGCTGGATCCTTCCATGGGGTGCAGTCCTTCAGGAGCAGACTGCTCCAGCATGAGTCCCCCACAGGGTCAGAAGTCCTGCCAGCAAACCTCTTCCAGCATGGGCTCCTCTCTCCACAGATCCACTGGTCCTGCCACAAGCATACTCCATTGTGGGCTCTCCACAGGGTTACAGCCTCTTTCAGGCATATCCAGCTGCTCCAGCATGGGGTGCTTCATAGGCTGCAGAGGGACAGCCTGCCTCACCATGGTCTTCACTATGGGCTGCAGGGGAATCTCTGCTCCAGCACTTGGAGCACCTCCTCCCCCTCCTCCTTCACTGATCTTGGTGTCTGCAGAGATGTTTCTTTCACATATTCTCACTTCTCTCCTCCAGCTGCTATCGCTCAGCAGTTTTTCCCCCTTCTTAAATATGTTATCACAGAGGCACTACCACTGATGGGCTCAGCCTTGGCCTGCGGCAGGTCCATCTTGGAGCCTGCTGGCATTGGCTCTATTGGACACAGGGGAAGGTTCCGGCAGCTTCTCACAGAAGCCACCCCTATAGCCTCCCCACTACCAAAACCTTGCCACACATACCCAATACATTAATCCACCCGGTTCCCCACAGGCCAGATGTTGGGAATAAGAGAGACTGCTGCCTACACCAGTCTTGGGGATACTTGACCATGTGACATAAATCCACTGCATCAAAGAACGGACAAAGTATTTTAGTGCTTTCACACCTGTTAAACTCATCAGTAAATTTATCACTCAGTAAGTTGTGACATTATAACAGCGGTGCGATTGATTCAGCTATGAAACATTTTGGCAATCCTCCAGCTGCCCGCTCTGCTTTGCGCTCTGGCTGGATTGGCTGGTGTCTCTCTATCTGTGTGACCCATTTGCTGCCCTGGGGTGCGAACTGTGCTATGGCCTTTAACTTTAAATATTAACATTCAATTACACTTGGCCCACTCTTTTTTTTGATAGCTTAGCGCAACGATGAGCAGCGTTGCCTCACCCTGTGCCTAACTGGAGTCTACAATAACATCTTGGCCAGGCAATTCTCAGCCTCTTTGTCCACCTGAAACCTCTCATAGTAGGACACCCTTTATCTCCCCTAGTGCTAAGTGCTGCATCCACAGCCCTACAAAACTCACTCTCCACAGGAACAGCACATAGGGAAAGAACTCTTAAGTTCTGCCTTCATCTGCTAAGATCAAATCCTTCAAATGCCACTCTGCACCCTGAGGCGCAGAAAATATTTCTATATCCCACTCCCAAATATTTTATCTTCATAGCATAGGCACGTGACAATACAGCAGCAGTTCTTTTTAAGACTGGCTTTTATCTTTTCAAGGATGGAAAATATGCATTGAATGCAATACTTAGATACTCACTTTAATGGAACACTTGTCATTAAAAATAAAATAAAATCACAACGTTGTCCAACACAACTGCACAAAGTATAAATACAGTGCCACAAGAAATTGCTATAAACAGAGCTTAAAATAAAACCAAGACTTTTTTGATAAAAATCTTACACAAAAGTAGATCGTATGCACAAGTTTAGCTTTGTCTTAAGAAGGAGCCTAATATGTACCTACGGGCCTTTAGCAACTGCAGCATCTCAGAGACTCTGCCCTTCCGACTGTTCCAAACAGCAGCATATTTCCCCTTTCTATCTTAGACTGTGTAAAACACAGCAAGCAGCAAAGATTAGAGGCACACCATTCATCAGGCGTTTGCATTCACTCTTAAGTCTATAATGTTTTCCATCTTTGTTCCTCACCTGTTTGGGTGAATAGGTTCCTGTCTTCCATTCAAATGCCCTGTAAAAGACATAATAAACGTAAGGCTAACAGTATATCCCAAATGACAGGACCTGCACCCTAACAGTGTTGCAAAGTAACCCCCAAAGCAGACATTTGCCACTGCAGAATATTTTTGAAGCATCCTAGCACCAAGAATTTTTTCAAGCCCAGCCCAGAATCGCTCTTTCATGCTGATAAAACAGACTTTGAAAAAATTATGGAGAGATACTCCTTTCTCCCAAGCAATTTCAAAGGCAAAGATACAAAAAAACAAAGCAGGTCCTCTGAACACCTTCAGTACAATTTAGAAATCATAATGGTGCAAATTAGTCAGTACTGCTTTGTGATGTGGTTAAGATTTATGACTCAGGGTAAAACTCTTTCTTAAAACCAGCTCACACCATGACTGCAGCACAAATCCCAGGCTCACCAGCACTGTCACAGTTACCTGATAACTGACGGCAGCTCAGGCTTGGCCCACTTCCACATGGCAACTGGATGAAAAGAGGCCAAGGTACTCAAGCACCTAATCCCTGATGATTTCAACACAAGAACATGGGTTCTGGTGTTGAAACACAACACACATGGGTTCTAAGGTATTTGTCAAAGACCGAACAAGAAGTTTATCACAGAACTGAGAAAAAAATACCCAAACAAACGTTCTCCTGAGTTCCAGTCTAGGCCCACAAGGCCATCTTTCTTCTTTTATCTGCAGCGTACCTCTTAAAGAGAACTGGATGGTTCTTTTGCCACTTTTCCTTTAGTATTGGACTTCAGCACGTATTTGGGTTATTTTTCCTTCCCTCAGGACAGAATTACATAGCGATAATTTTGGTTGCAAAAGAACTATTGTTCTAGTGTGTAATGGCCTGATGTAGTAAAAAGATAAAGGTATTTCAGGTATAACCACAGTGAATAACTGAAAGACTAAAATACAAACCTTCTAGCCAAACCACACCAAGGCCAACGTTCTAATGAATGTTAACGCATGTAGGGAAATAATTGTGCACTGAAAATGCGCCCTGAGTCATTTTAGTTCACTCCAGCAGTGCAAACCCACAAAGCCAGAAAAGCCCTGGCTTTGTCTTCAGCATTGCCTCTGGGAGTCCCACAACATATTCTGTATTACAGAGGAAGTCATACAACATGTGCAGGATTCACGCTATCACGCACTACAGATACTGTATTTAGCAGAGAAGGGTAAAATTTCACTATTACTCTGTCCTGCTGCAGAATGTTTCAAAACATAAAACACTGAGCACCTTGAACAACCCCCCCTTCCTGCACCATCCACTTACAGACCAGTTCTTACCACTGTGTTGCTCCAGATTCACACCCAGTAATGCCCAAATGGGCTTAAAGAAATTAAGTCAAGTGCTCTCCATTCAAGATACCTCTTCTTACTGGTGAAAATACATCTTCTAAACTAGTATATTTTTATATTAGATAGAACCTCTGCTTCCACTGACAATACAGTATGCAAACCCACAAATACTCTTTTTGTATCATTTACACCTTCATGAAGGGTATTGCATCGTGACTGCTGGCAATCTAGTGTTCAGTAGACATCTGCATGGTCAGGTATAAGGCAGAGAAGACAAGTTTATTTTACAGACTGGTCTTTGGTATATTAATCTTTACTGCTGAAAACCTCACAGGCTCAGTATTTACCCTGAGAGCATTATTTCCTTATTTTAAAAATTTAACAACAACCGATTCAACTGTCTTGAATTAAGATGCAGTTTTCAGAAACAGCTTCCTGGAGAAAAAATAAAATCACATTGCTACAGTGTCCCTCCACATGCATCAGAAGGGTTAACCGTGAAGTTCAACATACCATGCTCTGTATGGAGCGTACATATTTAGAAGGCAAAACCCAACAGAAATTAAGAGTTACAGATGCTTGAAGTCTGCTTTCTGTGAAGAAACAGAGAACTTTTGAATAGATGTCGGTGGGCATCAGTCCACATCAAGTGCTTAAAGAAGGTTAAGAATTTACACTAGTGCAATTTGTTAAAGCAGCTTAAAAGGTATTTTCAGCTCCTTCCTCTTTTAAAGATAAGAGAGACCATGGGTCTTATCACGAGTCTTATGATACTAAGTTACATACATCTGGCTCCTGGAATCATGTAAGACACAGAAGCCTTACTAAAAAGAATTACAGTCCTTACAATCATGGTAAAAAATCTAAAAACATGACTGAAGTGCACCATGAAGGTTCAAAACCAAATGGCAAAGAAAAGAAAGGGAGAATGCCTTTAGCTTAAACTAGTATCTTTCCAGTCAACCTCATAATCCTGGGAGTCTGACATGATTTGAGATTTGAGTTGGGCAACAACAGAAGTCACAATGCCAATCTAAAGTGGTTCCATTGCACATATATTACCTCCCCATGAAATATATTAATTTACCTGTATATCATAAGCAAATTAGTTTTATTGTGGTAAGTGTACTGTCAAGATTATAGTGTTCATTGTTCAAGTTTAGGAGTGTATCAATAAAATATTTTGCATATACCTTGTGATGAATTATTAGAAACTACACACGTCTCATGTTCTAGACACTGTGAGCACTGGAAAACAATGCACCCTCTCCGAACTAGGAAGTGATAATTTGCTGAATATTCTTATGAACTGTCTGCAAAGTTCTGCCATCAGAGGAATGTTTGGTGTATTTTCACCCTATCCTCATTCCCTCTTGCTTCATGTTGGCACTTCAGATGAGCACCGCTCCACAGGGAAATTACAGGAGCACACTAACACCACTTCCAGCATAGCATGAAAGCACACACAGAAAAAAGAAAAAAAAAAAAAGATTTTCAAATGCCAGACAGTGGGAATTATCACAGTTTTAATGTCGATAGTTAAGGCAAACAGTTCACCTCTTGTGATCACTGCCTTTTGATCACTAGACATTATTACACTGGGCTTTTTTAACAGCACTTAACAGGACTTTGCCAAGGAGAGTGAGATGGCGGTCATGTCTGAAATTCATTATTTAAATTCTGTCTAGGAGTCCACAATCTACGGATGCCGACACACTGTCTTCAAGCACCACAACACGGCGTGGCCTGCTGGGGAGACATCCGGCACATCTTCTTTTCTTGTAGTGGTCCCTTCAGTAACACGCTCATCTACTTAAAAACCCCCAGAATTTTAGTATCCTACAGGAGACGTAGGATCCAACTGCGTATCTGCTGCCCCTCCAGCTCCGTGTGGTGGCACACGCTGCCTGGCACTCTGGGCCAGCCCTCCTCACCTCTGCAGGGGTTTGGCATCGCTTTTGCTACCTGCAATGTTTCCACCTCTTTACTCTCTAGGCTCCCTTCACAGACTCATACAATCTTCTAGGTTGGAGAAGACCTTTAAGATCATCGAGTCCAACCATCAACCTAACATTAGTAAAACCACCCCTAAACCATGTCCCTCAGCACCACGTCTACCCATCTTTTAAACACCTCCAGGGATGAGGACTCCACCACTTCCTCCAATGTTTTGGTGAATAACCCTTTGGATAACCCTTTTGGTGAAGAAATTTTTCCTGATATCCAATCTAAACCTCCCCTGGCACAACCTGAGGCCATTTCCTCTTGCCCTATCACCTGTTACTTGGGGAAGAGACCGACCCCACCTTGCTGCAGCCTCCTCTCAGGTAGCTGTGGAGAGCGATGAAGTCTCCCCTCAGCCTCCTTTTCTCCTGACTAAACAGCCGCAGTTCCCTCAGCTGCTCCTCGCAGCACCAGTGCTCCAGACCCCTCACCAGCCCCGCTGCCCTTCAGGAAGGTTTCATAACCCAGCGGCACGTACGGCGGGGGGCGGCGCTCGGCCCAGCGCCACCTCACCCCGGCCGCCCCACGGCTCCTCCTCGCCTCGCCTCGCCTCGCCTCACCTCGCCTCACCTCGCCTCGCCTCGCCTCGCCTCCCCACCCTGCCGGCACCCGCCAGCGGCCACCGGCTCCGGGCGAGAGAGGCGGGGCTCCCGCTCACGTTACGTCACAATACGTCACACCTCGGGCCCCGCCCACCGCGCCGCCACGCGGCCGCCCGACCCTTGCTGCACGCATGCGCACGGAACCCGATTCCCCCCCCCCCC
>VZSF01002822.1:376365-431576 GCA_013398295.1 Chionis minor
CAGACGGCTTAACCAATCAGAGGTCCCCAGAGCACCACTTGATTGGTTGCCGCGTCGGGAGGGGCGGGCCGAGTGCCGGCGTGGTTTGGTTGCGGTAGCACCGGCTTACATAGGGCGGAGTACGGTGTGTCCTTGGGCTCAGACGCCGGACGGTGCGGGAGTTGTCGGGGCTGCGGTTACCGCCGTGGGCGCAGCGTCAGCGGGGCGGCCGGCCGGGCAGGNGGAGCGGGCGGTGAGGCGGGCGGGGGGGCGGCGCTCTCGTCTGTCTTGAGAGCGCGATCACCGCCGCCGGGGGTCGGGGCGGGGGGAGCCGGGCTCCGCGGCCTAAGGAGGCGGCAGGGGTGCGGCGGAAGGTCACCGCGGGGCCTAGTGGTCCTAGCTCGGGTGGCTGCGGCCGGGAGGCCCTGGGGGGTGACATGGGGGGGCGACCTGGCCTGCCCCGGTTGTACCGGCGGCCGCTGGAGGTCGGGGGTGGCGCGGCCTGGCCCCCGCGTCCTTGCGGGGTGAGCGCGGCGGCTCCGGGGTCGGTCCAGGGTCCGCCGCTGTGCTCGGAGGGTCCCCCCGCGCCGGGAGGCTGCTCCTGGCCTCAAGGTCAGCGTGCGCCGGGGCAGAGCCGGAGCCGGGAGGTGCGGTTGCCCTTGGGTGCTCTCGCCGCACCGCCCGCAAATAGCATTGCGGCTGGCCCGAGGCGGCCCGGCCCGTGGCGAGGCGGAAGCGGGCCAGCTTTTGTGCTCCTTCCAAGGTGGTGTGCTGGTGTGCTTTCCCAGCTGGAAAGGAAAAACATGCCAACGGTCCTGTCCCTTTACACAAGGTTATTCAGACTAGGAAACTTTCCTATTATACAAGCTGTATATGGAAGTATCACTCAATTTACTCTTCAAAAATTATCTCTATACAGTTTAAATGCTGCAGGGCAATTACTTTGGACGAGGGCAGGATTTCCTGCTCTTCAAGTGTGTTTATCACCGTGATACTTTTTACATAATCTTAATGATTCTATCTTCAAATCCAGGAGATACAGCTCGTGGATAGAAAGCGTGCTGGAGAAATACTAGACTGATGGGCCATACGTGCGGTTTTGTAAACCAACAGGACGCTTTGAATAGGTGACCTTGAAATTGCCATACTGACCTCTGTGTGTGTTCTTGGTCTAGTACTGAAAATGGGTGATATTGAGAAGGGCAAGAAGATCTTTGTCCAGAAATGTTCCCAGTGCCATACAGTGGAAAAGGGAGGCAAGCACAAGACCGGACCCAACCTGAACGGCCTATTTGGACGCAAGACTGGACAAGCTGAGGGCTTCTCTTACACGGATGCTAATAAGAATAAAGGTAAACTTAAAGCTGTTCTTATGAGTTACTAGGGACAAAAATACTCAATTCTCAGCAATAGTTCTAGAAGTAATGAAATCTGCCCACAAGCGAAATAATATGGAGGAAAAGAATATAAATATGTTTGTTATTTTAAAGTCACTGTCTACCTTTTTTTTTTTTTTCTCTCTCTGTAGGTATCACCTGGGGTGAGGATACTCTGATGGAGTATTTGGAAAATCCAAAGAAGTATATTCCCGGAACAAAGATGATTTTTGCGGGTATTAAGAAGAAGGCTGAGAGAGCAGACTTAATAGCATACCTCAAAGATGCCACATCAAAGTAAAAGTTATCTGCTGCCTTATTTATTTCACAAAGGAGATGGCAATGGAAATGTCTGTGATGAGATTGGTTTTTAAACTTTCTATTTTTACATGTACTGTGTCTAACCTTAAAATCTGTCTCACCTGTCATATATGGTGGGTCACTGGAGTACACACTTGCTTGGCAGCCATTAACTTAATGGAAACTATGTAACTGGGTTGATTTAAACGAATATAATGTTCAGTCATTCTTGATCATAAAATTAAAAAAAAAAACCAACATTTCCTGCCTCTTCATTGTTTAAAAAAGAAATCTATTAATAGTCCAATCAGTAATCGCCAACAGCATAGTAGCTTTAACAGCCCAGTTCTTCCAGATCAAAAAGCAGGGTGGTTTTTGGCATCTTCCACCATAATCTTCTGTTACATAACTTTAAAGATTTTAAAAAAACAAACAATAAAACAGCAAATGCTAAAAAAAACCCCAAGATAATATTTTTCTAAATTTAATCAGTGCTAGGTGTTGTGGTATATATTAATCTGTCTAAAGCTTGCGATAAGAATGCATTTCATCTGACTTAAGTACTATCTGTGAAATGGTAATTGTGCCCAGCCACTTTTCTTTTAGCTAGGGGAAGCATGTTACCTAATTTATCCAGACTTTGACAGCTGCATGCACCAGTAGAGTATAACTCCCCTTCAGAAACATCTTCAGTTTTTCACATGGTATTGAAACCTTTTGTTCAGTAAATCTGGAAACGGCCATTCTCGCTGTAATGAATGGAACAGAAAAACATCCTATTCTGCAAATACAAGTCCTAAAGACCAAGCTGAGAGTTGTTAAATTCTCTTAATTCAGTAAGGCATTCACCTAAAATCTACTGTTGGAGGCAATTTCAGATGAAGGGGTACAAGAACGAATGTGCTGGTAGACTAAAAGGAAACAGTCTTCCTCTGTGCCTGGCTGTAGCTGATGTCATTACTTCTGAAGGTTCTGTTTCGCACAGTGTAAAGCAGTATTTTTAATGTTTTAACTGCATTTTTTTTTTTCATACTAAGTGAATTGTTCAGATGAATGTATTTACTGTGTACCAACAGTAAGGCATAACTCAGAGCAATCAATAATGTAAATTAAAAAAAATAAAAGTCTTGTTTGCTGTATGTGTTTGAAATTAAGCAAACAATAACGTAAATTTAGAGAAAAGTAGGGCATCCAGCTTTTTATCATTTGGAAAGCAGACAAGCAAAAGCTCAGCATGGAAAAAATGTAAATGCTAATGGAGTTGGGCTGAGAAGTACTTACAAGTGTGTTTGCTGAGTGGAATGGAGGAGAAAAAGTAGCTTGAAAGCTGTAGCTGTACTCTAGGATTGTCTGAGTTTGACGTACGTCAAGTAGAATAGTGTGCTTAATGACTGAGTTGCAAAGGCCTGTTGTTCAGAATTAATCAGTGGAAAGAATTAAGATTACTAACAAGTTGTCTCGATAGTACCATATGTTTTGTGACTTTTTGCAGATTAAATGAAAGCAGTATTTCCTACAAATAGAAAGGCAGACTTAGTATTAACCAATAGCAGCTTCTTTACTAAAAGCTTGATAAGAGATACCATCAAGTTATAGTAGTTAATGACTGTTCCAATTATCAGAAGTGATGTTCATCATAGCGTCTTTATGGCTATGCAGAACGTGGCTTTCACTGTGCTAAAATCCTGATAGAGTAGTTGTAGATAACACAATGGAACCTTACCCAGCTCTGTAGCCTTCTGAAATGATTACAGCAGATCGCACGGAGAGAGTTGGGACACTTTCTGTTCTATCGACACCTCTATGTGAGGACAAAAAACCTTTGCAAGCGCCAAGCTGCCCATCTTCCCTAGCTGAGCTGGAGAAGAAATGGACTGTAGAGAAAAGGATTTTGCAGTGAGGTGGCATTTAGATCTGCACAGGCAACAATTTCCAAAAAGTCAGTCCTCCATCACCAGGAGAAAGCAGTGGTCCTTTGTCCAAAGTAAGTAGGGGACACAATTTAGCTTGGCTTGTTCCATCTGTCTGTAACTCGGAGGCCTTGGTCTAATGACAAGCGCAGCTTATATGTACTGCTGAAGGTGGATAAAATTGGACTTTTTCATTGTAGACTGGGTGTGCATCCTTGCTTACATTTTAGGGAGAAGACCCTTCTGACCTTTGAAATTTCATCTTTCTATGTGTGCAGCTCTAGATGGCAACAGCTTATAAGATTTGCTGTAGCTATTTACCACTGGACAAACATAATGCTATACTATTTCTACAAGCGGACCAGCGAAGTAAGAATATTGGAATGGAAGAAAGTTAGATTTTTCCCTTCTTGAGATAAGTATTAATAAAGTGCCTGGGTGGGATTTTTAGAGGGTGGGAAGGAGGTGTATAGATTGGTTGTGGAATCAAGCTTCAGTTTGATTTCTAGTTTTACAGAATAGGAAGAGTGGGGTTTGCCTTTGTTTTATGAAGTAGCAAGTTTATTGTTTGTCTAAACTGATACCACTACCAGAAAGAAAATTAGTATTTCAGTAGTTCCTTTACCATTCCAAATTAGGAAGTCAAGGCACCATTGCCAAACGTTACACCATCCTATAAAAATGATTCTTGGCTACAAGTTTAAAGATTTGATAGGGTGTGCTTTTAAAACTGATCTTGTAATATTTTCACATGTAGCTATGCATGAAGAATGTCAATGTCAGTAATGACTGGAAAAAAGGTAAAATTTAAAAGCACACTTTCACAGGATAACTTCAAAACCAAAATGAGACAGGTAGGATACTTTTAAAATTGTAGAAATTATTTGTGCATCCCAGTTAAATGTGGTGATACAGAAGCTCTTTTTTTATTTTATCTAACAATTCAAGTGTAATCACTCTACAAACAGATAAATTTGGTGAAGTTCCATGCAATGGTAAATAATCAGTTAAAGATCTGTTTAATAGATCTGGTCTTGCATGGGACTATAGAATACTTTTTTGGTATAAAGTACAATATCAATGATCCAAACAAAATGTGATACATTAAGTTTCTCTTATGGGGGAGAACAGAACGGAAATTAAACAGCTAATAGTTAAGAACTGTTAGATATTCTAGTCTCTCATGTATATCAAAGGCCATTGAAGTGCACACATTTACCTCTGTAGTACACGTCATCATTTGCCTTTATCTAAAATACATCCTAAAAACTTCCAGGGCCAAAGCAAACAAGTCTCTGTGTTACTCCATATAGGATGAGTTGAACCATTTCAAACTGATGTCCTAAAAACTTGGTTATTCGGGGGGGGAAGGAGGACCAGCTCAGAGCTAACGGTAGGAAATGTTAACCCTGGGAAGGGGTGTGAAATCCCACCCCCTTCCAGCGCCACAGTGGCTGAGTCAGGACTCCAGGTAGTTCACAGCATCTGTTCATGATTCAAAACTTGCGTGTAAGTACTTGTATGTTTTTTTCCAAGATCATTGTTTTGATCTGAAATACAGAAAGTAAAACGGTCACCTTTTGAATAATCTGTTTGTGGTTAGAGGTCTCACAGGAGGTGAGAGATGTGGATGGCGTGTTTGCTTCTGTGACAGGATACAGATTCCCCAAAATTCCAGAAGGCTGCATTAACCACCAAACTGAATGTATGCTGGGAAGAAGCTGCGCTATACCTCTGTTGGAGCTGTCATTATGCAAAAGAAGAGCCGGAAAGAAAATGAGCAAAGCTAACTACAGCATACTGTTCAGAACACATACTTTGGAGCAGGGGAGAAGGTGTGTTCTTTCCAGGTTGTTTATGCATTTAATTTTAAACAGTCTTGGATAAAAATAAACCTGGCAGTGGAGATCAGAAGTCATTACTCCGCTGGTTTTACATCTCATTAACGCTGTTCACTGCAGCTTGCTCAGGCAATGTGAGCCCCTGCCTTGTTCCTTTCAAAATCACCCACTCTCCAAATGCATCTTCCCCTTCCTCTTTCTCTGTGTGTTAAAGCATACTTTTGTTTGTACAGTTGTGCTGTCCCTCTCGTACCACACTGCCAGTCTTTTGGTCATAAGCACTCAAAAGCTGTTCACAGAAACATTGAGTAGCGTTCTTATCCTTAGAATAATCTGCAGAAATTTGCTGCTGATGTCCCCCGTTCAGTCACGACTATCTGGTGATAATTTCTTTTTGAGATGTCTGATGGTTCTCAGTCTATGCGACATTGCCATTTATTGATCTTTTTTAATTCTAAATTTCTAATAGCGCTAACTAAAGCAGGTAGAGTTTTATGTAGTTTTTACCTGCTCTATGTCTCAGTTGTGGGGTTTTTGCTGAGATGCAGCTTGATGATGTGCATTCTCTGATGTGTAGCACTTCCAGACAAATAGGAAAAGTGCACCATATATACTGAATTTTTAAAATGTCATTGGTGTTACCTACATGTCACTGGTAGCCTCAAGAATCTGGTGATCTTACTCAGGTTTTATTGCAGGAATGCACCTGCTACGCTGACTCTAACCAGCCTTTCCCTGAAAGCATTTCTCCTGTTGCTGATTCATTGTGTGGAGAACAGAGGGGAGTGGAAATCAGATGTCTGCATACCTTACCATGTTTCCTGTATGACTCTGTCATTTTGTTTCCAATTATTCTGTCAATTTACCTGCTACTGATACTAGATATGGAGCTCTTCCAGTGCTTTCTTTAAAGGAAACGTACCACATTTTCAATTCCACAAATTTTTGCCTTGTTAATTCTAATGCTCATGTACAAATTATCCCCGCTTAGTTTACCCATCTGGTCTTTCTCTATTTTATGTGTTACTGTTACAATTTATGCTTCATTTGTATTGGCTGAACTGCAGGCAGCTTCTTGTACTTTCCTATTCAAATGTAGTCTTTCATTTACACATCTCTTAACTCTGTAGCAAACTCATTTTTAAAGTTTCCAGGTAATTACTTTACTTGAAAAATCCTTCTTTCATCGCCTTTTTCATTGTTTAATTTTATTTTTTAAAAATGCACTGTAAAGGGTTCTTTTTTTAAAATTTTAACTATTCCTCACACAGACATTATATTTAATTATTTTGTATACACCACTGTTTTGGACCCACCTATTCTTATATACTGAGCAACGATTGTGTCCTTCACATGGATACCTGTGAAATAGTCTTTTCTTGTGAGCCTCAGAAACAATGCTTCCAAAAAACAATTACGGGAAGTGCTGGGAAACTTCTGTAACTGGCACAATTTCATCAGTTTATTGCTTACACAAAATGAACAGGAGGGGGAGCCAATGTACTAAAAAGCTGCAGAAGAAACCCTAACATGCACTTGAAGGTGATTCTGAACAAACCTCCGACGGTTTGAAAGACCAAGTTCGTTTGTACAAAAAGCAGTTTTACTGCAAGAGCTCAGCCAAAAACGCTGGAGGTGATTAGTACAGCTGAATGCATTGATATGTCTGCAATAAGTTTAGGGTCTTCTGAATTCTTAAACTGATTCACATTTCATATTTCATCAGGATAGCTCAAGTTTGAAATAACCTATATTAAACTTCAACCTATTTAAATGGTAAAAGATTCAGTTAGAAAGCAGAATGTTTCTTTCTGACTACTCAAAGAATCTTAGTCAAGAGTGGCAGTCTCTAATGCATACTTTGGCTTTGTTCCTACTGTGGAGCTCACCTTGATATCATCAGCTGAAGTATTATGCTTGAAATGGATATACAGATTGTAATACAGTTTCTCCACTAGATGGATAACCTTCGTTAGTAAAAATGCACTTTAATTCTGGTTTTAGTACTGTTTTATGGATGGTGTTTGATGATAGACTCAGATTACTCTGAAAGCCATGATGTTTCCTAATACAACTAAATCCTAGCATTTTTACAATTTAAGGTCCTAGTAAAACTACCACTTGTAACATCAAGCCAGAATTTTACTTAGCTGGGATGTATCTCATGGGATATCAATGTTAATTTAACCATCAGTATGGATTTTCTGGCACATTCCTGAGAATGAAAACCTTTGCAACTCTTCAAAAGGCCATGATGCCATTCTTCATATGGTCTACGTGTATGTTGCAAGTTAAGCTTGTTTACATTGCCTAGATCTATCAGGAGTAGTGTGACCAGACATCAAAAATTTAGCTTTTACGTGTGTTTGCTGTCACTCTGAATTCTCAGAAAGATGACACCTCTCTCTACACCAGCACGCAATGACACATCAGAAGAACTCCCCACAGAAAGAAGCAATGCAAAGCCTTGCAGTTGAAAGATACTTCCACATCAGAAAATCTATCAAGAACATAGGGGAGTCTTTTACAAATGAACAGGGTCACAGGATAGAAATCAAGATGACGCAAATAAAGCAAAGGAAGGGCAAACAAAGTGGAAATGAAACAAGGTTAGTACAGGGTGAAATATTACATATTCTCATTACGTGTTCAGCTGTTACAAGGACTGTACCTGTGCTTTAGCCTAGGAGTAGATGCCAGGTATTGCAGTATGAAAGGAAAAGCAGTGGAAACCCAGAAGCAATAAAAAGCAAACTTGCCTACCTTCAGCTGAAGGTTTGACAACTCTGTGTGTGTGTTCAGTGAATATACCTTTGGTTGGATGCCTTTAATTTTGCTTCAGGTCTGTGAAGTCATCCAATTGATGCTACCTGGCTCCAGGAGCCTGTACTTTGCTTCCACTGATTTTAGCGATATATCTTCCGCATTAGCAAATCAGCCAGCTGAGAAATGGTGTGATGTTTACTCAGTGCACGGATCAAATGATGTTTCACAGGGCTGTAAGCTCTGATCCTTCTGTAACACTAGAGCCTGATGTCCCCACTTACATAACCTGCTTGAGTTACACTGCAGCTGATGGCATGGCTTTAAATTTTGCTTTAGCTTCAGATCTTGCCTGAAAAGCACAGGTCGGTAATCTTCAGTAGCTGCAGTGAACATAACATAGATAAAAGAGCAGCAAAGAGGGGCTCTAGCACAGGAGAGAGTAGTCATGCAGTAGAATCAGCATGAAAAACAGCCTCTGTTTCTTCGCCAAAATATATAAAATACATCAATGCATGCCCTGAGTTATATTTACATTGCAGATTTATTTTTTTTTAATTTAAAAATGCTAGTTCTCTGAGCTGCTCTTTGCCAATCCAGAACTCAGTTGAAAAGTCAAGTCATCAAGAAAGTCATCAACAAGTGAAGATAAAAAGACCCAAAGCCCAGTGAATGCACATCTACTACAGTGCCATCTGTCTGGCTCTTTAACACCAGTTTCCACTTTGTAGACAGTGCAGCCTGATGCTCTGACTGATCAGGTTAGCCAAATTCATGTTTTTCTCTCAGAAAATGGTTTCCAATAACCTTTTTTCATTATTTTAAGTAAACCATTTATTTGGTAAAGCAGTTGGTTTTATTTTCCTCCTATCAATCAAATCAGGGCTGTGTATAGCACTGATGCTGTCACTGAGGTAGCAGGAGAGGGATAAAGTCACAACGAAGGCTTCTCCCACTGCTTGCAGTGAGCTGGGATAGTCCCCTTCAAGGGTTCCTCACACCATGTCCTGGAGACAGCACCACCACAAGTTGTGCACCCACGACAGTTTGGTGCCTGGCAGCTGGGGTGTTTTTGCTATGGCTTTGGGAAGCCTTTCCCACTCTCCTTTTTGTGATCTAATCACATCAAGTCCATGCCCACTCCTATTGGGGTTAAAAAAGGGGATGGAGGAAGAGACAGAAACTGTTACCAGTTTGTACACTGTGATGTAGGGATTCAGTCTGGCAGAGTTTCCAGTTTGGGCTGGTGTGCTGAGAGATGTTTTGCCACCCAGAGTAATCTTTAATCTTGATTTTCCCACTGTCCATTACCATTAACGTCTCTACTACCCCTCGCATCCCCTCACTGCAGCTCCTTTTCCTGCGTGGCTGCAGCAGCAACCTCCACCAGGTCTTGGGCACATTTGACTTCTTCAAAAAGGGGGACAGTCTCCACTGACCTTCCAGGTGTGTGTGATTTTCTTTCTATTGTGTTACAATTTCCAAACACCCTTTCTTTCTAACCCTAGGGTTACAGGTTTTGGTTCTTACTTTAAAGAGCCGCACAGGATGCTCTCTGGAACAGTGATTTCTTAGCTAGTCTTTTGATTTCTCCAGGTCTTTCTTGGGCAATCCAATCACCCTTGTTTGTTTTAGTGAAAGATTACTCTTTTGCTATAAGATGTTCTAAATTTGGGGTCGGGGGTTGTCTCAGTTCTGGGTTTTTTTGCTTGTTGGTTGGTTTGTTGTTCCTTTGTGTGTTTGTTGTGCAAGAACTAATACATTTTAATTTAGACAGTGTCTGAATGACCCAGCCAGTCCCTTCCCCATGGGAGAAGACTATAAGAATATAATCACCAGGGGTTTGCTTTTTTTCCTATTCCTCTAACTGCCTGAAGGTGACTCCGAGGGACTTTAAATATTGGGTAATTATTGGGTAAGTATTTCTTATTACCTCATCTGCAGAAGTTAGCTTTATTGGTGCGTATCATATGCTCACTTTCTCTTCATTTATGGACCTAATGTAATTTAAGAGCTTGTAACTCCACTGAAAGTAGTAGTAAGTATCAAATGTAGATTTTATGACTGCACTCAACATCAAGAATATCCAAAGGTAGTTTTCTTAACTTTCAGTAGCACAGGTGCGTAAGTCTAAACAAAAGCTTTATGCTAGCAGGATGAGAATCTTTAACTTGGGAGTTTCATATTAGAACATGAAAATATTCATGGAATTCTGAAGTTTTTGACCCCCTGGTGACCCATCCTTCTTTCTTTCACTGTCTTCAGCTATTACAGCTACATGTCTTCAGAGAATCAGATACACGGCTGTAGTGATTGCTAAAACATTCAGCTAGCAGATGCTTGTTTTAAGCTGTTTTTAAGGGAATTCCTGCCTGAACAGCTTGTTAATTTTTCTTTTATTTTTGTTTAACTGAGGCCCTTGTCTCTCTCTCACACACGTGGAGGGTGGAAGAGGAAACAGAGGGGCTAGTGAACTCTGACCGCTGTACAGAGCTCTTTTCCATAGCTGTGGATGTGCCCCATATAGGTGGGACTTTCTCTTTTTCCTGTGACACGTTCATGGGTATCATTTCTTTCCAGACATAGAGGAGGAGACCTTCTCCCTTTTGTAAAGCCACCTTTTGAAGGAAGACCTGTTATTTTGTTGCCTGAGCCCATCTTTTCCAGTAAATGTGTATTTCAGTCAGTGGAAGCAGTCTGAGTTTGTACACTCTTGCTCCCCTCTTCTGAAACTGTTTCAAGTGGTGCAGGGTGTCTACTTGATTAACAGGAGCAGAGTTCTCACTACTCTCAGGAGCGGTACTGACTCAGAATTGTAAAATTAAATTCTTTGAACTTTCTAACCGTGGTCAAAAATGCATTTGTTTAAAATTTGCAAGTAGGTGGAATTTTTCTGTCTTGCCAAGCTTTGTAGCATCTACATAGTGCTACAAGCAGTTCATAGGTATTGAATAGACTTTGCTTAGTTCAAAAATGCTAGGGTTTTCCTCTTGTGCTTTACTTGAGCATATATGAGGGTATATGAGACTGTGAACCTGCCTATACGTGTTCAATCACAGAAAATGCAAGTGCCAGTAAGTCCATGCAATGTGTACAAAGCGCGCCAGAGGTGTGAGCTTAACTGTTTATTTCTTGTCGGTCTCAGGAAAATCAAGGTCTTAAAAAACTACAGGTGTCAACTAGAAATTAATGTGGCCATATGTCTCACACGTGTCTGCCTAAAGTTTGGCTGTACACTCAAACTTCATTGGAGAAGATTTACCCTCAATATTGGCCTCATTTTTAGATCCCTGTCACCGTGACCAAAATGAGAAACCTCTTCTGGGCACTGCATTGGCTGCAAAAGTTGGGTGCAGGCCACTGTATAAAAGCATCTCAGCAGTAGCTTTCAAGTCTGGTGTGTGTATATATATATGTCAGGCCTGAAAGTTTGGGCTTTTGTTTTTCAGCTTTGATTGTTTCTTACTGGTATGTACTTTCCTCGAGTATTTCTCTTTAGTGCCAAAGCTTGCCTCAGAAAAACTCAGAGGCCAATATTTGTATTCCTTGTTTGAATTCCATGATGTGGAAGACATAGGAGAGGCAGTGCAGTAACTAAAAAGAAGTGAATGTTTTGCTGCTGTTGCCTTGAATCCCTTAGAGCAAGAAAAAATAATTTAATGACTAAAGCAACAACTTTGGTTAAAAAGACATCCTGGAATCACAGATTTATGTCCTAGAGGGATCAACTCTTCATCCTGCATTAATCCAGCATTAAATAGTCTTTGGAAAGAGCCTGTCTACAGTGAATAGATGATGAATGTCCCCCTCCAGGTCCTTCTGAAAAAGTTGTGGTTCCTTTCCTCTCTCTGAATGAAACCTTGTCTTGGTATTGCTCTGCTGTTTGTTCATTGATTACAATTTTAAATATATATATGTTCTATATTCTCTTGCTGCTTCACAGCGTATGTACAGATAATCAGAGATCAAAAATCTGCGCCACAGAAGTTACTAAAATAATACCTACAGACTCAGTGCACTGACTGATTTTTAATTTTTTTTTAAGTGATGGTCCCTAGAAGTTCAGAACTGGTAAATAGACTATTGGATAAATATATCTAGCCCAGGACAATGTTTTAAGCAATCCTGGTTTTGCAGCTCCTTTCCTACTATTCATATGCATTTTCTCGATCTTTGTCTGAAGCTCAGGAGGAAAATAATCAGCTTTTGTGGGATTTAGACATTACAGTGCTTTTCTATTTCTAAGCACTCAAGTAATAAAGACTTTGGTAATCATCTCCAGCATACAGTATTACTATCTTTCCAAAGCTGTCATTGCTGATAAGTTTAATGGCTACTCTACAACTTAGAAGCAGCTATGAAAATCAAAAAGGATGGCACCACAACTATAGACTGGAATTCAGAAAGCTGTGGTTCTTGCTCCAAGAAAAATATTGAATGCATTAGCAGAATATGACTTCATTAACAGCATTAAAAGTTTCATTTACGGGAAGGCAAGCTCTGCTTGGCACATATTTCAGTGAATGACGACAACTTTTTGAATATTTCAACTAACGTGCATCGACAGTGAGTTTAGGGCAGCAGATCTAAAAGCATTTAAGATTACGGTGTTCTTTAGAATAATATGAAGAACTGTTATTGCACTCATTTTTTTCATTTTAAAAAGACATTTTTCAGAATGTTTAGTGTACACTAATGTTCATATATAATTAAAAACACAGACATGTCTCCTAGCGAATTATGGTGGCCAGTATCTTTCTAAAGCTATTGTCTTTTGCACTTTTCTTTTTTCTATATAGTAGAAAAAAACCATATTCTAAATTCTGCTCCGTCATGGCTTTTATTTTTTTATAGGACGGGGGGGGTGTGATCGTTTCCTTCTGCTTCTCCTCCATCCTTACTTCTATACATGGAACCTATATATTTCCCATCAGTCCTTTCTGCAGCCCTGGCTGGATATGTTTATGATTTCTTATTTCTGTCTAGCCAACAGTGACTCCTTTCCTAGGCTGCTGTTACACTCAGATTTAGCTTTTGTGACATTATCTGTTCTGGGAACAGTGGGACAGATTCCTTGAATTTCTGAAAACCACCTGCCTGAATAAGAATATACCACTCTGCAGCTCAAAGACTCCTATTCTTTCCTGAGCCAGCAAAACAATATTGATAATTGTTCTTAGCTGTTTTGACAATTATTTTTTTCTCTTCAATCTCACGATGGTTACATGAATAGCTGCTTTAATTTTGATTTAGGATGGCATCATTCAATGTTTCAGAAAATCAGAATCAATTTCAATTAGGATTTTCCAATTATCTTTTACTTAGATGAAAAAATTAAAGTGGGTAGGAATGCTATTGTTTCTCTGGAGATTTCTTGTTTATAATTGCAAGGCTTGATTCTCTTCTCTTTTACAGTGATACAAATCAGGCAGAAATGCAAGGCACAGTGTACACCAGGTACACTGGTGTAAAAGCAGGGGGAGAGCAGAAAGAATTCGGGCCTCAGATGGGCAAATTGGAGAGTATTTAGATGGAGGCAGAGCACGTGATCTTCAAAACAGAGGATGCAAAGACAGAAGGTCCATGAATCTGAACTGGACCAGGAATCTGAACTCAAATGCCACAGAAGAACACGACAGGGTGTGCTGTCCCTGCCCAGTCTTGCCACAATTATATGTTTTCAGGTACGGCTCTTCAGACATGAAGACATACAGGTAAGACACCTGGCAGACAGAAAAGGAATATAACCACATGATACAAGCCTTCCCTCCACTTCCAGGGACTGGGAAAGGAGAGTAAAAGGCAGACAGGCTGTTCCCATGTCCAAACTGGTTCTGGGTGGCCGCAGAGACCAAGCACACCTCACCTTAGCTTAGAGTACCCAGGGGGGTTCTGGAAACCAGGAGAGCCTCTCAGCAGCTGTGATGCCTGAGGTGCTGCAGATCCACCGGGACATGCCTTTGCTGTGCCCAGGCCTGGGAGCAGCTGGCATAAAGCAGATTTCTCTCCCAGGCAGTTAAAGAAGTCATGCAAAGCCTCATTTGCTGTTACCGCTTCCTAACGGAGTCAATCACTTCTTCTGTAGTGGAGCTGAGCACTGTCTCTATCATACTAAAAGGGATGAAAAATGAAGTTTAAAGAAATGTGAGAAGAAAGCAGGAAAGTAAATAAAGTCAAGCTAAAATCAAAGCTGATCTTCAGCTCATTACAGTGAAAAGCCAGTTCCTGAGGGATGGAGGAAGTCACTACATCAGTTAACAGTGGGAACTGCAAACATGTGATGTTTGTACATCAAGTATTCACCATGTTGCTCACATCTAATTTCCTACCAACATTTTCAACAATAACGGCTGTTACACAACACCATCTATATACAGAAAAACTTGTGTTGTGGAAATGGTATTTTCTTCCTCAGTCATGAGAGACCACCCTTGTGGCACTGAAGAACTGCTCGTGCAAGGGCCCTCTTGCCACCCACCAGCACTGGATGCTCGTATCTATCCTTGAGTACCAAACGTGGTGTCACACCCCACTCACACCCGCTCAGAAGAGAGCTGGGGGGAGAGCTGTGACTCAGGTTCACACATCCCCAACGCTGTGGACTAAGGTGAGACAACTCTCAAGGTCCATATGCAAACATTTATTAGATACCCACAGTGGTAAATACATGTCTTAACTAGGTCTGTGATAACTGGTTAGGTATGCAACAAATTACAGCGAGCGGTACTTAACAACGGATATACAATGAATTATGGTGAGTGGTAAGGTATGCCTTGCATTATTTAACAACTTTAAAAGAAAAGAGAAAAGAAAGAGAAACCGAAGGATAGAAAGAGAGAAAGAAAGAGATCACACGTTCTGGTTCCAGTGTCAGTCCAGCCAACGGGGGAACCTCTGGTTCGTAGAAGTGCTCCTCTGTGTAAAATCTCCCCAGGGAAAAAGAAGACCAAAAGAGTCCTAAGGGCACTGGTTTTCCCCTTCTATGTTTGCCATGTCAGTACAACCTGCCCCACTTGTTACAGTGACAAATTCATCTCAGGTTTCCCACTTCCCCAGGTGACGTGTAGCGTGATTTGGGTGGAGGGATGAGTGCTATAGTCATATACGTTTAGCATGATCTTGATAATCTTCATTAGCATAGCAGGGCTGTCAACTTTAACATGCATTTTGCAGATAATGAGGCAAAGGTCATCACTGGGCATAGTAGCTTTCCAAAGAAACAGAGAACTACACAGATTCTTGTTATCTTGTCCTTGCAGATGAAAAGCAGAGCTGTCCTGTCTCCCTCCTCCAGATTCAGACAGGTTTCTTTCCCACCTGAATAAGCGGGTGTGAGCCTTATCAGCTCTTTGAGCATAGGGCCCGCATTATTCACCCTGTGGCTGTCGCTACATCTCGAGGTACTTGTGAGTGTTTGAGACATTCCTCAGTGAAGCTCCTCCTCCTCCCTTTCATCTCTCACCATTTGTTTCAGGGAATTTACAAGTCACCTCTTACACACGGGCTTTGGCACCCCTGACCAAGCTGCAATGTCACCAAAAAAAGTGAAGTTTATTCGAGTCACTGAAAAATCAGTTACATAATTCACTGTGGGGAGGAAAGAAAGTAAAAATCATGGGAGCAGCTGGTGTGCTCCATATCCAGCATGTAGATGGAGAAATGAACACACGCTGATGCAAAAGGATGAAAATTTAAGTGTGAAAAGGAGTAAGGAAACACAGAAGGGTGGAAGGGGCTAAGGGAAAATTGAAGAGACTTCATGGAGGAAAGAAGGTCCTCAAGAGTCCCATTTCTTAGAAAGGAGAGAATAAAAGGACTGGAGATAGTCAAGGAGAAGGAAAACTGGTGAAGTGGTCAGGTGAAAATTGGGAGGCAGAGCTGGTAATGTTTACTGGGGAGACAGCGCTGGTAACGTTTACTGGGGAGACAGCGCTGAAGGGAGATGAAGTCATAAGGAAAGCAGAAGGCTTTAGGAAGGAGCAAAGCAAATGCAATTTAAAGGGACTCAAGAATTTCCATGAAAAATGTGAGAAATTAAAAAGACTACAGAAAATTCACCCAGAAAATTCACCACCGTAAGAGGATGATGCTGGAGAATCAGAAAGTAAGAATCAGAGCAGGACTAGGGTGTTATTTGCTCTGTTTTATTGAGTGTTTGGCCCATCCAGCATTCTGCCCTGTAAGTGATTGATCCCTGGATTCTGCTCCTTTGAATACAGTCTACACCAGCCTCTTTTTTTTCTTTCATTCTGAAAAGCTGACTGATCTTGCACTTAGACAGCTAAAAGTCCATAGAAGTTCAAAAAAGTAATCTTACAGCAAAAAGCAATATTACAGTAGTGAAAAGCTGTGACTCCACAGGCAGCAGCTGCAGGAATAAGGCCTAATTTTAATCATAGAATCATAGAATGGGTTGGGTTGAAAGGGACCTTAAAGATCATCTAGTTCCACCCCGCCTGCCATGGGCAGGAACACCTTCCACTAGACCAGGTTGCTCAAAGCCTCATCCATACTGGTCCTGAACATTTCCAGGGATGGGGGCTCCACAGCATCCCTGGGCAACCTGTTCCAGTGTCTCACCACCCCCATAGTGAAAAATTTCTTCCTAATATCTAATCTAAATATCCCCTCTTCCAGTTTGAAGCCATTAGCCCTTGTCCTATCACTACATGCCCTTGTAAAAAGTCCCCCCCCACCTCTCTTGTAGGCTCCCTTCAGATATTAGAAGGCTGCTATAAGGTCCCCCCAGAGCTTTCTCTTCTCCAGGCTGAACAACCCCAACTCTCTCAGCCTGTCCTCATAGCAGAGGTGCTCCAGCCCTCTGATCATCTTTGCGGCCCTCCTCTGGACCCGCTCCAACAGGTCCATGTCCTTCTTATGCTGGGGGCTCCAGAGCTGGATGAAGTATTCCAGGTGGGGTGTCAGGAGAGTGGAGTAGAGGGGCAGAATCACGTCCCTCGACATGCTTGCCACACTACTTCTGATGTAGCCCAGGATGTGGTTGGCTTTCTGGGCTGCAAGTGTACATTGCTGGCTTGTATTGAGCTTCTCACCCACCAACAGCCCCAACTCCCTGTACTCAGGGCTGCTCTCCATCCATTCTCTGCCCAGCCTGTATTTGTGTGTGGAATTGCCCCAACCCAGGTGCAGGCCCTTGCACTTGGCCTTGTTGAACCTTGTGTGGTTTGCACAGGCCCACCTCTCAAGCCTGCCCAGGTTCATCTGGATGGCATCCCTTCTCACCAATGCGTCGACCACTCCACACAGCTTGGTGTCATTGGCAAATTTGCTGAGGGCACACTCAGTCCCAACATCCATGTTGCCAACAAAGATGTTAAATAGTACTGGTCTCTGATCAGCTCTTCAGCTGAGCATTTTCATGTCTCTATGGTCTCATTTTGTGCAATAACCAAGAGGTAACAACTGAAAACTATGGAGAAGCTTCGTATTATGAATTATGTAGTTACATCATTAGTAATTAGAACATATATAACAGGAGGACATATACACACACTGAAACAACTATAAATTATTCAGTTGAAACCACACTTACCAAAATGCCCAAACAGATTGCGCTCTCTTTCATATGGTTTTGAGCTTTGTATCTTATTTGCTCATAAAGATACGAATCCTCAAATTTCTTTATTTTGTTCTCATGTAGAAGAAAGAGAACACCCGTGATCCCATTTTTTTTGGGAGGATTTTCAGAGCAAAGAGTATCTCTGGTGGCACTAAATAACTGATTGAGCTAAGCCTTATTTGCAAACTCATAAAATGATAGCAATTCCTGGAAGCATTTTTCATTGCTGAAATCGAGAGTCCTCTGGTGTCATCTTCTGATTAAAGTTGCTTTGGAAATATGGAGTGGGAAAAATTGCCACCCAAGCTCTTTTTATATTTCTTTTCATAATATTGACCTACAGTTCAGTAATAACCAAAATGTTGCTTGTATGTAAATATATAGAAAGTTTCTATCCTCTGATAATAAGTAAATGTCTAGGAACATCTGAAGCATAGGTTTAATTTCAACTAGAAATGATGTTTATTAAGAGCTATTAGTTGTTTAGCTTAAGTAAGTTTTAATTAGAATAAATTATTTAGGATTATAATATGGTGTGATTTATGCTGTTTACTTAGCTTTACTTAGCATAAGTAGCTAGATTTGCTGAAGCCTTTATGCCGCAAGAGAGTTAATTTTCTTAGTAATTTTCCTAGCAGCTGGTACAGTGCTGTGTTTAGTCTTTTAGTACAACAAAAGTGTTGGTAACACACTGATGTTTGGGTAGCGTTTTCCCTAAGTCTGGGACTTTTCAGTTCCCTGTGTTCTGCCAGAAGCGCAGGTGGACAAGAAGCGTAAAACAGAAGATAAGGAGGCTACAACCATCAGCAGAGCCTGCAAATCAACAAGATAAGAGCTCTCAATGGCCTGGCTGCCTGGACACAGAAAAAGAATCCAATAAGGTGTCAGAAGACCTCAGACCAAAAATCACCATTGGACTAAAACACGCGTGAACAGCACGTGAGGGCATCTGTATAGATCGCAGGGGTACAATGCCCAGGGATTTCTTTGTCCGAGGTGCCTCCCTTTTCGGAGGAACCTAGCCTGGGCTGAAATTGCTGCTGCACCTTTCAATTAAATTACTTATTTTTATAAAATCTGACGCATGAGGGTCTGCTTTGGGAAACCTGGGGTCGAGCCTGAAGAAGGAGGGAACGTGCCCAAGAGTAAGTGTGGGTGTGAGGAGTGGAAAGGGGCACCCGTTGGCCCGCTGGGGTTGCCCGCTGTGAAGGGACACTGGTCAGAGCATTTAAAGACTCGGGCGGTGTGTGTGTGACTCCTTGAATGGTGTGTGAACACTTGGGCAGAGGCTTTTCCTTTAACATATTTTAAAGAAGTTCTTGTGGGGCAGACGCATTACTGGGGTTTTGATGATATCATTTTAATTCCTGATCCGCTTTCTCTGTTTCTCCAGTTTGTGCCTAGGAGAAGATCTGGTTAAAAGGATGTTTCGGCAACCAAGTAGAAACTCCTTTAGGAAGCAACACTCCAAGGTGGCAGCAGAAATGGGAGCTTCTACTGTTCTCTTCTGCTCTAGGCTTGCTTTGACTTTTCACTCTAAGGGTTAGGTATACCTGTGCCGCACAATGCAGCCCAGAGACAAGTTTTCCTGACTAATTCTTACCGGGTTAGCATTGCTATCAGAGAGATGAGCTGCATTAGCAGAGCGCTGCGTGAGAGGCAAGCTTTCCTGCTGAGAAACTAGCTGGGACGCCTCTACGCATTTAGCAGCAGGTCAGGCATCACAGCCAGGTACCGTGTTGTGGCATGGAGACAGGGGCAATGTTTCTGAGGGCAAGAGCACCAACCGATCGCCCAGGTGATTCACCAGGCGAGCCTGCCCTGCCTGTCAGCAATGCCGGTGCCGTGGCCCCGTGGCCTTCCAAAGGACACAATCAGTGGGGCTGGGAGACCTTTGCACCTTTGCCTTCTGGCCAAACTCCTCCGTGGGAGGAGAGGCAGGTGGGTGGCAGCAGCTGACTGGGAACATCGATCCGGGTATTGATTTGTTTCTCCCTCCAGCCTGAGCAGAGCAAGATCCTTGACCCTCCTTTTGAAGGGAACTGGCCGTGGAGGGGCTGAAGCAGAGCAGCGTATGCCAAGTGCCAGTGGAAACGCCGGGGGAGGCTCTGTACTCGTTACAGTCAACGCTTCGCCCAGCACCAGAAGCACTGCTATCGATTTTGCTCCGTTTTCTTGCCATCAAGCTGAGTCGAGACTCAGTTCTCCTAAAAGTTGCATTAGAAAAACGTCAGCAGAAGATCTGCTGCAACTCCGTGTATTGTTCAGAAAGCTCGTGGGATTAGCTGGGCCTAATGCAGTAGGAGAGTATATAATCTTTCTCTTTGATTGCTGGAAATCTGTTGTTATGCCAGGCTCTGCCTGTCCTGAGAGAGAAGGAGTTTTGTGCCAAATTTCATACTGAGTGAGCGCAGTTCTATAAAGCAGCATTAATGCTTAGCTTATTAGAACTACAGGCAAATAAGAGCAGGCTAAATGAGCAATACTGTGTATTTAACTATGTATGAGGTACAATTCAAACAGCACAAGGGCTGTGTGTTGGACATACTGTCGGTGGACTCAGTAATGAAGCCGTTTACTGGGCAACACTCACTTTCCTTTAGCCATATGACAAGAAAACCTTTTTGACGCTGTACAACTGTGATGCTGCAAGTTTTGCAGTGCAGAAATAAACTTGGAAATTTAATATAACACTGAGCAATAACTTGCTGATCACAGACCGTAACATTTATCTTACGGTAAATCACTCTCCTCTAGACAGTAGCAATTAATGCTTAGACATGGAGGTATAATGGGCAGTTCAAAAAGAGAGTAATGTCGTCATCCCTGTGTCTTGTAAACTCATTGTCTGGAATGTACATAGCTCTCCTTAACCTTCAACGATATCCTCTGCAGAACTTACTGCAAGTGTTCCAGACATTTGCTTCTTAAAGGGTGATCAAAAATATAATGACATGAAAATGCCTGTGATTTATTCTTGAAGCTGTTTGTTGCAAGATTCTGACCCAGATTCAGCCCTCCTTAGGGCGGTTTTGCACTGCACTCTGGGCAGAATGCCCTTGAAAAGGGCAGAGCTGGTGGTGTGTTTGCGGACTACACTCCAAGGTGTCTGAAACAGCAAAAGTCAAACTCTGCTTGCTCTGTGAATTTTTGTTTTTTCATTTTTAAAGTCAGAAAAAGCAAAAATAATAAAAAAATATATTTAGCCTGTAAAGAATACGCTGTGTTGAGATCAAGTTTGGTAAAAAACAAGAAATCAAAGGGATTCCTGCCAATAAATTTGAAAGCGGACCTTACTGTTTAAAAAAAAAAAAAAAAAAAAAAGAGATTAGCCATTCTAGCTAGCACCCTTTGGGTTTGCACTTTGGTACTGCTGCTGAAAGTGCCAAGCTGGCACTCAGAGTCCAGCTTTACAAACATGACCCTACTTTTACCTTTTGCTGAAATGCTCTGTAATATAATGGGGCTTTGTTTCATTTTCCTGAGAGATGGGCTTTTGTCATCCTAATTCTGCTAAGAAAAGAAAGGCTTATAGGAAACTTCGTCCCCTCACTCGGCTTTCGCTTGTATCTGAAACTTAACTGTTCTTCCTCCAGCCTGTCCTTTCTGCATTCTCCTTCCTTACATTCCATTTTCATTTCTCTTCTTCACCCTTCTCCCTCTCCTTTAGCAGGTAAGACTGCATGTCTCTGTGACACCTGGATTAGAAAGCTGTGCCTTAAGAGGCTGAATGCTAATGCCAGCTCACCTGATTCCACAGGTTGTGGATTTAACCTCGCTGCAAGGGTGCAAGGAGTGCTGCAGCAGGACAAGCCTCAGCTGTGTCTCCTGCGCTTTCACTCTGCTGTGTCCACTTTGTTTTGTCTTTGCAGAAACACAGCTAATTTCTCAAAAACTCCCCAGGGAAAGACCGTGATAACTGTTCTTTTCTAGAGACTCTTCAGATGTGTTTCAGCCTCTGGAGTGATAAGGTAAGTGCATCAATAAGGATTCTTGTCTCACTGCTGCCACACCAGACAAATTCATCTTGATACAGAGAAAATCAAATTTATTTGTCTTACACGCACAGACACATCTACACATATAGCTTCCTACTTGTCCTTTTTCATCCCTCTGGGCCTGATTGTCACACCAGCACGCTATAGCATGATGGAAGGAAGTTTTCATTCCTGTATGATTAGATTTGTCCAGTGACATCCCACAGCATGAAAGAGAGCCAAGATCCAAAGCAGCCTCCACAATCTGCCATTTGCGGCTGATAAGCCGCACTGTGCATTGGGAATGCTAGTAGATATTGTATTCCCCTACCAGTAATGAACCTGTTCTTCAATATTTGGCCTGAATTGTCTCACTGTCAGTGCTAGGACAGAGCAGGCAGTGGTAGCCAGATTCAGCACTCCAAACTACATTTAACTATTTACTGTCATTCAGAAAGGTGATTGTGCTAGCCCAGCTCGTTCACCTGGCCTGTTTCACCAGCAAAATGAGCCCAGAACTTGCCACACAAGTATCTTTCCCTTAGAGGCTATTATATAGGAATATAAGAGCACTGTTAGGACTCTTCTGCATGTGTCTGTTGGAGGAGGCTGGCATAGCTGATCTGCAGAGCCTGGGGTCTAATTCTTCAACATGAGCGAAGCTGAGATGGAAATGTCTCCCCACACTTCAGCTCATGCAG
The DNA here is from genome assembly GCA_013398295.1 of Chionis minor. Taxonomy (NCBI): domain Eukaryota; kingdom Metazoa; phylum Chordata; class Aves; order Charadriiformes; family Chionidae; genus Chionis; species Chionis minor. The sequence goes on from VZSF01002822.1 coordinate 398,793, forward strand.
AAGTCAGAAGGGAGAAAACACTTGCTGTAACTGGTAGCACAAGCAGACTGTAGACAGTCCCAAACTGCAGGTAAGTGCACGTTATAAGATTAGGTAAGCATGTCAAAAAATTCAAAGACCGATGCAACCTGTATGGTTTCTATCAGTGTCACAGTTTTGGCTTTCCTCCTTAGAAAATAAATGTTTTTGTATCTTCCTCAATGGAAGACTTAAAAACAAGTGTGAAACAGATGTGCAAGTGTCAGAAATAATCCCCATACTCTCCCTGCTGCCAGTGGTTTTGGGAGCCAAGATGGGATTGACATTTTCCTCCTTTAATTATGTCAGTTTTAGTTTGCTGGATGTTCATAAGGAAGCCTCTAGCCTGGAACAGCTGCTGGAGCCGTGTAAAATTAACCTGAGCTGTGTCCAGGCTCTGGCAAACGGGTGCTGCTCTGCACAAGCTGATGCATTTGGTGCTGACATCCCATCTAGAAGCTGAGTGCAGAAAGCTGAAAGCTGGATATGCCCTGGAGATCAGTATGTCCTGCCTTCCCCTGGGTTTATCTTCTTAGGCCTTGCAGAGATGGATTTGTGGGGGAGAATCAGGAGGAGTGTAATTCTCCTCATCTGTAAGTATCATAGCGTATTTTGTACCATGAGATGAGGAAGTGACCGTGGCAGGTACTGCTGTCTTCCTCAAAGCACCATCGTGACTGCTTCATAACTAACTCTGAGCTATGGACACATGACTGAGACACCTTTGGAAAAGACTACCTACCTCCTACACCCCACTTTCCACCCCAAAGAACATGGCAGAGTTTCTTGAACTAAGGCAAATCTGTCCCCGCCTGGAAATTTTTACCCCAACTAAACCTTAAGGTGATAGCTATGTTAGCAAAGGTGGTTTACCCTAGAAACAGCAGCTTGTGTGCTGTTGGTCTAGGGCGGCTACCTCCGGGCTTTTGCCTGGCAATTTTTATCTCAGGACAAGTTTGGTTAGTGCTGTTGCTCTGGTTTTACCTGTTCTTTGAATGGTATTATGCTGTCTCCAGTGCTCCGAATGCAGCGCTGGGCTGCAGTTTGCCCAAGACTCATTTCATCCTCTCACTCTGAATGCTCTTATTTCAAATTAAGGCTGTGTTTCATGGGCAAAAATCAACAACGCTATGGGGAGTCAAGAAGAAGTACGAAATCAGTTGGCATAACTTCACAAGGCAGAAACGTACACGTTGGAGGTTTCAACCTAAAAAATGCCTTTGAATCGATTCAGAGCACTCTTTCACCAAGGACTAAATCCCTAAGGATTAAGGACCACTTTAGTCACATTAGGACCGCTTTAATCCTAAATGAGGACATCCATTCGCGGCTTTAATGCATGTTGATTTCCCATGGTCAGATGAATTGGCTTAACTTACCAAGTGTCCCCTTGCAGAAAAACTGTAAGTCTCCTTTGTTTTGCACTTTTGCAGTGTCCTACAGCAAAGGACTGCTGCGTCATACCTGCAACCCCACGTGTCTAAAATCCGCTTTCCTTTAAGTCACTGACTCATCCCTTTCGTCAACTCTTGACTCTCTTTGCAAAGTTTTGTACGCTGCAAGCTATATAAAGAAACAAATTGCATTCAACTGTATTAGCAAGCAGCCTGGAGGGTTTTTTATTTTATTTTTTTTCTGTACAGTGCCAGAAACCAATTTTTCCAAATCTTCAAACTTTCTGAAACACTTGACTCACATTCCTGAGTTAAGGACTACTTCATGCCTTGAAATTACTGCATATGGTCAGGTTTTACTCCTTCATTCACTGTGTTCTTTATTTACAGCTGATAATTTTTTTCCAAAATTATTTGTATGATGCTACAATTAGCATATTTCACATAGAACTAGCAAGTCCGTCTACTCTCTCACTGTAATTAGAGAGAAATGTAACACATTTGAAAATAAATAGCCCAGGCATGAGGTGGTTTTGTGGAACAATACAGAACAAGTGGGTGGACAGGAATGTGGAAATAAAGCCAGGATTCTGAGTGGTAAAAATTGGCTCACCTCCATCAGCTTGCTAGAGCTACAATAGCTTGAACTCTCACATTTGGCAATAAGCTATAAAATGATAAAAATACATAGTATAAGGAGAAATGTGTCCTTCTAAGTTGTTCTTTCAGTGGAGTTCTGCTGGCAGCAGCACAGCTTCAGAAACAAATGATCTAAACTTAGGTTTCTGAATTTGCTCTCTTGGCTGTAACTCACGTGGAGTTACAGCAGGGGAACCGTGCGGAATCAGGAGGCCTCTGTAATAGCCAGAATGACTGGAGATATACAGGAGGTAAATGAAGAGATTTCTCCATATTGTAGTGATTTGAGTGGCCAGGAAGTATGATGGCTCAGACTGACATTTTATGATTTGTAGTTTTATGCCATTGAGCAGTGGAGAGAGACAAATATTGAAAATTCCTTGGAATTTTTCTCCTTCTTGCTATCAAGGCTGCTTCTTTTCCTGGGTTAAACTCTGGAGTGCTGTTTTCAAAAATGCCAACATATCTTTAGAAAAATCAGGATACAGGTTCCAAATTCAAGGTGCTGTTGGAAGTTGTATTTCCATCCTGACAGTCATCCCTGACTTCACGTCACGAGTCTCCTACACCACAGCTTCTGTTTATAGTTCCTCACAGGCAGATTTCTGGTTTGTGTAAATGGATTGGGCTCCCTTGGCATCCTCCAGGAAATCATGGGCAGTGCTCAATAAAGAACCAGGCACCTAAAATCTGCTTCAGCCACGATTTTGTCAGCACTAAGAGGAGAAAAGCAGATCTTTGTGGCCTGGCTTCATGGTGTAGTATCTATGGACAGAAATGTGTCTTGAAGCAAGACCTTATCTACTTGTTTGTTGCTGTTTAAGGAAGTCAGGTCATTAAATCCAGTTAGGCATATTGATCTTTACTTGAAAATTTTATTTCATCTTATTTTTCTGTAAGTCAAAAGATTTTACGACACATCTTGTCATGGCTGTGCTATATTTCTTAGTCAGAAGTCTGATAAGATGTGGCCCTTTCTCCTCATGACTCTCCAAATATATTCTTCCACTCATTCGCTTGCTGCTTTTGATGACAGCAGCTCTTCAAATGGCTTAATATAGCATGTAAATATCATGAATTTGCAGAACATGGAGCATCAAAGAGAATTACGTCGTACTGTGTCCTTCCTCATTTCTCAGGCTAATATAAAATGTCAGATGCTTGTTATTGAATTCGAAACAAGTTGTTGCTTTTCTTTATATTTAGGTTATGGTAAAAGGCTAAGAGTACTCCTACACACTTACATGGGAAATATAAGTATGAATCATCTTCACTGCGTTTCCTTCCTCCCTAATGCTAGCAGCAGGGCTATTGATCTCCCAGCAATGAGGTTATGTGTGCAGTTCCATTCCTTGACTTACGTCTGATGGCTGGGAGTGGGACAAGTACTTGGTTTTCACAGTTGTCAGATGAGTTTCACACGTATGTTACTCCTACCCTGAAATTCACATGACAAAAGTATTTATGCAGAGCTCTACTGAGCTGTTAGCATAAGGGCTATTATTAGGATAGTGTTGGTAAGCAAGACTCAATTTTCGTTTATTGCTGAATGAAGTAGTGCAACAAGATTATTTTGTGTAGCTAACTCGGGTTCCCTACAATGAATGATCCAACAGCCACCTGTATTGCCACTGATCGCTCAGAGAGAGACCACAGGACAGCGGAGGACAAGAATTTGCTCAGAATTGTTATTGTTAATACAGTTGAGATGTCTGTGGCCTTTCAGACAACATCTGCAGCTCAGGGGAGGCTGGGTAGGGAAGAGTCAGAATTAAGAGTCTGAGAACTTGCACAGTGCTCCCCCCACCTCAGACGAGACAGGCCATCTGGGCTCAGTGCCCAGGGACAGCCGCCAGGGACTGCCATCATCACTTATCTGCAGACACAAGGACATGAGTAATGCTTTGGATGTCACCCCACACCTCTCCCACTGCAGAGCGGTGGTGTTGCTGCAGCAGAGCCACAATCACCCCCTGGAATCGAGGGTGGCAGCAGGAATGCTGTCCTGCTGCCGTTTTGCATCTTGGACAAACCTCTGGGCATAAGTGACCCTTTGGCCTTGGCCAAGAAGAAATACAGAGCTGAACCTAAGGTTTTTGCCCTATATTTTTGGTGGCTTTTCTGTTATATGGAGCGCCACGCACCTGCAGTCCTTCTCACTTCTGTAGGTTTTCACTGTCCAGTGTTAGAAGGATGCTAAGTGTGCACATTCTTGGTGCATTATTTTTCTTACAGAAAGAGCGAGCAGGTTGGTTTGGTTTTTTTTCACTTTCATGTCGTAAGGTTATAAAGACTTTGTCGAAGAGTTTTGAACATGTTGACCAGTTTCAGCAAAAGGGATGGCTGGGCAGGGATGTCAGAAGCATGGAGATCTGACAGGTGACTGGATGGGGGCGAGAAAGAGGGAGCAGCAGGGGGAAATCAGCTGGTTAACCAGTGACTGGGACTGTAGCTCTTCATACCCTGTGCTCGCTCCTGCTCAGCAGGGAGTCTGAAGGCTGTAAACAAAGGACATAAGTAGATCTTTGGATGTGGTATGAACAGATCAAGGGACTCTAAGAGGAGCTTCAAGGGGAGGAGGATTTAGGAGAGACTAAGACTGGGGGCACAGTGATGGCAGTGCTGCAAGAAACATAGGTGAGAGTTGGATTACATGTCTGGATTAGTGCTCAGGACACGGAAAATACATTTGTAAGACATCAGACTTAATTTGCTTTACTGCATTCCCAATTGCCATGGCTTTGTTTTTGTATCGGCTCTCTCATCAGCAATGACTAGAAGGGCAGCTGCAAACTTCCACAGCTGCTTGAAATTTTAGCATGGCAAAAAATAGTGTTTCCTTGCAGGGAACAACTCCCTGATAACCGCAGTAAGGAAATGGAAGAGCCACAGCTCTAAAGTGCACCACTGTGTGTGTCAGGAGCGGCTCTCTCAGAGCGGTGATCCATACAAATTTGAGGCAGAAGTCACTACAGAGCCAGCTCATGGAAGTAGAGCTTACCCAAAGTGTAGTGTTTAACACCTTCTCCTACTCTTGGCTTTCTGATGTGTTTAGTGTGGGTGTTCTGCAAACATGAATAGGCCTTATCAAGCTGTGACCTTGAAGGAGCTGCTGTTATGCAAGAAACAAGGTTACGCTTGTACAGTGCTTGTGTAAAAGTCCCCAGCAGCCCACTAATAGTTATTTGCCACTTCCTCGGTGGATGGAGGATTTTTCACTTGGCAGTATGCCTAGTTCAGAGTTCATACCAACCAGAGACATCTACATCTGTTACCTACTTCCAGGAATAGCATTTGCAATAGATCTGATTGCTGTTCCCTTTGTCAAGGTAACTGTGTCACCCTTTTGCAGTTCAGTTTTATGTTCTTATGTGACTTGAGCTTTACTAAACTCTAAGGCAAATGGCAACTGCAATAATATTTCTGTGAGCCTCCAAGAAAGTAGTGCAATACAACAAAGTGAAAAGACTTGGGATAATTACCCCCAGACTTTCAGGATACATGTTACTCATCATGTATGTGATCTGATGTAAAGAGTCATGGAACTTTATAAGGATCTGAAAAAGGAAGTGTTGTGCCTTGGCAGGGAAAAAACGGCAGCCGGAAAGCCTGGTTTCAGAGAGCAAACCAGAGGTTTTCCATGATATTCATCTCACCAAGCTGAAAGGTGCTGCAACAATATTCTTTGTAGACAGACAATGGACACAGTCTCCAAAAATGGTCCAAAACAAAAAAAACTCCACAAGTTTACTCCGCAGAAAATAAGACAGCCATAATTTATTACTGCCCTAATCTAGGACTGGGAAGACGTAGCAGTAAAAAGTGACTTGCCAAACCAGTGACAACCTCCTTTCCTTCCAGGAGTTACACTAGAGCCAGTCCTCGCTACTTTATCTTGCTCCCCTCACCAGTAACTTTCAGAAACTGACTGAGAAGATAATTGTTTGCAGCTTTTATGATTACATCACTGGAATGTTGCCAGAAGAAAATGCTTGCCCTGAGCTGCCGCAAAGTATTGTGCTGCCAAAGAAAGGGGCTCTTTGTAACAGAAGAACTAGAGATCTCTGACTTTTCTCAGCTCTGCTTACAAGACTTGTTGAAAACAGTGACAAAAGGCTACGTCCACATGGACAGCTTAATGTGCTCATGAAGCACATATCTGTACCATCAGAAAAAGTTGTCAAGAACTTACAGTGGAGACAGAGGAGAAAGGAGAAGTAGATTGCTAATACAAGACTAGTGCTTATTATCTGGATGAGCTTAACGCACAGTAAGATGTCACTGCAAATCTTCAGTGCTTCTCTTCACACCACGGAGAAGACTTGGGCTTAGTCACTCAAAGGCATGTCACTTTTAGATGCGGGCAATTTGTTTGAAAAATAAGTATTGCTATGATTCAGCTACACACAGATTTTATTGCATTGTAAAGCAATCGTATTCTTGATAAGTTGTTTTTAATTGCATATGTTAACAGTTTGCAGATGTCTTAATATTGATGAGTTTCTGTATTAGTTCTTTTTATCACATCTGCAAAAGGCCCTTCCCATGCACAAGTATTTAGAATTCTAGCAGTTTTTTGAAGCAGATTAGCGTGTGCCTTTTACACCACATTACTCTGTTTCAGGTGCCTATTTTCAAGGTTAAAAGTGTCAGCATTCCTCTCCCACTGAAAGGTGTGCTTGAAGGGCTTTTGTATCAGCTGAGAAGTGTTTGGAGGAAAACAGACTTTATATGACAATGTTCTTTTTAATCTTTTGTATCACAAAAGAAAAAAAAATGTACAAAAGTCACACGAGCCCACACCATTTCTCGCCCAGGAAATGAAGACTACTTTTAAAAGGGCAGTGTCACAGATGAGACAGAGTAAAATGATAACCCACAGTGGATCTGAGAACTGGGGTTTACCTAACAATCTATGAGATTAGAACTTTTACCCTTCATAACTATTTCACACACTCACTCCTACCACCACCCCAGTATTACGTTGACTAGGTCTCAGCTTCCCTTCCCAACAGGGACATCACTGTCCATCCAGGAAGGCCATTCCCTGGAATTCACCTACACACAGCCCTCGGGTCTCTAGGGTTCTCCTTCACTTTCAGGACCTTCCCTCTAGCCAAGATCCTCACTTTCCTTCTTCCAGGCCACCTTCTTTTTCTTGAGATCACTTCTTTTTGAGAACCCTTCATTTTATCACCAGCTCTTATTTCCAGAATTCCAGGACCCCACTTTTCCCAGTCAGAACAGACAGTGTGCAGAAGCACAATGCACATGATCAGCCTCGTAATTGGTGATTGTGTCTCATGTCTCTTCTTTAATTGCAGGATTTGGAAGTGCCACTTCTGTTTAGTCCAGGTGTTACCAAAATTTACCACCAGCCTGTACCAGTTGCAGTTAGTAAGTAGCAGGCATCTGCTTGACAGTTCAGAATTTCAGCTTCAATACATTCACCCCCCACACACATACATCCAACTATCTGTCCCCTGTTAGCTTTCACAATTTAAGCCATTTTCTCACATAGGACAGGAAGGACACAACCTTTCCACTTTTCTCACCCACTGCATTTGCTGGGATTGGGATTAAAGGCCTTGGGGTGAATGCTTGAAGACACCTATATTTTAAAGAATATCTGGATAGAGAAACACTGCTGAATCCTACCTGAGCTCCGCTAGAAGAAAGAACCTAGTCGGGAATAAATTGGTCATTTCTATCTCCCCTGGTAGAGTCTGCAAAGGCCACCCTCAGGTTGCTGACCCAGATTTGGAAGCACAATCCTGCCAAGTCAGTCATGGAGGAGGCGTTAGGACAAGCTAGACAAGACAAAGTTAATACGTAACATAACAAAGTTGATACAAAACAGCAGTAGAACTTGGCATCAGCACATACAAAGAGGTTTAATAGTAGGCAACTCTGCAGGACAATGCTCTTCAAACTAGCATGAGCTCAACCCAGTAAGTCCTAGAGTGCATCCCCATGAGAACATGGATATATTGCTTCCAGATTCAAGCTGGCTCACAGGGAGCCTGTGTGGCTGTCTCTGCACTGGGACCACAGTTACCACGCCACCTAGATAATTCTCCCTGAGTTGACCAGGGGGAGACTGTCACTGTTTTGGGTTTGGATGGGTTAATATAAACTAAACCCCCCTTGCCTGTATTTCATACAAGCTGAAAAAGACAAGAATGACTGGATCTGGTGGCTAGGATAGCAATATTTTACCAGAAGTCTGCTCTGTGCTTGCAGGGCTTTAACCCAGCTTTTATTAGAGACTTTTTTTTTGCCTTTTTCTTCTTTTGCATTTCTAGGAGCTAATTTCCATTTAAGAAGTTATTTCAGCTGGATCAGATAGCTAGGCTTTACTTTTTTTAAAATGGCTGGAAATTATTTAAGTATATTCATTGTGAAAAGAGGCCCCAGACTGTTGGGCATTCACAAGGGAAAACTATTTTTAGTCTGTTTTCTTAAGGAAACAATGCCTACTCAGACAAGTTGTTTGTTCACCTATCTATCATTTTAGTTCTAATAACTATGAACCTGCAGACTGATTTCAGGCAGATTTGGCAAATTTGCAAAGCTCCCGCAAATCACATAAAAAAATCTGTGATTAGGTAGAAAAAGACTATTATTTCCTTCCTGATGCAGGAAGAGGAGGAAAAAATCAGCCATTGTTCTTTTGGGTGAGAAGAGGCTGGCGCATTAGTCTGTGCTACTAATTGACCAGGTGCAGAGCTCTAATTCAGCTACAGCATATCTGGCCTCTTCCCTCTCTGGTAATTAGAGGACCTGGAGTGAGGTGATACTATTGTAGGATACCTTAGGGATATGTAGGTAAACTGAAAAAGATGAGGGGAAAATTGGAATTATTGAGTGGAGCGTTGTAGGAAATACGTAGAGAAACAAATCTATAGGAGATTAGATTTCACTAGTTCTGCTACTGATGAAATACCATCTTCTCTTTCCCTCTGGAGGCTCTTACCCCAACTCCCCCNAACCCACCCCCTCCCCCCCCCCCCCCCCCCCTTTATATTCAGAAATCTCACCTGAATGACTCATATCTTTTCAGATGGCAGTTTGAAGATGTCATTGCCATTTAACCCACATTTGCTCAATAAAAATGACAGCCACATTTCTGGGCACCTCCTCCCTGAGCTACTTTGAGAGCACAGAAGACCAAGCTGCACACTCCTTCCATCCCCCCCCCCCCCCGCCCCTTGTCTATGTCATTTTCCTTCCTTTCCTTCTTTTGGTGAGTGAATACTGAATATACACCTCATGCTGACACTGGGGAAATTTTATGATAGTCACAATTTGTGAAAGTTTCAGCTGTTTATGTCTGGATCACTCTCTTTTAATTGTGAGATTTCAAAAATTGAAAGTATAAAGATTTTTAGCATGCATCTGATAAACAAGGTGCTTTTCAAATTCAAGTTATTCTCAATCTCATACATACAGAAGTGACAGGGCAGCCAGCTGAGGAGGTGAAATAGGAAAATGGAAGAATAGAGGGAAAATAGAGGAGGGGATGTCTGGCTCTGCACTTACAGTACACGTGAGTCTGGTGAAGGACTGAAGGAGAAAAGAGGTAGATGAAGTGAGGGAGTGGGAAGGCAAAAAGCTGCACAAGAAAGCAATGTGGGATGTCTTTGAAAAATGCCTTTAAGTTTCAAACCTTCTGTGTAGCAGCTTTTTGTTAACTGACAAAATGAAGACCAGAAGAACGCTGTATGGTATCATATTGTTTTGTTTATTACCTTTCATTTTCTTCTTACAAATGTTAATACTTCACTCAATTTTCAACATCTGCTGAGCACTTGGCAGATGTCTTGGATGAGCTGTCAACACGCACTTGCATCTTGAGCGCCACAAATTGATTTGACAGCTAAACTGGACAATTTAAACAAAAATTGGTTAAAATCAAGGCTGAAGTCTATCTTCTCCTTGCCAAAATAAAACCCTGAAAAGCACAGGTTCATTTGACACAAATATCCCATTCAGGCTCAGAGAAAGGCTCTGCTTACAAGAAAAGCAGAGGAAAACACAATCTATCCCTCCAACATTACTGTTCCTTCTTCTTCAGTGAGTAAGTGCTTACTCATGATGTGTGAGCCCTAACCACCTGTCTGAAGCATTTTCTGGGACAGCTGAAAAGAATCAACGGTTTTTTTGGTATACAACTAATTAAACACACTAGATCAGGTAGAGGCATTAAAGCACTGCATCCTCTTGGGAATAGTTTAATCACTGCCAAAGTCAGGGATTCATTCTCTTTTTTTTGTTTTTTCTCAGAGTAAATGAAACGCCTCAACCCACACCCTTTGGCACAGCTTCTGCTGTGGTAGCTCTGGCATTCCCCTGTGAGATACGTACCTCCCTCAGAGGGGAGGAAGGGGAACTGGTTCTCCCGCATCTTTGCCAAGTGCTCCAGTTACTACTTCACTTTTTTTAATTTGGCCCTCAAATATTTATGGGTGTTTTCGTGCTGAAACTATTTGGCAAAGTCAATTCATATTTGCAGTCTCAAGATGACAGCAATCACACTGGCAGTTTTACTGGTGGTCTTGTAACGGTCTTTTTGCCAGTTCTGCTTGGAGCTGCCCTTGGAGGTTACAGTTCATTCAGAGCCCACTGCATAGAAGTGTGCCGCAGCCTACATTCCTTCCAACAAGCCTTGTCTTGAACTTTCTCTGTTAGAATTTCATTTACAATTATATTGCTTCCAAACATTTACAGTAGCTTTATTAGATCCATCTGGTATTCTTCATAATCCCCACAAACTGTGCCAAACCCAAATAATCTGTATCACAAGCAAATTATACTACCAGACCGTTCACCGTCCCAGACTCTGAATAATATACAGAACACTGGCTCCAGCCGGGGTCCTTGGGGCATCCTGTTATTAACCTTTCCGCATTTTAAGAGGTAATAATTTATTCTAGCTCTTTGTAGTCTCTCTCAGCTAGTTTTTAATTCATGACAGAACGTTACCTTTCACCTCTGATTCTCAAGTTCCTTTACAGCCTTTTTGAAAAAGACTTCATTCACACTGTTTCAAGGCTCTAAATTAATTGCATCCCCTCATCTTTCATTAGCCATTATTTTCATATTGAAATGATATTTACATCTTAGAAAATAAATGCTTTTCCCACCATTAGCACGTGACTTTATTTTCGCTTATCGTAGCCAGTGCTATTCGCTTGCTTTTCTTCCCTTATTGTTATGACTGTTTGCTTCCAGCCTATAATAGTCACTTAGCTACCTCAGAAACCCACCTTCAATTCTTTACCTCAACACTGAGCTAAAACTGTATAACCTATATGATTCCTAAAATCAACATGACTTCCACTTTAAAGAGTGAATACTATGTTTTTCATTTTCTCCTTGCAAAGTAAACATTTGCCATAACACATTGCCTTAGCTCTTTCAGGTCAGATAAACAGCCCATTTAATTCAAAGTGCTTTTTTCATTTTGTGGGAACGATTTTCCTGCATTCAGCTGCTTCTTATTTTAGTTCTCACTATATCACCTGCTCCCAGTTAAGTAATGTGGTTTAATTTCATCTTTTAAAGATATCTCCAGGAGTCTTCTACCTTTATTACTTCTAACAACCAAGATAAACCCCTGAATTCTCCACAGGTAGTTGTTTCCTTCCATTCCATTCAACTAACTAGTGTGGTAATGAATGTACATAAAGGGCTCCTGTCTCTGCCAAATATTTTTCTTCTTCAGTTATAAATGGAGGATTTTCCCTTTTAAAGACTTTAAAATACACTTGTTTACTCTTGGCTCCTACAAATGCATACAACATTTTTACTGTAGTATTTGATTAATTTTTCAACAGTTTGCTTGGTATTTTTAGATCCATTTAAAAATAGCAGCTTATTAAAATAAAAATCTTAACAGCTGGTAAATACATTCAAAAGAAGATTTTAAAAGTGGCTGATTTTAAAACCTTGTAGTGATATCCCTTTTCCACACCTCTTCTGGAGGCAGGAAAGTGGAAAGGCAGCTCCACATCTCTCTCATGGCTGAGGGTACTGTTAATTGAATTTGTGCCGAGTGACTGCTTACCTGATCAGCCACTGACTGGATGAAGTGACCGTGATGAACTGGCTACACCTGGGCTGCAGGTGAGTAAACCTCCCTTCATGCCTTTTGCTAGTGACCTCTGTATTTGTGTTTGCCCAAGGCAGGCTGTGTGGGAGGTTTGCTTTTCCTCTGTTTTACTTTGTCAGTCAATCATGTCAGACTATGGCCATAAATACTTTTGTTCTCTTTCTCAGCAATCACCTTTGAGTTCAATTGAAAGCTTGAATTACTTTATCAATGTCAAAACTTTCTTAAGCACAGAAGCCCATTCCTCAGCAGCAAATCCGTAGAAAAACAGCATGGATGAAAGGATGCATTGAACGATAGACTGGGTAGCCTGTTTTGCTTGAATTATCATGGGGTAATAGTGGGGTGAGGTGGTTGTCCTCCCGAGAGCTGCATGGATTCTCATCAATACCTTAAGATGCAAGGGAAAATCCCAGCCACTCACCATTTTGATCCATTAGGTGAAGCATCTGACCCAAAGCTTGTTGAACTTGAAGGATGATTTTTCCATTGATTTCAACAGCTCTAGATCTGGTCTGATGCAGCTGCTGGAACTGCAATGCTGCTTCAAATAAAGGTGAAGATTTCACTTCTTGGACATCCCTTCTGCCTGGAACCACTGCTAGCCTCTGGGGAAAAAAAAAAAAATCAAAAACCAACCAAACAAAAACTAACACAAACCAAAAAAACCCCAAACCTCTCTGGAATTACTGTCTTGTTTTATGTGGAGTCAGGCTTATGATGTCTGGGAAGACACATTTTCCTGTCAAATAAGGTCTGCTGGAAGCACTGAAAATGGGAAATAAGCCATACTAGTATGCTTCTGGATGGTTTCAAAACTCAGGCCGTGATACTAACAGCTGCTTTTCAGAAAACAGAGGGGCCACCACTGTACATCAACAGAACTTAACCCACGCAGCTTAGCTTTTCCACACTGTGACTTGGCAGCCAGAATGAACAGTTTTCCTGTTGGAAAACTCCTGATGGAAAATGAATGCAGTTAATTCACACCAGCAACACGTGTGCTTTCTACTGTCCTCCAGTGAAATTCTTACCCAAGTACATATATCTAAGAGCTGTGGGAGTGAATAGGTCTGGTACATTAACTTTTTACTGAGGTGCAGGTCCGGGGGTGCAAAGTATCAATAGGCACAAACTGGCTGTAACTACGGCGAGTCTGAGAACTGGGAGACTGTTTGATCGCTGGAGCAGGGAGACCCTGGAACAGCTCTTTGGTCGGAGGCCAGAAACCCAACTTTGAAGTGAGTGTGAGGAAGAGTTGATTTTCTGCTCTTTCGTTCTGATGTCAGTCAGGAACAACTGTTTGCTAACAAGTTTCACGTCTGTAGCTGGACTTGCACACGTTGTCGGGGTTGTGCTTGTTACTGGCAGTATTGACCCTTGCTGAGCATCACATACATTCAAATGAAGCACTAGCAACTTTAAAGAGTTCACACAATAGAAAACTTTGCCCATGTTGGCAGAAAATGTGCCTTGGAGGTAAAATTTACAAGGTTTGAACAATATCCTTTTTACTTTGAAGTGAAATGCAAAGGCATTTATCCCATGGCCCTCCAGAAAGTGCCTTCCAGATATAAATTCAGTACCTTATCTTACCTTCTGCTTTCGTGGTCCCAAAAGAATGAAATAACTCAACATCAGCAGGTTTTTTTGCATTAATGTTTCCACATTTTTTCCTATTCTGTGTATTCAAAGGAAAAGAATAGCAAAGCTAGCCCTAGAGAAATGTGGGCGCTATTCCCACTGCAGAAAACATGACAGTCTTCAAAGTTTGAAGAATCTGTGTGCAGCTCCTCTGAGAAAAAGAGAACAGGGACCTAACCTCTGGACTTGAAGTGCTCCACGCTGTGTGCAATAGTTGCAGAGAAAGAATAACAGAAGAGGTATGCCTGGGCCTCACCCAGAGCCCAGTGAAGTAAGTAGAAACTTTGGTTGCAATGGACAATATATTAAGTCTTCCATCTGCGACTACCTAAGACTTTAGAAAGGCAAAAGACCTGTGGATGTGGAGCATCTCTACTAATCCTTTGTGCCCCACAGGAGGTTTCTGCCTCTCCTACTCCGGAGAGAGCCCCTCACTAGCAACCTGAATAACCAGGCTTGCATCGGTAGGGAAGGATAATCCGGCCCACAGTGCACTGAATTACACTGTTTCCTAATAGCTGTATTGCCCTCTGCCAGCTGAACGGCATCTGGATGCCAGGGTCTGCAGAGACCTGTATCACATCTCAGTAAACATGCTTTCTGAACGTGGTAAACTTCCATGTACTCTGACATTTTCTGCCTTAAGTAATAAGGAAAAAATAGGACTATTTTTTTCCATCTGACTGCAGTTTAGATAAATACTAAAATCCCAGAATACTTGGAAGAATGAGTAATAATCACCAATGAGGGGGAGGAGGATAAATGTTATAAAACAGCGTCTGGCGTGTATGAAACCAGCACAAGACTGACAAATCCAGAATCTTAAATTGCCAGTTTGTTTAGCTTTTCTTCTTAAAGGAAAATGCTACTATTTAAAAAAAAAAAAAAATCAGAATCATTTTCTCTTTAAAACCTTGGCGTTGCCTCTCATTTCCAAGTCAGTATTAAAGTTGCTGCTTGAAGCATGTCCTCATCTGTGTGAAGCAGAAGCTTAGTGATTCTTAGCTCTCTGTTTCCCCAGAGGTCTGGACATTGGATTTGCTCATTCACCACACAGTGGCCACTTTACATTCCCAAGTTGGCCCTCAAATGCAGCAAGCCTGGGAGCAATATAACTGGGCCCTCCTGGTTTCCCTGGAGCTAAATGGAATGGACAAATGCAAGTCAAATCAAGAGCAAGAAAAGCACTTTTAGTACTAGTAACAAATATTACTATTTGGAATTCAGCTATTTCCAAGTTCCCAGACCCTATTTGTGTCAGGTGCTTCACAAACACGCACACACACACACACAAGACAGAGTTCTCTAGAGTCTGCATTTTCGTCTTTTTGGGTTTTTTTAAAGAACGTATGTTGCATGCCTCCTCTATTTCTTTGGTGTGCACTGGTGACTTCCAGGATGGATCAACAATGCTGTGGAAAGAGGCTGTAAAGCTATTATGTGTCATGTTACCCAGCAGCTGTATACGATCATGGTCATGGCAGCCACAGTAAATCTGTGCACCCTATTAACATTTGCTGCCTGGTTCATCCTACTCCAGCTTTGCAAGTCTTGGGCCAGAGCGAACTTCTTTTTGACTATTTGGCCTTGGGACTCTCTTGAAGAGGATCATGGGTATGGGGAAAGGAATGCCTGCTTACTTTTTTCACTGTGGTAGAGTCCACAGGGATAATTCCTCGCTGAGTGCCAAGCTTATTCATTCCTTTTTCAGTTTTTCACCTTGACCAGCTTCTGGCCACATATCTGCTTCGCCAACGTGGAAAGACTGTAAGACTTCTGGATCTCTCTGCCCTCATCTGAATGAGTAAACTACAGCCAGTTAGTTTTTAAGGAGAAGACTAAAGGCTGTTGTGACAGCAGGTCTGCTTTCCCCCACAGCTGTAGAGTTCTGATACAAATGAAGGGCAGAATTGACACTGCTAAAAGTACTGACAAGAATTAATGAGATTTACAACACGTATGAGATGCCCTCACATGGGCATTACAGCATCAGGCACTTCAGATGTAAACTTGGTCCCTCAGAGGTATTCAGGAGGGCTCCAAAGGGAATTTAACAAGGCTAATTCCAGCTGGGAAGCCAGACAAGCCACGGAAGAAGGCCCAGGGACTACAGTCACGTGAGAAGAGGCCTGGGCAGATTAGGGAGATAGGCAAGCATTTAGAAATATGATCAAGAAAAGCATAGGAAAGGTAGTGCCAGTACTTTACATAATACCAGCCTGTAAACGCAACAGAGCAGCAGCAACATTTGCCAAATCATTGTCAATGGGATAGAAGGCTTCTCAGAGTTGACTGTGAATAAAATAAAAGGTACTGGCATAAGGACAGAAATGATAGGATGGGGAGTGCTGGTGGAAAAAGGAAAGCTACCAAGGACAGATTTATTTAGCTGCACAAGGAAAGATGTTGCTGAATTTCAAGAAAGATAACTCCTGCCCAGGACTGAAGATATATGTGCATAGTCATCAGCAGAGAAAGATAGATTAATTCAATAACTGCAATGTACACAACTCTGCTGCTGCTCACAACTTCTCAGCCACAAGGATACTGATAAATTTATTCCTTTGCTGTGAATGTTGAAGCTTCACAACTCTTTTTTGTCTTAGTTGGTCATCTCAAACCACAGGACATAACTTGTATCTCACAATAAACCTTTCTCTGTCTGGTCCATATACGTGGTATAGAAGCTTGTTCACCCCCACGAGACTAAGGTTGCTTAAACATGAGACATGATTGCATGTCTTTGAGTTCAACACAGATGCAGTAAATATTGTCACCTAATAATTAAAAAAAAACCCACCAAAAACTAGAAATCAAATGACAATCTCTTTTATTGCACCACTGGAAACATTATTGTGAATTGTCTTTACAAAACCACAGGAAAGAGCAAGCTAAAAGGACACACACAGTGATAGAGTTCTAATTCAGGCCATGTAATTTAATTCTGAATTATATTAGATCAAAGGGAAACTGAATTAAAAAAAAAAAACCTGTTGGATTATTCAGAATGTAGCTCCTCTTCTTAATAGCTCTGGAAAGATTGCAGTGTCATGAGGCTCCATCAATCAGAACAGCAAAACCAAAGAGCAAGGATAAATCGAAGGTTAAGTGCATGGCGCTGAGGAA
This sequence comes from Chionis minor, assembly GCA_013398295.1. Taxonomy (NCBI): domain Eukaryota; kingdom Metazoa; phylum Chordata; class Aves; order Charadriiformes; family Chionidae; genus Chionis; species Chionis minor. Next base: position 415,728 of record VZSF01002822.1, read on the forward strand.
CACCCTAACCACCTTCCTTTCGCTATTATAAACCGGATGGGTTTGTGTTGATGGACCTATTAAGGAAAAAAAGCAATCTATATTCTGACAGAGGCTTTCTGCCTATACGTTTTCCCTGATGTATACAACCATCTTGCATTTTGCCATCTCAGTTAACAGACTGTCACCATTTCTCTCTGTGTTGATTTTCTAACAGAAAGAATGATCTTATTCTCAAAGGGCTGCCTATTAATTTATTTCTAAACTTTTCTTTTGCCCAGGAAAAGAGAGCACTCCAATATTTTTTCATTGTTTCTGTTCAACGGAAGGGCAGAACAAAAGGAAAGGAAAAAAAGCCCTATATCCATAGAAAGATCAAACTCCTTCCTAATGTAACTCCAGTGAAATAATTTAATGCAGCCCAGAGATATTCTCAGTCCATGTTTTTTACTGTGATGAACACAGGAATGGTAAATGTCCTAAATATTTCAGAAACATCAAATAGTGTGATGTCTATATGGCAGGACTCAAGATGGATATTTTGGACTGGAAGAGATTTTTATTTTTGTTTTGTTCATTTCCTTTTCATTGGAGGGCCTGGAGACTGCCCATCCTCAAGGAGCCACGCAGGTCCTTTCTAAATCAAGAGGTGCTCTGAGTTTGGTTTCAGTGGGAGCTGGAACAGGCCGTACATGCACAGGAAACATGCTGTTACCTAACAGTACGTTATTACATCATGTAATCACTAGAAAGGTATACCACCAACATATTCCAGTTGCCTAATTTTCCTTCACTGATCTCCTGCTGCAGTCTATTCGGTGCCTTTAGTTCAACGGTTGTGCTCTTTAAAAGGAAAGTGTTATTTTTTTTCCTAAAACTCGTATTTATAAAACCAAACTTTTATAAATCCTGAACCCTAAGGAATTGCTATATGACACTGTTAAACTCCAGTTGTTGGCAAGCTGATAAATACCCTCTTGGCAATGCCTGGATTCCCACACAGCAGCAACTTGAAGCTACGTTAAACAATACAGTCAAAACTAAAACGGCTTCTGTCGCTTTCCGTTGATTTTGTTGCTTGATGCTGACCAAAGCATCATTGCTTGAGTTTCCACCCTGCAGGCAGCACCTCCTTAAGTTATCGTCAGGTTGTCTGGCCACAAGCAGCAGCAAGAGAAGCCCTCTCTGCTATAGTAGCCCGCAGGCCAGCTCTGAAAGCGGCACTCGAGGTGTTTGGGTCGCTTTGGTGCCCGTGGTTTGGGACCTGGCTGGAAAAGTGTTCTCAATAAAGGCGACACTCTGTGGCGTCTCTAACACCCTTGTAGACTTAATTCAAAATGCCGCTCCGCTCCCAGGCGATGCCACCACAAGTTCCTATCCGCGAATACATCCATGAATACCCTCCCTACCTTTTGGGATGTCACTTGAGCTCGCTTTTCCAAGCGCTTCTGCTCTTTTCTAATGAAGCACGAATGGCATAAATGAAGAAAAGGGTTTCTGTTTCCCATAATCACTCCGGCTGAGAAAAGCACCGACTGCTGAATGGAATCCAAAAGCAGCTGATCAGTTTTGGGCACACGAGGCTGAGTAGGGAAATCGGGGTGGTTCTTCCCGCCTCCCCCCCTCCCCCCTTCCCTCTCCTAAACGTGGATTAAATTGCACTTTGTAAATAAAACCCGTGAGAATCGTGTGCCAGGTCGCATCCCGTCGTCTACATCCTCGCAGGCAGCAATAATTTTGGGAAGATCTGGCGCACGCGTTAAAGGCTTCATGGAAGCGGTCCAGAGCGCTTCTAACGGCTCGGCTCTAATTAGTCATTCGAGTTGTTTCTTTTTAAACAAGACTCAGAGGAACACGTTAATTTTAGGACGCCGGCGGGGGGGTGTGGGTGTTTCTCTCCCACCGCAGGAGCCCATCCCGAGGCGGCGGGGCAGGCCGGGCGCGGGGCCACCGACGAGCCCCCCCCTCCCCGCCAGCAAGTCGCCCCCAGTCCGCCATCGCTCCCGGGGCTCCCCCTGCCCCCCCGGCTCCAGGCCGGCTCAGCTCCGGCTTGCCCCGGGACTCCCGTCCCCGCGTCCCCTCGGGGGCCGCTCCCCACCTGGCCGCCGGGCGCCGCCCGTGACGTCATGGAAACCCCCCCGCCCTCAACGGCCGGGAATAACACCTCCTCAGCGCGGGGAGGGGGAATAGGAAGTGAACAGGCGCTCCCCATTGGTCAGAGCGGCTGCCGATCGAGCGCGGCGGTCCCGCCCCCGGTCGCTCCCGTGGACGCTCCCCGGCAGCCGGCGCGAGCGGAGGTGTCGCTCCGCGCGCTCCCCGCCCTCCCCGGCGCAGGTAGAGCGGCTCTTTATGGTTGCGGTTGTCGCTCCCGCCCGACTCCTTCTTCCCTCCTTCCCGCAGGCTGCAGGGCGCCGGTGCCCGGGGGCCATGGCGGGGGTGCCCGGCGGGCGGTAGCTCGGCAGGTGAGCGGCTCAGGTGGGTGCCCGGGCGGGGTCGCTTCACCGCCGCGCCGCCTGGACGGGGCGGTGTGGCGGGGCGTAGCCCCCGGGTGAAGCGGGCGGGCGGGTGGTTGCAGCCCCTTTCGCTGAGGCGCCGCGACGTGCGGGTGGTCTGCGGGGTGAGCCGGGGAGAGGGGGCGGGCGAGCGGCGGCCTCCGGCGAACTCGGCACGCGAGGAAAGTGGGTTTTTTTTACCAGGCACAAAGCACCTTTCTCGCCCGGCTGGCAGCGAGAGCCCCCGGGGGCTGCTGGCCCGGCCGCGGGCGGGCGCTGCCGCCCGAGCAGCGCCTCAGCCCCCGCGTCTCCCGCCGGCCCCGCCGAGCCCCTCTCCAGCCGCTTCCTGCGTCCCTCGGGGTCCCCGGCCGCGCTGTTTGCAGCCCCCGCGGCCGCTCCGGAGCGGCAGCCAACTTAAAACACCTTTCCCGGCTTCGTGCGAGCGCTGCCGAGGGCTGCTCGTGGCTTGTTCAGCTGGCGGCGCGCTCCCTGCGGCAGCCAGACGGCGCGGATCCCAGATTAGCGGTGATACAGCGGGCAGCCGCTTCCCAAACGCCTCCCGGGGGGAGAGGTGCCTTTCCCGGGAGGGGGTGGGCAGGGATGGGGAATGGAGCTGGCAGCCGGCTGGCTCTGAAATGTAACTTCAGAAATCTTGGGCGTGTTTGCAAAGGCCGTCGCTTCGAATCTGTGGTTCTCTGTGCTTGTGTAAAATAAAAAAATGCCACCATTATTATTTTTTTTATTTTTTTTCTTGCCCACATCTTCAAGAAAATAGGTTAATTAAATCCAGCCACTTTGGTTTCCAGGTTGATTTAATTTCCACTTGAGGACAAACTAGGCAATACAAGCATTTAAATACTCCATTACTTGAAAGCTGGTACAGTTTATTGACAGTGAAGTACTCTTTACCAACACGTGCTGATTTATTTTTACTAGGGGCCTATCTGGAATGGCTACAAGAAAGGATGTTTAATAATTTTACTTTTTCCTTGTAAGGCAATTTGTATGCCTTACTTTTTTGTCCTCTTTGGCCTTGAGGCCTTTTTGGCCTCTAACGATGGTAAAAGTGTTCTTCCTTCTCTGCTTTCACAAGAAGGGTCAGAGGGAACGGTTGGCTTTTGCTTCATCCCTTGACTTTCATTGATTAATCATAGAGTTCAGCATGTTTCATTCTACTTAATTTCAACAGAGCTTGTAAGTCTGGTTTGGGTATTTAAAGCAAGTGTTTTCATGGACACTTTCTGTAAAGCCATGGGTAACAACAGTCTTAATGTTCATGAGCTTTGTTTTTATTATTGAAAATGTTTAAAATAAAGTTTTAAGTAATATTCCCTAGTCTGTACTCCAACAGATTAAGCTAAATATTTTCCATGCAGCTTCTAGTCCTTTGACAAAACAATAATGTTCACAATTCCTTGTTCTCTTTTTCTTTACTCTGATATCCCCCTCCCCACACACTGCATTTAGGCCCATTTATGTCCTCTGTTATCATTTTGTATAATATGTGGGTTTGCATGCAGGAAAGGTGGGAGGGGAATTTTAGGGATTGGAGATGCTCTCAGTGTATGACTGCGCACGTGTGTGCGCTGAACAGTTGTGGTTGGGCTGAAATTACCAGCATGTTCACCAGGGACAGGAAATGATGGTGAGACTCAGCTGGAGTTTGCTGACTGCAACATTGTATGTGTGGCTAGCTCATTCACTTTTGCAAAAGTAAGTAGACTGTATTTTATACAAAACCTTATTTGGTTTTTTGGGTAGCTGTGCGTATGTCTTTATACAGAATTTGGTCTAGTTCAAACCAAATCCATTATAAATATACGCATGCCAGTCTAACGAGCTGTCCCTCATTTGTTGCATTCTGCTGGTTTTGTTACATGCTGTGTGGAAAGTACAGTGGAATAGGGCATTATTCTGGCAGTCTGGGATCTTGTGGTTTCTAGTTGTCAAACTGAGTTTTCAGTTGCTACAAGCAGTGCTCTTAGCAATTTATTTATGAATTACATTTTCAATAGGAAGGCTTTTCTCATTTTGTAGCTGATGTATTTTAGGCTTAAACTTGATTTGCTGTAATGTGCATATCAAAAAAACCCGCAGTGATGAACGAGACAGCAGAATGAGTATGGGACTGTACAGTCATGGGGTACTTTTACATGTCAGAAGCAGTGTAGTATTTGTATCGGTGTATTTTGAGCTCACTGAAGCCAGTAGAAATTTCTCAGCTGGTTTCAGTTCTGTTGAGATTTGATTCACCAAAGGCGTGAAGTTTTGCTGGTAAAGGCTAGGGGATACTGTGATACAGTGCTGTACTAAGGAAGCCAGTGAAACTTCTCTGGGAATCCAATTGCCTTTTCCTGTATCGAGTTTCTGATAATAGGATGCAGATATTGTGAGATCTGACAAACAACTTTCCAGGCTGGGACTAATCCGTTTCTGTTACCGAATTTACCCAGCTCTGCTCTTTGAAATGCTGGATTTTTCATGTGGGTCTTCTGCCTTTGTGGTTGTGTTCAAGCAGTATACTTTGGGGAACAGACATTGTTTTTAGTCTCCTGCAGCTGTCACTTATGGTACAAGTATGTAAATCCTTGAATATCGTGCCTGGAAGTGTGTTTCACTGTTTTAGTTTCTCATTTATCTGAAGGACAAGGAGGTTTTGTGTATGTAATATTCTGTCCTGTTGTGGGTGCTTGTCCTTATTCTAACATAAAATATATCTCCTTGATGTTAATTTCTAATTACTTTGGACTGAAGTTTGCTGTCTGCCTTCAGGGTTGAGTGATGTGGGTGTTGATGCTAATGAATATGACAGTCTAGGTAAAGTTGGAAACATAATAGCTAAGAAAAGCACAGCTGTGGGTCTGATCCTGGGAGGCAGGATATCCGTAACTCCTTCACTCAATCTGTTTTAGCTTGTTGCTCATGCAAAGTTCGTGAAGCTGCTTGTGACTTTAACGTAGTGCCTATATTCAGAAATAGCAGATTCTATTCTATGTGAAGTTATGACATGAATTAACATGGTGCTGGAGTGGTGGTTTTGGAGATCTGTCAACATGAAAGTCATGGCACGCTGTTGCAAGTTGCTTGAAATATTTAAAAAAAAAAAGTTAAGGACAGCCTCAGCAGAGGAAGAAAACACACCAATTCTTTCTGATTTTCTGTATCCCGGTGTCCCAACTGAGATAATTGTTAAATGGTCAGAGTGGTTGTTTTTGGTTTTTTTTTAATATGAGTTCAGTGACAATCCTGCTACCTGCCTTGCTAGTGAAAGCTGTGAGCGCTCTAGAAGTGCTTGCTGAAACCAAGAAATGCAGTTAGTTCAGCCCAGTGTGTCTGGTGAGACAGAAGAGCACTGACTCAGTGCAGGCTCCTTAGGGCAGAAGTCACGTGTTAGTACATAGCAGTAAGCATGGCAGTGCTTAATCCTATTTCAGTGTCTGGGCACTCCACGATGCTAACCACCAAAGTAAAGAAGTAGAGTTGAGCTGCTTTTGCTGTGGAAGGTGCTAAGCAATTTTTGCAATGCCTATTTGCTAATGCTTCACAGTCTTTGGATGAAGGCTATTCTAGACATGGCTCTTGGATCTTTTTCTGCGGAAAATGAGTACTCAATAAGCATGACTTAACAAGAATCCCTGTTATGTGCAAAAGGAGGGAGGAATAGAGTGAGAACTGCCTTTCACTGACCTCTAAGCCCTAAGCTGAAGTAGTACACTGGAAATTGCCATGAGTGTCTAGCTCTTAGAGGAATGTCCAAACTTACTCACTGTATATCTGGCTATAAGACAGCCTGACGTAAAAGCAGTGGCTGCCTAATAGCATCTGGTAAATCACAGAAGGAAGTCTGTAGATATGATTCTCTGTGTGCCTCTGTGTGTTGCTTTTTGTTTTCCTAACAGTTTAGACTGAATTTGAAAAATCCTTTTGTAGTCATTGAATAGTGTATTAGCCAAGCTCTGAATTCCTTATTTAACCAAGAGGTGTGTGTGTATATCTGTGTTTCTAGATTTCTCACTTTCAAGCCCAATTGTTAAATTACAAGTACTTGAAATGAAGATTCCCTTATTCAGTTGCGGGGTTTTGATGGTTGAATCAAATTGGATTTAGATTGGCAAACACAGCTGCTACCATGTCAACACTTAATGATTTCCTTCTGGACATTTGCTTTGGCACTTATGTTAACATGGGTGTGCAAACAAATCTCCCTTCCTTCTGCCTTCCAATGTAATGCATGAATTGGGAATCAAGGAGACTTTTTCTTTTGATTAATCTTTCCAAATAGCAACTTTTTGAGTGACAGCTTCAGATTCTGCCTGTGTGTTGATTTAGCTGAAACCTAAAAAACTGTTACAGCAAAAACATGGTAGCATGTGGTGCTGCAGTTGTCATGCAGGACTTGTATTTAACTGTTGTTCTTAGAATGAAGGTGGTAACAACAATGCAAAATAGTAAAGGTGAGGAACTGGTCCTTGTTTGTACCAGTGTTTATAACTATTATGTCATTTTGGTAACAATGCCTGTTGGATTTTAGTAATGATTTTTTGTCGCCATTAGAAAAACCTGAAGCATTAGGCTTTCTGGCCATTTCGTGTATTCTCTGATGAATGTTTTAGGGTAGAAGTCTGAAATATTTCCCTGGCTGAAGGTGGTCATACTCTTCCCTCATCTTAATTTCTGCCAATTCTGTTATTACTGCTTGTGATGATACTGCAAGGAGTCTTATCACAAGTGTCATTCCTTATCTGTTGTGGCAATCGCTTAGGTCACTTCTAGGTCACCTCTCTCTGATCTGACGCGCACCACTTTTTCTTGTGATTCTGGAGGCTTTTCCTAGTTGCAGCAAGTAAATTGTTACTGTTCTGAATCTAGTCTGGTCCATTTTCATATCCTTGCCGGTGAAATTGAGTGAAGTTCCTGGTTTTAATGGTTCTGATAAAGAACAACTGTGTGAATATACTCCATTTGCCTTACATGTTTACTTTTTTCTGCTCACAGCATAGCTGAAACCACAGAAGAAACAATTTCTGAACAGCTTGTCAATCACCAACAGAACCGTATGTGCAGGAGACTTTATCCTTCTCTGTGCATAAGCCCATCTGTGTCACTGTTAATTCTGCTTGTTACAGAAGGTTAAGTCCTGCCCTTCAAGTTTTCACATGAGCAGAGTAGGATATAGGTCTCTGGCATTACTTTCTTCTATCTCACCAACCACTCGCTTTAAAAAATATTTTATTGCAATGTCTCCCTCTTCTCCAAGGTAATTGCTTTGTCAGTGTGTCTAGAAAAATAGCCTTGAGGAGGGATAGAGTTTCTTTGTGCTCTTAGTTCCCCAAGTGAAATGTACAATTCTTATTTTTACAGAGCTTCTGCTGTCCTATGTGCAGCGGCAACAGATGGCTCTGAAACCAGCCTTAATAAGTATTATTGTCAAAAGGATTCTGCTGCTGCCTTAGGCTGCTGAGGCATAATAGAAGTATCTCCCCTGAACAGGATGCAGAATGTATCTTGCTTATACTGGCACCTGGGACTATGCTGGCCGCAACTGTATTGCTGGAAAAGAAACTTATTTACTAGTCTTATAAAAATTCTGAAAGGGAGTGAATGGTTCTATCCTTTTGTTCTATATTCATTGCTTGTGACAAATACGAGTGCTGAGATCCCCTAGACAAAGCTTTGACAGCCTAAACTGTGAATTTAAGTGCAACTTACAATGTAGGGGGGGGAAGAGCAAGGAAGTTTCGCTATAAATGTGATTCAGTCACTGACTGTCTCATATACTTTAAAAAAAGAAACAACAAGCAGCTGTTAACCTTCAATGGTACTGCTTGAGGACTTCAAAATAAAGAAGCATAAATCGTCAGTAGCAACGGGGATCCCAAAGACATGCTAGTTAGTGATTACTTTCTGCATACTGGGGGGTGCTGGAGCTACCTCCAAAGGATGTGGGCTACTCAGTCTTTGCTAGTTTGTGAAGATGACTGTGGTAGGAGTTTGTGGTGGTTTTTTCGGGTTCCCTCCCTGATACCTTGCTGCTTGCCAAAGACAGGCAGGCCGGTACTTGTGGAGAGACACCTTTCTGCAGTTTGGTAACTGTGTGGGGTTTTCTCCCAGCAATTGGATGCATCTGTGCAGCTCAGTGGCACGTGACCCCACAGTTCTTAGGAACTACACAGCTCTTTAAGTAGCAGATGCTCTAAGAACTTGCTAGTCCATTTTTATTTTTTTTTAGCAATGATTTCACCATCTCACCTATGGAAGCTGCCTGGAATGCTTCAGACTCTTTGGAGCTGGCATAATTGCTAAAAGATTGCAGGTATTTACTTTTAAAATAAGCAATAATAGAACAAACAAAAAAAATAAAACAAGTTATTAAGACTATGCTGGAAGAAAAGACTTTTCCCTAATCTTTTTTTTTTTTTTTTTGCTAGTAAGTAGAAGTGATTAGTAAAGGTCTGAGGTCTACCCTGGTGCTGTCATGTCCTGGGAACTTCTCAGAATTGCATTTTATTTGCTGTTGCTGTTAAATAGTGTTAGTTGAATCACTCAGAACATTTGTGATTAGCTTCCTTAAAAGATAATGTTCTCATGATAGGTTTGTCACTTACTATGTAACAGGACAGGACCAGAGGGAATGGGCACTGGAACACAGGAGGCTTCCTCTGAACATCAGGAAGTATTCTTTTCATTGTGAGTGTGATTAAGCAGTGGCACAGGTTGACCAAAGATGTTGTGGAGCCTCCCTCCTTGGAGATATTCAAAAGCTGTTTGGACGTGGTCCTGGGCAACTGGCTCTAGGTGGCCCTGCTTGACCAGGGGGAATAGACCAGGTGACCTCTAGAGGTCTCTTCCAACCTCAACCATTCTGTGATAATTCTACTAGTGCATTTTGAAATTTAGTGTAATATAACTCTGCTCTTCAAACTCGGATCTAGAAATGATTTTGGAAAAGCCAGTCAGGATCCTGGTGTTCGTTTCCAGTCTTGCCTGAGCCTTAACTTAGTCAATAAACAACCTTGTGGTTGGGATACAGGTCATCTTTCATACAGAAGGGCACCATCGTTGTTGGAATACGCTTTTTATGGAGGATTGGTGGTGTGTATCTGACAAAATTTGACTTCTATAAACAGAAAAGAACTAGAACTAATGGGGTTTGCAAATTTGCTGATACCATGGTCAGATAATAATCAATCTGTATATGAGGAGAGGACAATCTAGGCTAAATCTAGTCCCGTTACTGAATTCTAGTAACAACCATGTTGGAAAGGAACAGTTGATACTTCTTATTTGTTTTCTGCTGAAGGTCAAACAATGGAAGGAAAAGAATTTTAAGAGTTGGTCTGCAGGACTCTGCCATGTCTTAGCAAGGAAGCTACTGTGTTTTAAGAAGTTAATTCAGTAGGTGTACCGTTACTAGCATCAAGTAGTACTATTTACTGAATAAAATGATGGACAGCTAAGATGTATTATGAACCCTCATTTGCCTGCCACTGTGGTATCTGCACTACAGCTAGAGTGAGCAGGTACCTGGGTGGGTTTAGATTCCTGGGCTGGGTATGAGGGGCTGTTTTGCCATGTTGTTTTTAACCTTCTGTCCAAAAAAACAGATCTCAAGGGAAATTAAATCTAAAGTTTGAGTGTTGAGCAAAATTATGAGCCAAAGTATTATGATTGATTCTGGTCTACCTTAACTGAAAGATACTGATAATTTTTTACTGAATGCCCTAGCTAGTAAGTAACAATTCAAAGCTCTTACACTACTGCCGCAGCTGCTGAAATTCAGGAAGTATAGACCTCATTCATTCTTTCCTGTTGTTAAAAATAATAATTAAAAAAAAGTGATATCACTGAGTTAATTTGCAGATTTGTTACTGTCATTCAAATGCACCTGTATCATCTGCAAGACATTAAAACCAGAAGTGCTCAATATAATGATAACCTTATAAACTTGATAAAGCTACGGCTCACTTATTGAGTATCTTGCAGTGCTTAGAGAATCTCAAATTGTTGAGAAAGGAGAACTTACTGAGGTATGTACAGAACTGCTGTCATGATTAAACAAAGTTCTTGCCTTTTAGCACGTGTCTAGTTTGATTTGTTGAAAAAGTTCTTTAGCATCCTATTTCTTAGCATAGGAATAAAAATGCAGTGCTGAAATAATGTTTCATTCAATTCATTGGAACTTCATTTCAGATTCGGAGACAAGATGTTAGAATTTTCCACAGTACAACTGAATTAGAGGCTTCTCTCCACACACACTCTTCATTTCACAGCTTGTTTTCCTATGTATGATACTATATTGTACTGTACTTTTCAAAGTTCAACAGCATCAACACTTTCATTTGAAAATCAACAGCAGAGCCATTGCCAGGATGTCACTTTGGCAGATGAGACTTATCGTTTGCTTGTTGTTTGGGTTTTTTTGTATTTTTTTTTTTAAGAAAAAGAGAAAAAAAAATGTATTGTCAGAGCTTCACAAAATGTAGTATTTGATATAGGCGATTTGTAAATATTTTTTTTCCTTTATTGCAGAAACACTGAAGTATACAAAGTCACTTTCTTCCACCATACCGTATGAATGCAATTACTGGTGTACTGAAGATCCCTTGCTGGTGATAATCTTACCTTTTTGAAGATCAAATTTCAAGTAATAGGACACCATTGAGTGTTTTTAAATGCATGCAAGGTCATTGTTTTCATCAGGCAGACTTTAATAATCTGCTTTTAGTCCAAGTTGATTAGTTTGATAAGCTGAGCAGTGAAGATGCAACTTCCCATTTATGTCTAGCTGTATTGTCAACCATTTCTTTATTTTTAAACAAGTGGCTTCCTTAATTTCATAGTAATTTAGTGGTAGAACAGTGGCTGTATCTCAGTGTCAAGTGACTGGGTGTTCTCACTTTGGGTAACACTTGTGGGGCTTGTCTGTGGTGGTGACTACTTCCTACTTGAAGAGGTTTGGTTTCTGAGGCATGGCTCAGCATTTGAGAAGTTCCACATTTTCCTAACTGTGGATACCATTTTGGTCTTGATAATCCAGCCATAACGACAGTTCACATTGAACTACCAAATGTTCGTTGCCAAATGATCTTGCGTCTTTTACTTTAATATGACTAGAATGCATGATTAGCATAAAAGCACCCTCTGTTCAGTGCAGGATGAGAGTTGTTTGCTTCGGGTTTTCTCAAATCAAGCTATTAAATAGTAGTTCAGTCTGCAGAGCCCTTGTGCAAAAGGATCATCTTTACTTGCTGTTAAGTGAATTTTATGTTCTAAGCTTAAAAAAAAAAAAGGTTGTTTCTTGACTATTAGGAAGATGCAATGCTTTTCTCGCTATGACCTGTCTCCCAGCCCTTGCAAAATCTTGCAGAATTTGAATTCTTGAGGGATTTTTATTCTTAATGTCATTGTTCAACAGTCTGCAAGTGCATTGCCACTCAACCATCTTGTGATGGGTGAGTTAAGAAGAGAGAAGGGGTAGGGTGTGCATCTGTTGTGCATTACTTTTTCAGTAAAATCATATCTTCTATATTAGCCTAGCCTAATGCACTTAAAGCTGAGAGGAAGGGTGGTATTTGGTAAGGAGACTAGGGATGAAGGACAGGAAAACAGTTTTTTATGTCTCAGTGTGTGTAACTGATTCTCATTTCTTACTCTGGTTAACCAAACTGCTTTTTTACTTCCTTGTGGTTCTTCCTGGCTCTTGAAAATAATGTTCTGAGTAAGAACAGGCAAGTCATCTTATGAAACATTTTTGCCCAGTCTGTGAATGCCACCAAAACATTTGTACACAAAAATATTTTGTGGAATACAGACAAAAATCATAAGGCACAGATTGGTTAGACTTGTGCTTGGATTGGCTTTGTTGAAGAAGGGAATTGAAGAAAACTGTTCTGATCCCCTAATTCCATCTTGCACTGAGATACTAAAATGATTGCTTCTGTGTTACCAGAGTATCTGAGTCCCAGAACTCTGGAAACTACAGTCACTATCTTCAGAAAGGCATGGGCATGCCAAGTATTGATATCAAATCAAGGACAAAATATCAACAAATTCCATTATCAGAACTGATGTAGTAGAAGCTACATATGTCTGATAGCCTAAACATAGATTCTAAGAAATACAGTTGCCTTGATCTCCCACTTTTTGAAATTAATATTCCTTAAAAAAACCTCACCACACCTTTGTTCACAAAAGAAATACATATAAGTGAGTAAAGCTGAAATAATTTCTTTTTATTAATGGAAACTGAGTATTAAGACAAGGTCAGTTTGCAGCCCAGGTTAAATCGGCAATAGTAATGTTGGTAAGTGGTATATAATTACTTCCGTGCTCGAAGTGGCTGTACTGACACAGGACTGGATACTCAGGTTCAATATTTGTTGTAGTCAATACATTGGTATATTCCCTTTGGTAAAGTGACTAAGTATCATCTTAAAACAGTCAGAACCTTGTCCCCAGGTGTCCCACTAACAAGTTACTTCAGAACTTCCCTGCTTTGACTGAATCTTTATTCCAAGATTCTGGTTAAATGTATCCACAACCAGTTTGCACAGCTGACTAAAATTGTTATTTTTCTCTCAGTGTTTATAAGAGCATCTGCATTTCCTCTGAGCCTTTGCAAACTCGTTAACTTTTTGCTTTGCTCACGTAAGGGGTACTCTCCCTCAGTCAGTCTAGCAGACTTGCATTTAGAATTGAAGAGATGCAGAGAATCTTGTGATGTGGCTGACCAAGTATGCTCATACTACTCACTTCAGGAAAATACTCTGCTGTCAGTCTTCCTTGCATAAGTTTCCATTGATCTCGGGTATATCTTAGGTGCTATTTTTATTGTTTCCCAGACCAGATTAGATGCTGGTAATGCCTTGCACCATGACTTTTCTCGAATGCTTCTCTATATGTCTCTGTAGGAAATGGCTTACTTTGTCAAGGGTAGTTTTTTTCCCCTCTTTACAGGCCTTTATCAAACTGGTGATGAAGTGAACGTGTAATCAGCTTATACATTTAAGTACCTTCCCCTCCTTGGTCATTTCCAGCTGTCATAGCAGAACTTCTGCTTGTCTTACTCCTTGAGTTGACCTTCCCTTCAGGACTGATGAACTGCATTTGCTGTCACCGCTTCTGTTCATGTGGTTCCTTTCATCTGGTGTTCTAGTTGTTTGGTGCATCAGAGGTGCCTCTATACTTCTTGTCAGCAGGAATTTTTGTTAGACAACTCAATTCCTTTGCCACTAGTAGGACTGTTAAATAAAACTAGCCCAAAGATAATTCTCGGCAAACTCTTCTGGTGTTCTGTGTCAAGCCTGACTTTTTTTTTTTAAATCATCTTCTGTGGACAGTTGCTTAGTCACTTTGCAACTGTTCTACTAAATAAGGTCATTGCCACCTTTATTATTATATTTTGTGCAGCTGTTGTCAGGTCTAGATGAGATCTACAGATTTTCTTTGTCTTTATTTTTTTAAAAAAAAAATAATCTGTTACCAGTGACTTTGGTATTTCCTTCTGACTTTGACTTAATCTGAAATCTTGCATGTTATTGATTGTAGTAGTGCTGATTTCTTTTCCCTTTCTCCCCTCACCTCCAACTGTAAGACAGGTATTCTGTTTGCTCTCCTGTCATCACAGAGTATGTCCCACTGGGTTTCTTTTGTTTGCTTAAAAAGTATAGATTATGGTTTTTGAATGTTTATATTGGCTAGAGGTAAAGTATGCACAATAACTTGAGAATGTGTGGAAACTTTATTTGCAACTATATGTACAATTCAATCTGCTTTTTCTTTCAGAAATCTGTAGCAGTATCATCTGGTTTCCTCAACCTGTGCTCAGGAAGCTGTTACTTTTGATTCCATGTTGGTTTTGATTGTTTCAGTGCCAGTTTCGTAGTAGACATCCTGCCTTTGTTTCTTTACTAAGAAATTTTCCCTGCCAGGTTACTTCTTCACTTAGTTTCAATGTGTTGTTGAATAACTTTGTTTTCAATATCTTTTAAATTGCATTTTCTGAAAGTTTTAACTTTATTCCTGTACTTCAATGTAAGAAGTGCAACTTCTTTAATCAACTGCTTTCCTGCTTTCTTGGGAGCTGTGGGGAAGCTGTTTATCTAGTTAGGCCTATTCCATCTTGCAAGTTTTCTACTGCACACTGCATCCCATGAGGCATTTCCAGCTTTGCTTCTGCACATTTAATGAAGCAGCAGCTCAGCATTATCAACTTAAAGTCTGAATTCCTCAGTCTACCTGACTGAGGTACTAACTGCTGACTGCTTAAACTAGTTCCTTTTGCTTATTATTTGTTTGAGTCAGAGAAGTTAATTTCCTGTAATGCCCAATTCATTGTGGTATTTTTCATTCTAATAAAATCAAATCTGTACCAAGGCTGTTTTCTTGAAATCTCCTGCAGATTCTCAGCACTCTGAGCAGGACTGGCTTTGTTTTGAAGTGCTTTTTTTGGACCCAACTGGATTCTGTTCATTTTTTTGCAGTGTTATGTTTGGGTTATTTTCATTCGATCGCAGTTTTAAGTGGTGTAGATATGTAGTGCCCCTACTTCTACTTGCTTTTCTGAATAGCATGCACATTTCAATGTGTATTTTAGTCACTAAGACTCTGTTATCCCTGTGGTATGTAGTCTTGTTTTTAATTCCAGTTCATCAGTTTTGTAGTATAGGCCTCATTTGTTTGTTTGGGTTTGGTTTGGGTATTTTTATAGGCAGATAATTCACAATGTTTTATCTGGTCATGCCTGTTTACCAGGGCAGACTACTTGTCTGCCTGACCCCTGTTCTCAACGTTCTTCAGTCCTCTATCAAACAATCAGAGATAAGAGTCCTCCTTGGCCACATGCTGATTTTCCTTTGCTAGTGCAGTGAGGTTAGATGTGGAGATTGTGTGTGTGCATAACAACTTTCACTTCTCATTTTCATCTGTAAGTCCTTTCTTGGGTGTGTCAGCTTGTCCTAGGCAGTCAGTGTCCTTGTCTCATGAACGAGAGTCCATCAGCAGGAGAATCCTGCTGAGAGACTCTTGGATACTCTAGTGTTTCACCCATCTTTCTCCGTTCTCGTTATTTATAATGCCTCTTTATCAAATCCCTTGAGATATAGCTGGATCAGTTGTTTGAAGTCCTGCCACATAAATAATCTTTAAATTCCCTGTGCCCTTCCCCATTCTGTTCTCTAACTGTAACTTAAGTAACCTTTAACACCCAGAAATAATAAGGCTTCAGATCAGCAGGGAAATACATAAAGTGCAAGGAGGAAGGGGAAGGGCTGACATGTGAATCATTTGGTGAGACTGTGAAAGCATTCAATTAAATGTGACTTTATTTATATATTTTATATATATAAAAACATAAAAAAATCTCAAGCTTCATTTTAGT
>VZSF01002822.1:431689-519481 GCA_013398295.1 Chionis minor
CCCCCCCATCTCCCCCGGAAAAGTTCTCTGAATAGACTTCCTGTGAATAGGTTGCAGCTTCTGCAGGATGGTATGTATTTATTCTAGTGGATCCTGGAAGATGGTATACATTTAGAATTATAGAATTGTTTAGGTTGGAAGGGACCTTAAACATCATCTAGTTCCAACCCCACTGCCATGGGCAAGGACACCTTCCACTAGACCAGATTGCTGTATTGAGCTTCTTATCCACCAGCAGCCCCAGCTCCCTCTCCTCAGGGCTGTTCTCCATCCATTTTCCTCCCAGCCTGTATTTGTGCATGGGATTGCTCCAGCCCAGGTGCACGACCTTGCACATGGCCTTGTTGAACTGCATGAGGTTTGCATGGGCCCACCTCTCAAGCCTGTCCAGGTTTGTCTGGATGGCATCCCTTCCCTCCAGCGTGTCAATTGCTCCACACAGCTTGGTGTCATTGGCAAGCTTGCCGAGGGTGCGCTCAGTCCCAACATCTGTGTTGCCAACATCGCTGGATGCTCTGGATCTTGTTGTTTTAACATAATTGCTTTTTAATTAATGCTTCCATGAAAATTTGGTGAACGCTTAAGCCTCAACTGTCTTAACCTGAGGTTTTTGTTGGGTTTTTTGTGGGTTTCTGTGTTTACATATGACACTAAGTGGAAAAGAAGGGGTTATACTCCACATAGGTATTCTAATTTTAGAAAGGAGAGTAAAATCTCTCCAGTATTACTGGTGACAAGAAAACAAATCACCTTTTTCTAGTGTCTTTTCTCTCCTGCTAATCCCCAGATCCAGATTTAGTGGACAGTCATGTAAGGCTACTGTAGCTGCATGCTTACTTTCGCCGACTAATAGTGTGGTTGCTTTGGTTGATCTCCACCGTTCTTCCATCCTTCTGCTTGTGTGGGTTTTTCTACAAATTTCTTAAAAGGCAGCGTGTGGTATGTCTCTTCTCACTGCACCTTATGTGATGGTTTTAAAGGTGGGGAGGGGGTGGGAGGTTGTTTGGTGCTCAGGACATGTGCAGCCCCCCCTGGCAGGCTGCCTTGCCTGTATCTGGCTGCCTGGGAGCGGAACAGCTCAACCAGGAAGAGCCTCCCGGAGTTTTAGGTCACTTGGCTCTGATTCACGACAGTTAACACATAGCATTAAGAGTATATTTATCCATAGTAGATGCACGATGTTGTGTATGTTGTGGGGTGCCTCTTCTTTTTTTAAACATTCATCTGAACTAAATACACGGCTGTGGTTGGCGGAGTTTTAAGGTAAAAATGCTTTCCGTAAGAGTGACTGATCTAGTGTACAAAGTGCCTTCAGTATTCATCCATATTTTTTTAGGCTATTTATCTACGTTTTGGTCTGTTAATTCAGAAGGAAAAATCTTAACGGCAATGAGTGTTGTGATTTTGTGCTTTATCAGAAGTGGGTAAATGAAGTCTGTCTCTGCCTGCACTGACAGTAGGGAGTCTTTCTGTTCTGCGGCAGCTCAGCTAGTGGCAGAGCATGGATGTTTTAATGTAGAAGAGCGCACATCAGGAGGCTTGCTTTAAAATCTCTCTTAAGCAACAAATAAGCATAGTTCCTTTAACCTGTTTTATCCAGCCTGTTCTGCACTTCAGAAATGGTAGGTGAGAGGACAGAAACAGCTGTGGCAATACTACCTTTGGCCTTACTGTAGTAGGTACTTCCTGGCAGACCTCCAGCTGGTGCTCCGACAGTGCCTGCACAGCTCTGGGCAAACCTAGCGTTCAGCTCTAACGTGCTATTCAGTAATTCATATGGTCTGGCAAATACTTTCTTATGCATAAGTGGCGTTATTCTTCCTTCCCCCACTCACCAAAGACAGGGATAAAGACGACCAGAACTCTTAAAAAAATAAGAGTTCAGCTCAGTAGAGAAGAGAGAAGAGGATGGATGAAACCAGAGAGAGAACAGGTAAAGGATACAAGCCAGGTAGTCACTCAGGAGTAGGGGAGGGAAGGGAGTTCAAGTCATGGCCTGAGGGGAAAATGGAAAGATTTGTTACTGCAGCAGTGGCTTCTCTTTTTATATATTTAGCTGCCTAAATTGTAGAAAAATTGTGGGCACTTCAATTATATAATGACCTCTAAAGTGAAGGTGAACAGAAATGCTTAATCTGTAGAACATATTTCTAGCTGTCAGCCAAATTTCTGCCTGAAACCCCTGATCAGCTCAGAGGGAAACTGAAGCCTGCTATGTAGAACTTTTCCTTTAATTTTTTTAATCCTTATTGGGTGTAAGAAGACAGAAGAGGGAACATGTTTCACGCCTTTATTGGGGTGCTGCACTGCCTGCTGCCATAGCAGATTTTGGACCCGCTTATGTATATTGTGCCAAAACAAAGGCTGCAGGGAAGGGTCAGGCTGCATGTGTGTGCAGGAGACTCGCTCCTCCTCTTCCTCCCCTGTGGTGCCTAGCTGAGTTGCACAGGAAGAAGCATGTGGGTACCGGGGCAGCTTCCTGATGAAGGCAACATCTTGACTGGAAATATGGGGTGAGCACGATTCAGTACAATCTGCTAATAAAGCAACAAAATGGCTTAGTTTGAAAAGGAGCAGGTATGTGTGCTCCCATCACCTGCTGCAACTGGAACCAGAGTGGTAGAATAGGAAAATAATTGTCTCTTGAATATCGTTCTGAATGAGTATTGGAAACTCTAACTTAATCATCTTAATGGTTTGCTTCCTGCTTCTTTGCGTACCAACTTTGTGTGCCTGTGTACTCTTTTTCTAATGGGAAGATTTTTCTCAGAAAAGCTGTGGGGGAACTATTAAATTCTGAAGGCTATATTTAGTTTAGAGTAATTAAAGCCAGCACTATATAATGACACTTGTAACTAGCTTATCCATTGTGCGAACTGTAAGATTTTTAATGTTTCGTTTCAGTCAGACTTGGCATTACTGGCAGCTCTTGCTAATATCCATCAAACTCGGAATTGTTAGAAGGCATGTCTGTTGCAGGTTGTTTTCGGCAAGTCACTTGCTTTCTTACAGTTTCCTGTCACTTTGTTCCTAGTTCCTTTTCAGTGTAAACCAGCATAATCCAGTGTTGCTTCCAAAAGGAGTAGTTCTGCTCTACCCTCCTGTCTGCAGCTGCCTGATTTGCTCTTCAGTACGCTGGCAACACATTCATAAAGTGAACTGGTTCAGCAAACAGCGTGGCTAAAAATCCGTGGTTTTTCCTAATTTGTTATTACCTGGATTCGATCCTCACTCTCATGCCACTCTGTAGTTGTGTTGCTACTGGTTTTACCAACAGTTGCAGCAGAAATAAATGGCTGGTTTTGAGAAGGGAGAGAGTTGTCTGATTCCTCCCCAAGGGCCCCGTTCTGCTTGCTGCAGATTTACACCAAATTACACTCTATGGCCAATTAGGTCTTTGTTACATTACTGGTAGGGCTATTCCAGAAATACTTTGAAATGCATAGCTTCTTAGGGACAAATACAGTACAAAGTAGCTTAATGAATTGTAGAGTTGTTAAAAGGTCAATTACTGCTTTTTTTTCCTTGGGTACCAAATAATTAATTTTCACTGTGCATTAAATGAGCATCCCTCTATGATGCTTACATGAGCTGTACCACCCACTGTGAGATATGTTTATTGCTCAATTTATCCTGCTATTCCAATGTATCAGGCTCTAGAATTTGTCTAAAGTCTGTGAGTATGTGTAAGTGTGGATTCCTTTTGATGTTTTTTTGTGCATGTGAAATAAAAAAAGTTATAAATCAATTAACAGTGCTGTTAAACTCGTCTGGATTTCCCAGATGATTTTAGGAAGCATGCACCTGTATTGCAAAATATTTAGGAACAAAATATTATATAGATGCATCCCTATGCTCACTAAACAGACTAGATCACTACAGCAATGGGAAACATGGGTCTTTTTTTAGCCAGCAAACTGTGGGGAAAATTTCATTTTGGGAGGATGAAGACGACTTGTGTGTGCAAAAATGTGGAGAGATTTTGAGACAACAAAGGCATCAGTTGGTTTTATGGGGTGACTAATTGGTTGGTACCTGCCTGAGCTCCCTGATTGACTTCTTAGATACCTTCAGAAACATCTTGAAGTTGAAGGCACCTGCATTTAGCTTGTCCTAGGTGACATGGATTTCATTCATTCTGCAGTTGTGAAGACAAGGCCAAACTGTTATACAGGGGGCTACACAATAAAGTGGAAAATTCTGATATTGATTTGGGTAACTCGTATCTAAATAAATGCTTTGACATTGGAAGGGTGGAAATAACTCTCCTGTCCTGCAGTCTGTGGACTTGCTGCGTAAGGTCTGACCTTGTGGGCTGTGTTGAAAGGCTGGACTCTTTTTCTTAATTTTGGGATGGTGCTGGGTTTTTCTGTTTTTGGTTCGATGGTGTTGGTGGTGGTTGTTGGGTTTTTTGGTGTGTGTGTGGTGTTCTTTTTTGGTTTGTTTTTTTTTTTTAAGCCATCATGTGTTTTGGAAGTTAGCGCAGAACTGGTGATGGCCTAATGTGCCTAGTGAGGGAGAATGTTTAGGTTGCTTTTTTGTATCTGTCATGTCTATTTGAGGTTCCTCTAGGGTCCCTGCTGTTTCAGTGTGATATGTAATATACTCCTGATAACTAATGTAATTAGTAGTTGTCTCTAACCTATAGCAGCTGATTTTTTCCTATTTTTCTTACATTGTTCATGTAAATAACACAAAGAATTAAAGGTACTATTTTTCAAAGGTTCCTCATAAGGTGATTTTTGTTGCCTTAACCATGAGAAGTTTTTAGTATTTGATTAGTTGAAGTTTTAAATGTAGAACAGCTTAGTTTCTGAGTTACTGGGAAAAATGCCAGCCATAGATTTGGGAAAGTCTGAGTAATAAAATCGTAAAGCTGGTTCATCACTCAAATATGTTATTTCAGCTGTGTCTGCTCACTGCATGCTCCTGCAGGCTAAAAATGTCAATAGGCTCTTACATTAGTAGCTATTTTAGGTCTCTTATCTTAAAAGGCAATACAAATGCAAGAACCTTAGATTAATATAAAATATCAAAGTTAACACATCAAGTGTTCTTTCTTGCTCTAGCTTTAAAAACTTCCACCATTAATATTTGGATTATTATTAAAAATACAAAAGTTCACACATGAAAAAATCAATCCTAAAATTAGATCACAGATGTTTAGACTCCAGACCATCTGGGGGTGGTGGCATTTTCAGGAATGTAACAAATAGAAGAAGCAAGGAATTGAGTGTAAACATGAAATTAGTAGTTATTAAATGTAGACAACTGATAAGAGAAGGCAAAAGTATTGCTCATAACTCAGTGAGTTGAAAATGGAGAAAATAATTTCCTTTTGCCTTGAAAAATAAGCTAATATTTTAAGAATAGTACTAAGTAAGGGCAGTAATGTCAATAATTCAAGAAATTCAGAAGAATTTAGTTCCATTACTGAAATGAAGCTGTGTGGTCTATTGATGACATATAGAAATAATAACTAAGAGAAAAGTTAAATTATAATTGCTAAAGCTGTTATTTTAAGAAAAACCACAAACTACACAGTTTGGAATCTAGGGTACAAATAACTTGGAGAATTCTATGTTTCTCATGTTGTTCTTGAAGAAAGATAAGGAAAGCCTCAGAGCACCAGAGGAAGCTTAATGATGTGCTAGTTTTTATAAATGGTAAATTGTATGCGGTACCCAGACACTGATTTGTCTGGTATTGATTACAGACTTTTGGAAAGATTATCAGTAAGTTGATATGGGAACTGACTCGGTGCAACAGAAATTCAAATCTAATGATTGGAATGAAGAATCATATGGTCTATGAATATAGAGGCGAAGCTATTGATCCTTCTTATCTCAAATTCAGCACATTAAACTTTGTCATAAGCCATTTCTCTTTGGTAGCGTTCATATTGTGCAAAGAAGTCCTGCAGGCTGCAAAAACTGTAAAATTGGATTGTCTTCAGAAAAAATGCATTTGACTGTCAAAACCGCGTACTGGTTGCTTCAAAGCAACAGTTGAATAGTGATACGAGGTTGTCAAAGAGTAGAACCCCCTGGCATATCTTTCCATGCAGGATTCTTCTTTCCTTTTTTGTGCTGACGAGATGTTTGGGTGGGTTCCCTACACCCTCAGTAGAGTTACATACTTGTGTGGAATTCTGGATTCTTCAGGCAAGAAAGATTTCTGTTACAAAATGCGTTGCTCTGTTAGTGTGTTAGAAGACTAAAACTTAGTTGCTTAGTTATATAGGTGAGCGGTGCTAACCTGAGCTTCCAATGCATATTTTTCATGAGAGAAAGGTGTAGTTGTAGATGCTATATTTTAAGGAATTTTTTTTTTGCGGGGGTGGGGGGGCACTCACAAAAAACCCAAGGCATAAATTTTTTCAAATTGTCATATATTTTAATCCTTACCTCCCTTGTGCTTCCCAGGTATGGAAGGACAATGCAGCAGGAAGTTTTTCTCATCTGACTTTTTTTTTTTGGTTGTTTTTCAGATCCAACACCAGACTCGTGTTAGCTTGCCACATCTTGCCTAATGGAATTGCTCAAACATTTGCTGCTATAAGAGGAAGAGATTTAGATTCTTCGTAGTTGGCGTTGAAAGACTACCCACTCACTGTAAGTCAGTCTTCCTTATGTCATGGATGTGATGCCCTCCCTATGGGAAAGAAGTTGTTGAATTGATGTGGAACCTGTTTCAGCTTAGAGGGGACACGATGATGAAAGAAGCTACGTGAGAAGCTTCTTGCTATGAAGAATCATTCCATCAGTGAAGAATGGGAGAGGACTGTAGTATAGCTGGCATAGAGGCAGGACTTCAGTTCACATTGTGCTTAATTGTATGTCTAGAAGATGAATTGAATGATGTAGCAAGGAAGTGAAATAGGTAAACCTGAAGCTGTGTTAATGTAACCTATATTCTGCTGAGGTGAGATTAATTGTTCAAAAATATCTGAAAGCTGTGTTATTTTTGAGGGAATGGGGTGGGGGGGAAAAGCCATTTGTTGGGTTGTGCTGTGTTTGGGTTCCCTTTAATCTTAGGCTTTGGTGTTTCCACTGGTTACCTACCCCGTCAGGAAGGGACACCATTGAAGTCTTTGTGGTTTGTGTCTTGGTTTCTAATGCTCTCTATAGACTGCAGCCAAAGATAGGACTTTGGCAAGGTTGAGATTGTGTTATCGGTGATACTGAAAAACTTCTCATGTTACTGGTGGGTGTGGTTTTTGCCTGAGTGTTTGCTAATTGTGAGATTTACCATTAGGAAGAAATTCTGTCCCAAGTCATATTGCAAGTCATGGCACTTGCGGCATTTTACCTTCTCTAGTAGCATGTAAATGTATTCACAATGCAGCCTGAACACTTAATTTCCCTTCTGGGGTAGGGACATTGGTAATGCACTTGAGCTTCCTCGGTAGCTGCTTGTGCTGTGTTTTAACTTTTTTTTTTTTTTAATTTTATATATGTTCTTGGCCTTTAACCTATGGGTATTAAATTCGTATTATAGGGCACATAGGACGGGTAGGATGTTATAGGTCTTACACGCATATAAATTAGATATCTACTTACAGTAGTGGAAGGCTGCATGTTCTGAGCTGTGCAGTTCTTACAGTCCTGCGATTGTATAGAAATTAGCGTTTTGAAATTAGTGTTAACAGACTTACATGGATCTTTTACCTGCAAAGTAGAATGTAGCACTGCTGTTCTACGCTAATTTCCTGTTATACTCATGTCTGTGTTTGTGTAGGCTTAGCCATTGCTTTAAGTTTGGTGAATTCTTTTAGGTTAAGTCTCTTACAGTTTTTGTTGCGAGTATGCAAAAGGTATCTCTAGCTGTATATTGCCCAGTAGGACTTAGTTTCCTCTGGAAAGCTGGAGATGGGTCATGAAAACTGAAGTATGTAGCAGACACGGGAGTTGAATCTTTGCTAGATGCGGCTACTACAAAGCATGTTAACATCTGTGTGTGTTTTCAGCTTCTAGAAATTGGAAGCTGAAGAAGAGTCAGAGGAGGTGAGCAATGATTGGGAAATACTTCTAGTTCGTTTATTGGTGTTGATGTGTGCAGCCATACTGCTACAACGGGCTCTCTCTGGGAGGTGCCCAGTTGCGATAGGATCCTTTTACCTATGCAGATAAGAGTTTATCAAATCTGTTACAAAATCGTTGGCTGACTATGCTGGGAAGTTTTATGTTTAAATAGCAAAGCAATGTTGCAAAGCAGTGAAAGTCTGACGACTTCCAAAAGGTTTCAGTGTACTTGGCAGAAATTAATATATACCTGCTCTGCCCCAGTGTGCAACATGTGGCTATTTTATTTACAGAGGGGCTTCCTGTAGAACAGGTATGTTCACGACTTCACATGGAGTCATGCAGGGAACCTGTGAAAAAGTCAGGGCAAGCCCTCACTTTGCTTATCCTAATCTTTTCAGTGCAAGAATGTTCTCCATTGAAAGACAATTTTGATAGCTGCTAAAAGGAAGGGTGGTAGATCTCTGTGGGTACAAAACTAACAAAGTTTGAATAGTTAGAAAAAGGAAAATTTACATTGCTCCTTTAATAACTTGTAGCAGAAGGCCACAATGAGAACTAGTATTTATCTTAAAAATAATATTTTTATTTTCCTACTGACTTAGTACCCTCCTGTTGGCATGTGTTCTTGGAATGCATAAATGCTTTGTAACACCCTTTTTTAAAGATATATCAAATGTCACATTAACACATGGTGCAATTTCACTGAATAGCTCTATGTCTTTGAAAACGAAAGAAACAGTACTTTGCTCAAAGTAAGTTCACCTTAAATTGAAGTCATCTTAAATTCATTTTTACAAAGTTGCAAACCGAATCTATGGCTGTTATAGAAGCAGTTTCCATATGTTACTGAGCCTTTAGAGGAATTCTTTACTGCTCTCTTGAAGATAGGAAAATATAGTGAAGGAAGTGATCCTTAATCCTCAATCCTCATAAATTTTATTTAAGAAACAATGGAAACCCTGTGTATTCATTTGTTGGTATTTTCTCTTGGTTTTGCCAATCTAAAATTCCAATTTTAATTCTTC
Organism: Chionis minor; assembly: GCA_013398295.1. Lineage (NCBI taxonomy): Eukaryota > Metazoa > Chordata > Aves > Charadriiformes > Chionidae > Chionis > Chionis minor. The sequence goes on from VZSF01002822.1 coordinate 440,742, forward strand.
AGTACAAATGTACTTTTTTTTTTGGTTTTCTCTCACTTCGACCACTGACGTAGTAAATCTTGTAAAAGGTATTTAATTTTACTTTGTAAGTGGAATATTGGCAGAATGTTAAAAATATTGGCAGCTCGACATTGCTGGCTCTTTACTAACCATCTTATATGAGAAACTCTTAGTACAGAACTAAATTCTGTGCTAAAATATGTCATTTAGTACTTCCTTTGAAGGAAAATGAGGTCAAATCTTAGTGTGCGTGTATTTGCAAATGCAAAAATAACCAATGTGCACAACCCTAGCTCTTCTTTGTGCACGAGCTCGTGTCTGTGAATTTAAGCTACTTCTCTCAGGTGAATTCCAAAGTGTTTCTTGTGGCTTTAGTTACAAATACTTTCACTAACTTATTCAATGGATAATAGCATAGGTAGATGTTCCTGCAAAAAAGAGTGAAGGGGAGAAAAAGGCTGTTTGTTAACTTGCTAAGACAGTTATAAAACTAATTTGTTTCAATAGTATTATTGTTTAAGACTAAAGTGTATGTCTGAGCACCGTGGATGGCTTCTGTGGAAGGTAGGAGTGAAGAAGCAGAAGTTTATCTTCTAAGAGCTTAATTTGTAATTTTTAGTTTTAGTCATGGGTACTTTGGTCTTAAACAGCTAATACCTGCTTAGGTGGAGGAACTGTTTGAAACAACTGGACTGCTGATTTAGTATGATTACAGAATAAAGTAGTTTTAGAATTTGTGTCAGTAGAAATTAAGTATTTGTGAGACTCTGAAAAGGTAGATCAAATGTACAGGCACAGTTCCCTTAATACAGCATTATAAACCATTTATAGCTGAAATGCATTTTTTAGGGCAAGCTGTCATGTGTCAAACATGTCAGACTGATGTTGGGTTTAAAGTGGTGTGAAAAGGATGTGAACTCCTTGGTCCTGTGGTGTCAAGGCCAGAGACTGTTTCCCCCACAATAGTGACACAATATGTCTCAGACATGAAATTTCAGACCTTTTTAATAGTTACTGCTTCTTACCTTGAGAGAAACTATGAACTTAAGTCCTTGAAGCAGGCAGTTAGCATAGCTGAAAGTAGCTTATAGGAGAAGATCGTGAAACTCTTCTCCTGTTAATCAAATTTTTGATTCCTTATGCTTATATGCCGAGACAAGTAGCAACTGCTGTGTGTCTCATTGTTCCAGAGAAAATCAGGTTTGTCACCCTTGATTTTAGCAACAGGAGCAAATTGCCTTCTTACTGGCATTACAAAGGAGGATTTTACAAAGTCAGATTCTGCATTTTGCTTCTGGAAAGTGATACAGATAGTCCAGATTCCTACCACTGAAAATGGTTTCATTGTTCATCCAGTGAGCAGAAGCACACACTTTTCGTCTGGAGATCATGAACTCCAATCAGTCCTTTGATGTAAATCAGTTTTGTACTTGGAGAAGCCGTGAAAACTTGATCCTTGTTTTAAGAGTAGCTCTAAGATACCATCTCTGTCTTTCAATATGTTTGAACATCTATTTCCATCAGCCTTACCTTTTTTAGAAAGACTAGGTAACTTTTTCCTGGTTTTATTTACATTAACTCTGGTAAGTTGCTTATTTGTCCACCAGGTGAAGAATAAAAATAATGCTTCAGATACATCAGAAGGCACAAGATCTGTTACATTGCAGGGGTGACCTTAGAAATTTATTTATGAATAGCAACTACTGTATAGCTTCAGGGCCGCTTGTTTTCCAGTTGTGCAACAGCAAAGGTTTTGTATGCAAGCTAATTGCATGAGAGGGGAAGAAAAGGTTGCAGTTGTTGGTGGACTCCTTTTAGTAGCACGGTAATGAGGATGTGGAACTGAATTTCCCATCCTGGCATGTGCAGTAATGAATAAGGTATGTGTTTTGGTTTCTAGTGACTCCTTTGCTCGTTCTCTGACTCCTAGTTTAAATGCCTCATACTTCATTTACTTTTGGGAAAAGGTCATACCCTCATTTTAATTCATAAGGCAAGTTCTTGTAGCAGTAGGAATTTGAAGAAGAAATGAAAATTGCATTGTTTCTTTCAGTTTGAAGAAGCTTCCTACACTAAGTAGAAAAATATTACAATTTTTCAAGTAGGTACTTTTCAAGGAGAAGTGAAGGTTACTTTAAAGACTGAGTAAAATGTTAACAGTGTTTTTTTTAAAGGCACCTATGTAAAGTTCACAATCAGTGTGCTTCTGTATTAATGTTTTTTTAATCTCATTTTATCCTTACATGTTGGTCCAAGCATGTAATCGGTTGTAGATATTGTTGTTGTTTTTGCACATCTTATCAAAGCGTAGATGAAGGATGAAAAAAGTTCAGACCTGACCAAGGCTAATTATCAGTAGTGATTAATAGACAGAAATGTATTTATGAAAATGTAAGATGTTCACAATACGTGTTTAATGAGTTTTAAAAACTTACTGATTGTGCTACATTTATGAAAGAAAATGCCTACTGTGGAGACACGTGGCTTTTAGTTAAAAAACCATAGCAAGAACTTTTGAGAAGAAAAATATATTCTCCTGTCAACTGGAGTTATGTTGAAAGAACATTAAGATACTGGCAGAAAACCAGGCAAAGTCTTATCTGGTAGGGAGTGGAACACGCTGGCTGGAAATTTGCATGCGCAATACTGAGCATCAGAGCAATACAGTATAAAATTATTTTTAAAAGCTTTAAGATTTCAATGCAGCAGCATGTTTTACTGTAACTTTTGCTGGCTTTCCCTTGTGACTTCTGTGCTTCTATATTTCCTGGAGTAGACCTGCGCTCTGCTGCTGTATTTTTGGAGGACAGCAAGTTATGAAAGTTCTTGACCTAAGACCAGATTTTGTATGCTGCCTTACCTTAAAAAGTACTAAAAGTTTTCCTTCTCNGTCCATGTGTATATTTGTCCTCAGGAGTCTTTTACTCCCAGTACTTAAATACCTGAATAATTTGACAAGTGTCTACAGATGTGTCTGAATGTACTGCAAGTAGTAGTTTATTTTTAACAGCAGGAATTGTGCTTTCAGAAAAATCAAAGAAATTTGAATTATTATTCTCCTTTACAAGTCTAATACTAAGTGATTAATGAAAATATTGATACTAGAAAATTGTCCTTCTGTAGTGCAGTGAGTGTTTGGAACTGCTAACAAGCTGGCAAATGCTACAAAATGGAATAATTTAATTCTTACGGGCTCTTATGTTAGCTAAAAGGTAGATGCTGTCAGCTACAGTAATGATGAGAGACAGCAGTGCACACTGTGGTGACAGTGAAAAAGCTGAGTGTGTTTCTGGTTGAGAGACCTCAATAGAATTTGGTGTTGCTGCTGAGAAGGATAAGGAGGACTTCAAAAGTGCCCTGTCCCTTTATGTGTGATTTTAACGTCAACTTTTATTGTGCAGCAACTCTTTGCTTCTAAAGGTTGAAACTATTTATTAATGCAGATTTTAACACTTAATAATGTGCTGCTCCCTGCCTGCTGGTTTTATTTTTGTCATCACTAGACAAAATGATATTAACAAGCTAAAAGGTACCATAAGATAAGCTAGTTTATAGTTTTACCTGTAATACCTTGCAGCGTCTGCCCAGCAACTTTTGAGAGAAAACATTTGATTCGGAAGTGGAAAATGCATTCATTGTTTAGCTCAAGCTGTGGGATTCTGAAGGAAATGTGATTCTCCACTGTATGGAGGGAGACGGGCTGTGTAGTTAAGAACTGAAAAGTTCAGTGGATTGCAATTTGCCATGAGGGTAGTATAAATATGCAAATTTTCTATGCCTGTAGATGGCTTTCATAGCTAGTAAACTTCTGACTAAATTTAGTGTGTTGTAATGAAATGGGGATGCAAAAACATAAACAGAACAGACTGTGTTCTCTGCCTGTCAAGAGGAAACATGCTACAGTCTCTGTGGTCATGTAAATTGAGGTGATACTGGAAAACTACAAAAGTGTCCCTAAATCCAGAAGAAAAACTTTTTTGGTCGGATTTAATATTTTTGTGTATTTGCTTTTTATGAAGATATGGAGAGGCTGATTCTCATTAAAACCTAATGAACTATATGTGGATATTTAGCACTAAATTTAGCTTGGCAAAACAAACTACATTCATACACAGTTGTACATATTTTCTCAATTAAGTAACAATTTATGTAGCATCACATATGTCTAATTCAGATTCTTAACTTTACAATTTTTATTACTATTGAAATGGTGACTAAGATGATATTCTGTGTATGATCTGTGGTAAACTGCATTTCCACAAAAATTGGTTGAAATATGGAAAAAGTAATTTTTAAAATTAAATTTAAAAAGTGCAACATACATAAAACTAATTTACTGAACCAGAAATGTACAATTGTACCACTGTACTGATTTGTTTCTGGTTGTACTTCAGAAGCATAAAAGCTGTTCCCTTGCACAGTTTGTTGGTATTTTGTTAATTTATTAGGTGAAGAATCAGCAGTTTTTTCAGTTCCCATTTGTGTTGACCCTTTTCAGTGAGCAATATACAACAATTAAGACTATGCAACCTATATTACCTGAAGAAGATGTTGCTGTTGCTATATAAAAGTTCATGTTAATTTTCCAGAGCAGCCTGGATTCCAAGTGGGTGATTAACAGCTCTTCCTAATCCTGTGGTTAGAGTCCCCTTAAAACCCTCCATTTAAGCATATGCTGCTTTAATTTGCTTTTTCAATTTAAATCATGTTTAGTAGACTATCATCAGGCAGTATAATCATAACTTCAAAAATAAAATTCTAAAGTTAAACATTTTGACGAGATTATTTTTTGCTAGTCTTTCAGGCTGTCCATAATGACCACAATTTCATTTTTTCTAGTGTTCTTTCATTTCATCTGGGGTGACGGAATCCCCTTCTCCCGATCTCTTGTCTTCTTCCTTTCTGTTCTTTTAATGATGAATACAACAGGTCATAAAATATTCAAAAGTTCTAACTGCCACACTCTAAATAACAATCAGTCAGTAATTTGCTCTCAGTAATACATTTTACAAGGAGTAACTACCGAAGACTCTTAAATCAATACTGGATAAACTCAGGGTTTATGATCTGTAGTGTTATAGTTTGGAAAAGATCTTAATGAATACAATGGTTCCCTCATTTATTATTTTTTTAAGTAAATATAAAGGAATGGAAGCATAAATAAGTGAGAGGGGTTTTTTTCTACAGCAGACTACTGTTTGGAGGATTTCTTGCATGTACTGTATCTTTGCTGTATGCCTAACTATAGAAGTGTGCACATCCATGTATGAAATAGTGATAAACTTTTGGTTTGGTTTTCTTATAATTCAGTCCTTGACAGCATGCATTTTTATTTTTATTTCACCCATTGTTGTTTGAGGATTTATTGGAGAGAGGAGAAGGGGGGCCAGCAGTGGGTAAGGGAGGACTGTGGCTGTCTGGCTGTAAGAAAAGTGGGAGGGTTTACTGATCCAGTAAAATCATCTTCTTGGCTTTGTGCAGCACGGGCTCTTCTACAAAAGATCGGGCAATCTTCCAGAGAAACACCTGGATGTATCAAACTTGAAGACAAGGTTTCTTTCCTTATTAGCCCAGATCCTGCTGGGGCTGGTTGGAGAGTGAGGGAGTTCACTTCTCTGTTTTCAAAGTCATCCCATGACCAGAAATTCCAATTTTTTATTTTTTTTTCAAGTCTCCTAAGTGGAAAATTATTCTTCCCTGAGGCCACAATTCATGCTTTCACTTAGACACTGAATCTGGAAGGCTACTTGTTCTATCTGGTCAAACTGTAGTTTACACTTCACCTTTAAAATTTTTACATATGGTTTGGGTTCTTTTGGTGCATTTGGGTTCCCCCCCCCCCCCCAGTACCATAGTTATCAAGGAAATTTAAAAGCAACCACTAATTAAGAGGTGGTGGTAGCCAAGTAACAGTTGTTAAGGGCATGATTCAGGATCTCCCCTTGCAAGTTGTGAGATTTCAATCTCTGCTGTATTTGCACACTCCTTGGTGAAGGAATGCTGGTGACCAGGATGCAGGAGCTGCCGTGATGAATGGGCTCTGTGCTTCTCCATACCTGCCTCTGACACTGGCCAGTACCAGATGTTGTGGAGGAAAGTGCGTCAGTCCTTTATCCTGAATAGTTAGAAAACATTTGCCCTTTTGTCAAACCCTTCCTATAATCTTTGTCAGGGTGACTTATGATCTGGTGTGAAAAAGGCAGCAACTGCTGTGACCTGATGTATCAATTTGGAAAAAAAAAAAATGCATATAAGTAAAAAAACAAAAACCAAAAAACAAACAAACAATGAAAAAGAAAATCCCCAAACACCAAGCTAAAGAAAGCAATGACTGTAAGTAACTGTAACAGCTGCAATAACAAACAAAGCTGGCCCTTGAAATGAAAGGGCGGGGGGGGGAACCACTTCTCCCCCAGTGAAGTAGCTTTAAACTGTATTGTTAAATCTCACTTGACAAAATTGAGATGTCTTGTTCAAGACTGTTTTCTTCTTTTCTCCCTACAGTTGTGTTACAGATGGAAGATTTTTGAACAATATCACAAAAGTATCTGTCAAAAGAAGAAATGCATAACATTGCTCAATACTGAGTATCTTTCAGATTGTCAGTATGTTAAAAGAGTATCACCGAAATGAGATGTGCTTTAGTAAAAGTGGATGTAGCGGTAGGAGAGGGACACCACCCATCAATAGCCACCATCTCTGTGGCAGTGGGAAGTACAGAGGACAGTACAGCTGAAAGATGTAGGGGACAGTGGCCACAGGCTTTAGAGAAATGTGTACAGAATGAAAGAAAGGAGTCATAAGAATTCCTTACAATTTTGTATTTCTGCACTTAAAAATCAGCTATTGGGCTTTGTGTAATATATGTATCTTTCCAAGCAGAAGTAGAAAGACATTTTCAAACCATGAACAGATTTCAGGGTTCTGCAAAACATAAGCAGGCTAAAATCTTATTTCTAAATGTATTTCATTTTATTCCTGTCAATGTTGTCTTGCCTTTTTAAACATTTGAAAAAGCAGATTGAAAGGCTTTGAAAACCTTCATTAAGGCTGAAATCCAACACAACATACGTGACTATCAGAGCTGTCTTCTTTTCTTTGAAGTCCTAATGGAGGAGGATACAAATACCTCTGCAAAGTTATGTTGGTCAAGCCACAGGTTATTTAGTGTCCATCTGCTCAGGCAGGTTTGAATATTTTGGGATTTATCTTGTTAGCATCTTCAGGCTTGGTTAATTCATGACTAGCAGCACAAAATTTGAGAAATACTTCTGAACTATTTGTAAGCTGGAGGCCCTTTTAATAGTGGCTCGCAAGGGATAAGGAACCACTGACTGTCTCTTGCCTGGATGGCTGGCTGGCTGTGGGGGGGTGCTCCAGCTGTCCTGTTAGAATTGTCACCTGTGGAAAGATAAATTCATGTTTTCCAGTTACATGAATGTGCATCACGTTTTATTTAGCTTGTAGCCTAGAAGTCTGACCACAACATGCTAGATATGATATATTAATTTAAAACACAAAGGGGGGTTGTAATGGGAAAAATAAATGTGCACATTAAGACTTGATTAAGAAAGGATCATTAGTGCTTGAATCAGGTGATAGCATGCAGATGTATGTGTAGAAAGCATGTATATAAATATGCATATACTTTGCATAGATGTTGGAAATGAAGCAGCTTTGTGACCTGCAAGGATTATGGGGTTTGCCATGGAAGGTACTGTAGAAGTTCTTAGCCTGATAAACACTTTCTACAGCTGTAGTCCCTCTTTGGTGGAGTCGAAGGCTGTGGTCCACCTGAGCGTCCCAGGCAGGTGGCATATTGGCAGATCCAAGTACAGTGCCCAGCTCAGAAAGTCCAAGTGATGCAGATGTTGAGTGAAACATCCAGATCTGTTGAGACTCTGCAGTGACTCAGAGCTAGGGAGCTTCTGTCTTAGCTTTCAAATATGTTCTGTCATGGGGCTAGTGTGATGTTAACAGGCAGTGGCCTTTAATTGTCCTTTAGCCTTGTAGTATCAGGCTGCAACTGCCTCAACTGAGTATTAGTAAAATTCCTGTCATACAGCTGGAGTGTGAGAACAGCAAGGAGCGTGTTATAAAGGAAGGTGTACCTTTCTTTATAAAGAATATTTTATTGCTGTCACAGAAGCACTCGTATTTCTGCATGCATCTGTATTTCAGAGTACTCTCTGAAATGATTATGAAAACCAGTGTGGCTGGTATTTTTTTTTTTATCCGGTGGTGAACAAGTCCTGATTCAGTACCTTACAGGGAAGATCAAATAGAAGACCGTTTCATTTTTTTTGATAAATTGCGGCAATCTAATTTGAACTGTTTGCTTTCACACGATTTATTTAGTTTACTACCTGTGAAATATCCTGTTCTGTGCACGTGGACATAAAGGCGGATTACTCTAAGTGGATGTTGTTGAAATAGTATCTTGCTGCTTGCTCAGCTGAAGAAAAATCAGGCCTGCAGCGTCCCTGGAATTGGTTGTGAATATAAAAAAAGCCAGTGGTTGATTATGTACAAAATGTTAATTGTCGCACTGCTCTGTTCAGACATAACTAATGTGTGACTTAATTTAGATACATTAGCTGAGAATCATTACATTCACATGGGAAGAAATGCATTTGTCGCATGTATTTACTTTCTCATGCTTAATGCATAACGTGCAACCTGACAACTCCTGCACTTGTTGGTGAGTTTAAGCCTCTTAAATTTGCTGTATAAGGTCGTTAAGCTGCTGGTTTTAACTTCCAAATGCCTCATGCTTTTCCCACATCCTCCCCTAGCTCTAGGAAAATATTCCAGGCAGAGGGAGTGGGGCAGGGAGGAAGCTGGAGAGAGAGTGAGCTGTGAATGTATGAACTGGCAACAGATGAGAGTTCTGTTCGAGCAGTTTGTGGAGTCCCCAGGCAAAATTAATACAAAGTCAGATCCCTCTACATGAGGCAGCAAAAACAGTGCATTCCAGCATTTACTGTAATGGAAGCTCTAATTATTTTAAAGCACCGTGTGCTGGAATTGTATGGACAACCCACAGGAGCAAAGGACAGACTCTTCAAAATTAGGTCCTGGGCACCATAGGGAGTAAAGGCAAATTTAATCCTATTTTTGGGAATGATACTGTATTTTTGAATAGGTTGGTGATTGGTAATAGGTCAGGACTTGTATGGCTGGGAATGCTATCATTTATGTGAAAGCAAGATGTAAAGTGTGAAAGCTTTTAATGCAGTTTTGGGTCAGCCTAAATGAACTGCAGTTTAGGGTAGGTATTTTGGAAAACATGAAGATACAGCACCTTTCACTGGATGTTATTCAGAGCCTGGCATGTGGCTCCTCTTTGTCCCACTCTCAAAATCTTTGTTCAAAAACCTGATGCTGCTGAAAGGAGAGAAACATACAGAGAGTCATAAGAATCTTTTTCTCCATGTAATTCAATAACTTTTTTGTACTAGACAGAAATATAAATTACTTGGATTTTGGTGTGTGGACTTCCTAAATGAACTGACATGTGGGTCTAACAGCATTTTAATTCAATTGACCAAAAGGAAGAGAGGGAATATACCACCAGGTGCCCAAGGAATATGTTGTGTTTTACTGATCTCTGTATTTCTTTTACCTTTTAAAAGTATGATACTTATTCAGCATGATAAGCGGTCCCTAAAATCATCTCTTGGTGATGCAATCGACACTGGAGATGCTGCTTGTTTTGTCACTGTATTTTATTCTATAGTTTGATTACTGACTTGAAGCAATGATCACCTTCACTGTTTGTCTGCCTAACTGGTATTATCATACTAGAGAACAACCTTTCAATGTCTCACTCTGTGAACAATGTGGGAATAGCTTCAACAACAACTATTTTATGATTTTTCCCAATTAGTGTGAGTTTTCTGCTCCGGAATATCATTCTGAGGGACATCATGGGGCTGGTCCTTCAGTCAAAATAGGAACTCTTTGTCCCTTTAAGTCTCTGCCCATATGTGCGGGGTTTCAGAGTTTTTTAGGCAATATGATACTTGTGGTACGACATCTTGCTAACCATGAAATGCTGCTCAAAAATTTAATCCATAAAGAATTTGTTACGTAGAAGCCTACCTCTTCTACTCCAGGAAAAGCCTGTAAGTCTTTCCAAAAGCGTGTTTTTGCAGTGGTCTCTCCCTTGCACATGCAGTGAGACTCAAACGACTGATGCTCAAACTACTTTTGCTTTTTTCCCCAGACGCTGACGAGCAGTCGGCAAGTTAGCATGTCTGAGAACAAGAGTCTGAAATAGGAGCTGAGAGACTGCTGTCTTCCACTGCCACCTTGTTTGTTCGCTGCTAGGACAGACAGTTGGCTTATTTTCTTATTTTTGAGCGCAGAGGAGATGACTAGAAAACTGCAAATGCTGATGATGTAACTTCTCCAAATGTAGTCTTTCCAACTGCCATTGGTCATTCCAAGATTTATCTTTAATGTGATGTTCCCTGTATATCCTTGTCATTTTGGAGTAGAAGTAAAAGACTTGAATATTTTTGACGTTTCATTATGTGCTCGCAAAAACAGTATAATGTAATGCTTAGAAATAAAGATTGGGTACATTTTATATGGAAATTGAAAATTCTCTGGACTTGAATTGCCATTCACAGTAACTTTTTTTAATGCTTCTCCTACAGCTCTTCACTTTCTATGTGCATTTAATTTTGCTACCTTTTTACAATTAAATGCATAGAACAAAATAATGCAATTCAATGATTGTGTTTCAATTGTCTGTATGACACAGGTGTGTTTTTTCTAGAAGAAAGTGTGAGTTATGAAAATGCTTTGTCTGCAAACTCCAAGTTTTGTGGTCAAGACTTGAAGAAAACCTTGTACATAGAGTTTCAGTCTCAAGCAGCCTTTGAAAAGACAATTTTATGCCAAAAGTGCAATTTTATGGGATAAGCTTTGTAAAGGTGTTTTCCTCCTTTATGCATTCTATTTTTTTATCGTGTAAAAAAGATGTACTTAAATGAGTTTCTCAGACCTTGTATCCTAAATGTATCACTTGCTGGCAAAATTGTGGAAAACACAGTCAGTGAAAGATGAATATTAAGAAAAGTTAAGGAAAAAATATGTAGGTCAGCATGGGTGAAGTGGGCATGACGGCCATCTGTTAAGAAATTGGCTTTCAGTATTATGTTTCCTGCGACTTCATATGTTATTATTTTAGACATTTTCTTTATTTAGAAAAAACCTTTTAGCTCTATCCTCTAAGAAATGGTGCTTTTTTTCTGTGTTCCTTTTCAGAAATTCATCAAGTGCATTATACAAAAAATTGTGGAAAATGCCTTGTTAAATATATCAGGATGTACCTTACGCTGCTGCACTACTCATAATTAACTACAGGTTTTATTTATTTTTGTGTTGTAAGTCCTGATGGTCTAGATGAGCCAGTACCATATGCCAGCATTTTAGAAACAAACACAAAAATTATGAGAGGTTGGGAGGAGAGGAGAGGGCAGTGACCAAGAATGGTGGCACTCTTTAATATTAAGCAGTTCAAGGGGACTCTACATCACTTGTAAGCACTTCTGTTTATTGCTGCTTTTATAGCATATAATTAAAATCCAGGTTGTTCAGTTGCATTTCAAGTATAACCAACCTCAAAAATGCTATGAAGCAACCAAGACGCTTGACTGCACACATTATAAAAGTCTTCACATTGTTGTCTGCTGTCTCAGTAGCCTGCTTACGTTGACTGCAACTGAAGTAAAAAAATGAGTGTACTCATTAGAAATAACAAATACAGATTGTTAAATTGTAGCACCCTTTCACTGAGCTCAAATCAAGTTCTTTGTAAATTATTCATTCTTTCATATTGCTGAGGCATCCTAATTAAAACCATCTGTCTTTTAAACTTGAAAAAAATCTTGAGACTGGGAGTGTAGCTGAAGCTATTTTTTTTAATTATTCTAATTAATTATTAGACAAAATTCTTTTGTTTTTAATTAAATTCAAATAGATAGTTGGTAGCTTGCAGTAACCTGAATCTAAATGTAAGGTTAGCGACACAGCATATTTTTCAGATATGTCTGCATCAGTTGAAAATAATACTGTTTCTACTTTCTTGCCCAGGAGTTGGTGATGACCATCCCTGCATTTTGGGCAAAGCGAATCTGTGAACTACCCAGTGTGATAAATGGCTCTCCACTGAACTGGACTAGGGAGGAGGGCACCTGTGATTTTTTTTTTTTTAAATTTATTTATTTTCTTGCCGGGGGGACTACTGATCTCCAGAAAAGGGACAGTAACAAATTACTTGGGAGCAAGAATTTTTTTCAGCTGCAGTTATAAAGTGAATATGAATTTGAGCTCTAACTCATCAGTGGAGGTACTGAGCTGCTACTGATACCCATTCAAGTTCTCAGCAGCTTTGTATTAACTCTGAGCTCTGTTGCTGGAAGTAGGCCATATTTTTACATTGGGATGTCATACTGTAGTAGACTTGTATAGCGCTTTAATGCGCTAAATTTGTTTATACATCTTCCTTGTTCTAGGCTGTCTGTAATCGTATTAAATAATTCACAAAGTTTTAATTGAAGCTTTCCTTTTTGGCCAGTCTCCTAACTTGCTTTTAGATTTCGTTCTATTGTAGCTAGGTAGCGGCAGGACAAGATCTAACATGAAAGCAGTCACTCTGAAACAGACTTCCTCTTCTTCCTGAGCGTGGTTGCTGCTTCTGCAGCTTTGTATTCACTTTCTTCCTTTTTCAAGGTCAAAAGTTCTCGTAGCAAGGAGAGCCTCTAAGGTAACCCTAGATGGTTTTGGATTCTCCTCCAGCATTTCAGAACTTGAGGAGGTTGTGGTGGGGTTCTATAATTTGAGGTGGGGAGAGGATCCATTGAGCCTGCTCAAGAGCTACTCTATTAACCTGGTCAGAGGCCCTCATCTGTAGCCTGCATCTTCTTTTGTTGACCCAGCTGTTGTGATTGATGCTTTCCCATTTCATATTATTTAGGCAAAACATTGCATGTAATCAATCAGATTTATAATCTGGTTACCCATATCTTGCATCTCTCTGCTTCTAAGTCTCTTTCAGTTCATCTTTATGCTATGCCATGAAGATTATTTTGCAGAAAACCGGATCTGTGGAATCTCTTTCCTAGTTCCTGTTGTCAAGGTGTTCATTACAGTCATAAATATGAATGGATTTAAGACCAACTACACTGTAGAATCTTCCAAGAGCACGGTTCACTCCATCCATATCTGCTTCTCACAGTTCTTGTCACCTGTATACGTGTAGGCAATACTTGTTTCCAAGCAAAAGGACAGTTGCAGGCATTGCCTTGTCTGTCCTTGAAGAGCTCTAGCCCAAGCCTCAACATCCTTAATTTTTAAATAAAAGAAACATGTTTCTGTGCACATTTTTTTTTTTAATCAAAAGCATGGAGTTAACAAACTCTTACCTTTTGGCATTAATAACATTACTTGGCACTTGTAGTACTACTTGTCCTCAGTGTACTTTATGTGTTAATTATTCCCTACAACATATCTTGAAAGTGTCAGGGTTTATTCACACATTGCATGTTCAGAAACACAGAGTTGGGTAGTTAGTAGCCCCTCACCTAAGATGATGTTAGAAAGGGTTCACACTGATGTGCTAAACAACTGCTTGCCATTTTTCAGAATCCTACACACCCCTTTTGCTGTTTCAAGCTATCTTAATATAAAAGTCTCTAAAGAAATGTTCTGCATAATGTTTAAAAGAAAGCTGTAGCTCTGCATTTATAAATACTAATGTAAAGTACACTGAATAAGGTGTACCGGAATGGACTTAGAGAAAAAAGCCTCTAAGGGTACAGTAAGTCGATCAAGAAGAAATGTGACATTTTCATAACTCACAGTCATTACACTTTATAAAATGCATAAACGGATTTCTGTGCATCCTAGGAAGAACTGAATCTTATTACCACGGTCATTAAAGTTAACAAGATTTAAATTTTGAACTAATAGGCCTGCTTATAAAGGAGAAGCACTAAACATTCTCAAAGGGAAGCGTTGTTTCCTTTGTAACTTTTTTTCTTTTAGAAAGTGACGTACACAAGACATACATGACAATTCCACTGTATTGTGGAAAAATAGCTATCTAGGAGGGGGGCCATAGTGTTTTGGGTTTGGTTTTGTTTTTAGAAAGCAGATGATGCCAAAGTGTGAAAACTAAAACACCACATCAAAGAGAACAATGCAGACATGTTGAATCCTGCCACATTTTAACGAACATACCTAGTTTTCCTGCATGAGATGAAGTATCTTGGTGGTGTGTGTGGTGTTCATACACACCCCATGATGTTTTTCTTCAGACTGTGGTGAGGATCATTCCTGGGCCACCAAAACTCTTCCAGTAGTCCTATTTGCTGTTCTACCTGAAACCACAGGTGATTGCTTTTGGTAACTTTGGGTTGGTTAAACTATTTCGGCTGGTTTAATAAAATATATTGCTTGATGTCAGCCTTGGTAGATTTACGCATCTCACAGTGTTATGCAGCTTACCAGGACACAAAGAGACAGTCAGATTCAAGGTTACATGGATGCCTTCAATGATTTGACAAGAAAGTGATGTCTTTTTCTTGATGTACAGACAGTGCTGTCTTAAGATCTTGAATTACTACATGCTGGCAGACTGACAGATATTTCCACAAGAAGGCATTGACTTCCAGAACTTAACGTTGTGCCTATCAAAACTGAATCTAGGAAAACAAACAGTATGTATTTCAGTAACATTTTAGCAATAACAAGTGCAGTATTAAAAAGGAATAAGCCTCGGGGCGTAGTGGAGTGTCTTTGTTTCAGTGAACAAAGAAAAGCTTTAAATAGTAACAGATAGCAGTAGCAGAAAGGCAACCTAGCTGGTGCCAAAGCTCTGATGGTAATGTTTCCACTCCTACCAACTATGGAATGCTATCGCTAACAGATGGGCCTTTCCAAGGTTTTTAGTACAGACTGTAAAATGATACCATGTGCCTTACTGCAAATGATAATAAGCCCTTCTCTTTTTTCTGTTGCCTGATCATCCTTTGTCTTTTCACTTGTAAGGTCTTCCCTAGATGAGTGGCACTTCTGTGCAAACAGACCCGCTGTTTCTTTATTAATTGAGCACAGAGAGGGCTGTATGCGGTGTATCTGTCCTCAGCGTAGAATTTGATCCCAGCTCACTAGCTGTTATTTTCTGCTCCATCCTCTTGACAGGGAGACTGTGGACCCGTCTGTGACTTGGTCACAAACGGTCACAAAACGGTCCCCCAGCTTCTGGCTTCTCAGTCAAGCGTGTGAGAGTCGTGCTGAGAGCTGGAGGGGGCATGTGGGACCCCACTCAGCCTGGTAGCTCCTGCTAGAGAGCCCTGAGCTGCCAGGCTGGCCCTAGGCAAAGCTTTTTCCAAAAGGGGCAGGGAGAGAAGGAGAATTCTTAATTATTTAGAACCTGACTATGAGCTGGGTCAGTCCTTCTAGTTAGGATTCTTAACTGCAATTAAGAGTTGGGTGGAAATGGTGGTATGACAGCTGGCTAATTACTGCGATAATACAGTCATTACTGCATGTATTTTCTGTATCGCTAGGCACCAAGATTTTTAATATATATCTATCTAGATATATACCCATCAAGTTTTGTTTATACAAGTGTAATCTATCGCAGATCTTCTGGGGGGTGGAAACAGTGTCAAGTTTATGCATTTAAAATAAATCATGTTGCATGCAGTATTATAGTTGGGTTCTGTGGTGGATGTGAAGGAAAGGTGGTATTTTTATATATATACACTTATATTTCAAGATGACAATTGACCTATTTCTAAATTTATAAAAGATTTTTCTAATAGGAGGATTGAATTACTTGCCCTAAGGGTTAGTGAAACAGCAGATACTTGCTTTGCTTCAGGAGAGTCTGACTAAACTTGACATTGAAGCATGTTCTTCTTTGATGTCTTTCTTGGGATGTAGTCTACCGAGTCTTTTCTGGTTGGTTTTTTTTTTTGGTTTTTGTTGTTGTTGTGGGGTTTTTTTGCTTTCCATAGACTGGAACATACAGGATTTTCTTTCGTCAACTGAACATTATACATGAAAAGTAATCTGGTGTTAAATGCAGTGTGTTTGTCATCTGTCTTGTTTTTTTTCCTTTCCTGTTCTTTGTCTCTTTGATCAGACAATTAGGAAAGTTTTGTTTGAACTACATTTTTCTCTTTTAGGTCACTGAAATAGTATGATTTAATTACTACAATAGCCTCCTTAAGGAGGTGGGCTAGATGGAACTGTTTCTTTGCGTAATGGACTATTTCAGAGAGCAGTTAGTATGTGTCCATAGCTAATGAAAGCGTGTGCTCAACAGAGGTTGTGTTGGACGATGTCTACAGATAGCACCTATCTGATGGAACGCAATTCTGAAATGCTTCCTGTTTTTGTTAGTCTCCCTAAGCTGTTTGAATTTTTGCTTTCAAAGATAGTTTTAATAAGTTAGTTGTTTTAAACACTTTTATGTTTGTTTCTGTAAGTTTTCTTCTGTAAAGAGAATAGCTGGCAACAGGACAGTATTTGTGTGCTTGTGTCCTTCAGGAGTATGAATCTTATGGTAATTCGGGAACAGCTAATACCCTCCTCGAAAAGACATCTCCAGTAGTTATACATGACGTATCTGTAGCCTATAAATAATTCTTTCCTTTTTTGAGCTAGATGAGACACTGGGATAGATTAAAGCTGACAATTTGAAGTAAAACAGAGAAAGCCATGAAAGCATTACTTGGAAAAGACTGGTGCTTGGTTTGTCAAGGTGGATGTGAGTGAATGTAACTTAATTTAATAATAGCTACAGAGCAAAGGTTTCAACACGGATTCTTTTTTAATTCCATGAAAGTCACTCAATGTTGCTTGCAAGTCTAATTTGGATTGCTGAGTCCTGTGCTCGCTGTGTCCACATGACTGTCATCAGGCTGTTGTTCCTATTCTTCTATCCACAAAACCTTAATTGACTACAGTTATAGAATGAGATGTACGCTTCCAGTTTTACTGCTCACAATCTCTCTTCAGTGTTCTTTCACTGATGAATCAGCACTGAAGCAGCTGCTAAGGCTTTATTTTTCTTCCAGAGCATAACAAAAATAATTGCAAAATGTTGATTTTTACTGCAGTTTTCTTTTTTCCCCCTACATTTCTGCCTTTCTTCTTTTCTAAGATCTGGGAAAACTGTAAGCTTATTGCATTGAGAGTTGCCAGAGATGAATTGTGGTACTGAAGAGCTGCTTTGAACTCGTGTAGTTTTAAAAGTTTGAGAACAATTTGGGACAGTACTTTTTAAAAAAATAGGTCTTCCTGTTGTATCTATTATCATCTGTTTACATTAGCTTTAATTGATGTAGAATGATAAGGCTCTTAGTAACGGAAGATAAGTAGAGATAAGTGCTGTTTATGGATTTAGGATGTAGTAGCTATAAATAATATTTGATACTCATATATTCTTAATTCTTTAAAATGCACCTGGCGAGGTCATTTGCAAAAGTATTCTCTTGACCCACTTTTGCTGCTGTTGACTAGATAGTTAAAGAATTAGGCCAAAACTTAGCACTTGTGAAAATTTCTGTCCTAAATTTATTTGGATTTGCCTCAGCCTCACACCTCTGATTTGTCTTTTTGGAGTAGACCAAAGTAAGCATCACTGTGTGCTCTAGAGGAAAGGTGGGGACAAACACAGTTCTGAGTTCATCCTGTGCTATGGGGAGGAGCAAATATATTGAACCTGAAGTAACTGGATCATGATGACCTCAAAACATCATGATCTGCAGTCTTAGCATAGTTAGCACGTTACTGATTTTTATGCCTTGCTCTTGTACCTGGTAGCCTTAAGTTCCCCAGGTAATGTAAAGTATCAGTTGCCCTAGGGAGGCCAAATCACTGCTGCTGGCAGCCAGAGTATCAGAGTCAGTCTGGGATTGCAGCATCAGTGTTTTTGCACCTTTCTGGAAGAATAAGTGTGGTGTTGTTGAAGAGCAATGACAGTTTCCTTCTTTCTTCCTGAACTTGAAGAGAATTTTAAGAGAGGAACATAAAGCAGTTGCTGGAGCATGCAGCAGTTTTCACAGATGGTTGGTGCCATGTTTGTTATTCATATACGTTTCCATGTTTAAACCTGGAAGTCTCAAGATAATAAGTTACATCACTGGGAAACCTCAATAAAATAATAATAAAACACTGCGGAGAGAAGGCACACTTCACTCCTGCATTCTTCAGGCTGGTAACAAAAGCCTTTTCTTCAGCCCATGTAGTAAATTAATTTGAAGTAATAAAGGAAAATTCAAAAGCCCAATTTTGGAAGTAGATTGACAAAACACTTCAGGTGCTCTCTGTCAGATTTACCCCACCTGTCTCTTGCCCCTCCTTTAAGCAGCTCTGGTTAGGTGGATGAGTCACCTTCAGCTCATTTGAATTCTGGAAGTGCCTGTCTCTCTCTTTTTGATTTGAAAATGACAAATGACATTGCCCTAGGAGATCTTAAGTACTTCGTTAGGTGGTGTAAGTCTGTGTCTAGGTGAGGTCAATGTTAGCAAGTAGAGCAGTGCAGTAAAAGTGGACCTCCGCAGCAAATCACTTAAAGGTGAGGACCCAACATCTACACCAGATGGGACTAGGCAGGACTAGCTCTAGTCTGGTGCTGTGGACTGAGTGCTGTGAGCACTGGATACACTGCTGGAGCACAGTTCATACGGCAGGGATTTGGTTTCCATGTTCCAAGACTGTCCTGCAGTGCAGACTTAAATGTGGTAAGAGGAGGGGACCGGGAGATTTGCATCAGAAGTGCCCTTCTTCTCTGTCCTAAAATGCTAATGTAGCCACAACTTAACTTCATCTAGACTCCACACCAAAAACATGATGATAGAAATACTCTTCTGATTATATGGCTTCTTTTTGTGTTGAAGTCCGTGAGAGCTCCATTTTTTTCAGTTACCTGATGCTTCCAGGACATCACAACCCTTGTGCTGTATGTTCAGACGGACAAAAGGAATCGTATAACTTATATTGGGTGTCCTGGAGATATACTCGCAAGGTACTGATGGCAGCCACTTTCAGTGCATTTTGCTGCAAATTGGAGCCTGTTTCTTGCCATGAACTCTGCCAGTGTTTGCCAAGATTCCAGATAACCACCAATGAAAGCCAAGTGATAAAGTCCTGGTTTTGAACATGGAGCAGTGAAGAGGAGAGGCAGTTAACTGAGCGAGCAGTGTGCCAAAAAACTAAAGCACTTCCTGCCTGGTACTTTCAAGGGGGTATCTGAAAAATGAGTTTGCAGGAAGCATGTTTCCATTCCTCTTGTGAATATTTGCGCTCTGCTTGTCAATAGAGATGTTATCATTAAACTCTTTTACTAAATGCAGCTTGAAACTCAGCAAGGAAGTTATACTCACTCTGCAGTTTAATACCTGCATCAGCTGAGATAAATCTAAACCTGTTAAAAGTGCTAGTCCTTAATGAAATGCCATACAAATTTATTTTGCAGATGGGAAGAAGTTATACCTTCTCCAGAATGCATTATTCCTAATCTCAGTAGTAATTTCAGTGTAAACCCCCTGCACTATGCCCAATTCAGACCTTGCTGTCACGTTGAGGTGCTGTTCTGGTTTTCTTCTGCTCTTGCATTGTGTTTGGTGGCTTTGTACCGGTCTGATGGTTCCTGGAAATAATTGCCAAGTTGACTCTCCAGTGAAAGAGCCCCAGCAGAGCTTGTTGTCTCAGCTGATTTTTGGATACTGGGGCTGTTTCATTATTGTTGCTGAGCAAACATTTGCTCTGGGGGTAACCTGAGTATTTCTAACTAGGTAAGATAAGCACTATGAAGAGAGAGACCTCGTTTTGGGTGAAAAGAGGGCATGTTGGTTGAAATGTTACAGCAAACTATATTGCAAAAGAGGCACTGTAGATTGGAAAAGGTCTCTGGAAGTTGGATGCTTCAGGCTACAGCAGTAGGGATAGAGTTTTTCTGCAGAATAGTGTTGTCTTCATCGTAAACATCTTACATATACCAACTCGTTTCATTTGGGTTTTGGTTGAGTTTTTTTTGTGGGTTGGTTTGTTTGCTTGTTTGACTGGGGTTTGGTTTGGTTTTTTTTTTTTTAAAGGAAAATTAATTCTTAAAATACACAAAATGCTTTACTAGGGATCTGAAAATGCTGCTTCTCTCAGAAAAGGTTTTTAAGCCTCTTCAAGAAAAATGAATGGCGAATTTCAATAACCAGTGATCCCAGTTCAGGACTTTTCTGAAGTACAAGCAAGGGCACTGTGAAGTAGTGGCTTCTTGTTTCGCCAGTGATATTTTTCTCCTCTTTATGGAAACTTCCTCACCTTCCTCAGTGGTGGTTCCTGCACTCTTCCTAATGTGCAAATTCCTTGCCCGAGACAATAAAATCTGAAGTGATACACTCCTATAAAGCTCTTCCAACCACCTCAAGTTTTGGAAAGCATCATCCTTTTGTTATGTCCTCTGTTTGGTTTTTAAAAAAATATGCAGTTACCATGACAACTCTTGCCCACACTGGAAATCCATTATTGGGAGTTTCTGGCATGACTTTTATTTGCATATGCTGCAAACAGCACTGTTATTAAACAGACTGTTCATTACTCTTCCAGTCACTGACTGAGACAACTGATGTGACAATAGTTAAAACTTTCTGATTCCAGATAAGATTTGCCCTGCACAGCTCTATTCAGCTGAGTTTGCATGCTCACTACTTTTATGTAATGCTCTTTTATAGAGGGAGATTTATTTTTTTTCCCTTAAACCTGAAGCCATGCTTACTTTTTTAAATTGTCAAGGAACTGGGAAAAAGAAGTATTTTTTTGATTACTCACCATCCTTTTTGTGAGACATTTTATTAGATGCTTTCTTCTCATTTTGAGGCTGTTTTCGTCCATTTTATGTAGATATTTATTATACTCTATATGTGCTTTTATTAATTTTTTAATGAATTGAAATCTTAAAGAGGATGCTTGATACTGTACTTTGTCAAGTGAATAGTGAAAATTAGAACATGCATTTAGCATCCAGAATTCATGTTGTTCCTGTTTGAGACTTGAAAATTTATCTTAAAGTGATTGTTGAGTTAATTTCTCATAATGTACAGTAATGCAATCAGCTTCTATTATCAAAGGCTTTATTATGATTCCTGCTACAGGATGGCAGTAAGAGACAGCATCTCTTTTTCCTTTCAGGAATTTCCATGGGATACAGATCATGCCTCTGAACTGCATTTGGGAAAAGGATGAGTTCTGCGTTTCTCTCAGGAGTCTTCCAACACATTTTCTAAATTACTTTTTAATGGTGTTCTAAGTGAGCATATGTGAAACAAATTATATTGGATCATGAATGAAGAAAAAAGCTTTGGTGTATCCCAGAAAATGTTGTCTCCTTCAAGAAGTACTAGCAGCTGCTCCTCCAAGCAGGGAAGTCGACAGGTAACGCAAACTTTTTTAACCCAACTGAAAGCATTATTAAGATTGGCTGTTAGTTTTGCTCTTGAATATCAGCGAATCTCTCAAAGCCCCATCCAACCTGGCCTTGAACACTTCTAGGGATGGGGCATCCGCAGCTTCTCTGGGCAACCTGTTCCATTGTCTCACCACCCTCACAGAAAAGAATTTCTTCCTAACATCTAATCTAAATCTACCCTCTTTCAGTTTAAAACTGTTATTCCTCATCCTGTTGGTGCACTCCCTGATAAAGAGTCCCTCCCTGTCTTTTCTGTGGGTCCTCTTTAGGTACTGGAAGGCCACTGTGAGGTCTCCCCGGAGCCTTCTCTTCTCCAGGCTGAACAACCTCAACTCTCTCAGCTTATCTTCACAGGGGAGGTGTTCCAGCCCTCTGATCATCTTTGTGGCCCTCCTCTGGACCCACTCCAACAGGTCCATGTCAACATAGACTGCTCAACATAAACTTTTATGTGTACAAATGCTGGCTTAGTGAAGCTTTTGAAGCTACCTCAGATTGAAATTTTAGTTGGAATTGAGCATCCTAATCTCCCAAAAGCTTTGGAGACCTCAGCTGTGTTTTGAAATAGCACCTGCTTTTCTGGGACTTCTGGCCCTGTACATACAACTGGCAGAGCAGACAAATCTGTGAATAATTTGTGCCTTTAAAGTGCTGTGCTTGTAAGAAATGCTGTGCATTTCTAGTATGCTGAGCAAAGAAATCCTTGCTTTAGGATGCCTTTTTGTTTTCCTGCAACTTTTTTTTTACAAATATATTTTTTTACATACGTCCTTGGTATGAGATTACCTTTAAAAAGTGTAATTTAAAACATTTGGTATTGTCTGTTTCAGCAGTTCATGTCTATTAAATGTTATTATGTAGTATTTATATAATAAGATTTACATGCGCATGACTAAATCCACTGGTGTGTTACACAGCCAGTATAAGCAGCAGTACTTACGCAGAAGCAATTTCTGCAAAAACCTCACTTACTGCCATTTACCATAATCAAATCTGTTGGCTAGCTCAGGCTTTTAATACTATTATTAGCATTTCTTACCCATTTTGTCCTCACCTGCTCTCTTTGGAGAAAAGGAATAATTCGGCAAGGTTTGATGCCATCTTGTCAATCCCCAATGTTTTAGTCTTTGATCCTTGTACGAAGATGTAAGGTGTACCTGACAAAGGTGAGAGATGCAACTTGGTGTTTTATTTGTATTCCTGGTATACCCACGCTCGTTCACTATATTCAGGCAGATGGTAAATTGCCTCATACACTTATCAGGTCAAGCTAAATGGAGGTACAAAGTAGGTTGTTTCCCAATGTAATATCGAAGGGCGATACAGTTGATATTTCTTCGTGATAATCTGGGGCATTGTGTTAACTATCTCCACTTTGATCAATGTTTCAGTATTAATCTTTTCATGGTCAGTCATTGCAATACCAAGTAAGTAACAGTATATTTTTGCATTTGGGGAACCTACGTCGGTTGGCTGATTGTCCGTGTTTTCAGGGGTTAATGATAGAGGCAAGACCGCAGAAGTTGGGGAGTTTGTATGACTTGTTTTACGCTCGGAAATGATCACTAAGCAGAGCTGAAAACTCTGCTTGCTTGCTTTTTCTATATAGTCTGAAAATTTACAAACATGGTTTTCAGAGATTACATGTGCTTTTTAAGGTTCCATGGGTCTTCTGGTATTTTTATTTTTCAATAGGAACTTACAGAGTGCTGTATGCACTCAGGATATTTACTTGAAAATAACTCCTGTGGGTCATTTTGCCTTGTGGTTTTTTTAATTTATTTGTTAAATTATAGCTTGTGACGGAAGGATCAGTTTCAGTGAAAGTTTTGTTAGACATAGTCTTCTGTGCTGCATGTGCAAAGAGGGACCTTTAGGTCTAACAGAGGCAATGCTCTGCAAGATTCACTGGCCTGGAAACAACAGTGCTTTGGGTGAGGAACGGCTGTCTTCTCCCCATTCCTGTTCCCCAGTAGCCTCTGGTCTTGTAAATTTTAAAGATCCTTACTTTACTAGATAGACCCTTTCTTTAGTGGTGTAAACTGTATACTATAGTGTATATTATAAAATCTAAATTTTTGGTCTGGGCAGTGAGGATGCTGAGATCTTTCTTGTGTCCTGCCCCTTTGCTCCCCTCTTTCCACAGAGGATTTATTGTCACACCTGATCAAGTAGTTTTGTTTATGTCGTTAATTGCTTCTTTTCTCACTCAGCCTCTTGTATTGGTAAATTGAAGCTTCACAGTCCTTCCCTACTAACATCCACCTACTCAGGGCTGACAAGACAGGGGATGAGTGATGCCACCGTTTGCCCTTTTCATCTGCATGTCAGTTTAAATGACAGCACTTCAGGTGTTCTGTTAAGAAAACAGCAACAATCTAAAGTTCTATAAATCTCTTAAAAATTCCCTACTCTAAAAGGTACCACAGATTAATCTATTTATTTTTTTATTTATTTATTTTGGAAAGCCCTGGTAGAAGAGTACAATGCAACACTGTTATTGATACTTTTTATTACTAGTATAATGAAAGTTTAAATAATTTTGCCATATGGGTAGTGAAGTGCTATGATTTTGATACTCTTTCCTTCATTTTCCAGCTCCGTGGAGGGCTTCTCACTCCTCCTACAAACACTTGTGCCCCTCTCAGGGTCCTTCGGAGCTAGGTTTGTTGCAGGTTAACGACAGATCTGCCTGACAGGTGCTTTTCTCTGTGCTGCTGATCTGACACAGCAGTTCTTTTAACCTGATTAGATAGAAAGAAATTCTGAAATGTGCAGGTTAAGGGACGTGGACAGTTCATTTGTTTTTCCCCCAAAATAGTGGGATCTGAGTTTTGAGTCTCTTTGATTTTCTAGGCACAGACTCTGTTGGAGGTACACAGTAGCACCAAATAATAAGAAGCTACCTGAGACTGCGATATGGAACCCCTGTACTACAAGGTTGCTGTGCCCATTAAAATTCAGTTATTTCTCTTTCCTTTAGTTATATCTCGCTGCTTTTTGCTGCTTTTTGCTGCTTTTTGTTGCTTTTCACTGCCTCTCTCCTTCAGTCGTGGAAAGGGATGTCTTCCACAACTCAAGCTGTGTTTTGTAAGGAAGGAAAATTGGTGTTGATCATCTTTAAATTTAAATTGATCTGTGATCGAAAGAAGATATATTGTGGTAGTTGTTTTAAAGTCTAATATGTTAACTAACTTTTAAAACAGATTCAGTAGGGAAAAGCTTTATGTCAGAAGAGCTGCTGAAAAAAGCTCATGTTCTTAAAAAGAAAATTAAATAATTTCTGCCAGTTTTATGAACTGTAACAAATGCTTTAGTTGCAGCTGATGCCAACCCTTATCCTCCACAAAGCGGGTTTCTATTTTTGGCACTTTCAAAATATTCGGTACAACTGACTGCATTTTACACTGGAAGAAAGTCTGGCACTGTCATCTGTTTCGTTCAGGGAGCTGCAAGTGCAAACATCGGTCTGAGAGCTGTTCAAAGTCATTACTTCATTCTTTCTCCTGAAATAATTTGCCTTGAGGAGCTGTATAGTACAGAATATTGCAGAAAATGAGAAGACTTTTATTTTATTAAATAAAGAAAATTACTACTGTTACCTAATGACAGCCTTATCTCTGAATATGAAAGTGTATGCTTTTTTTTCCTGAGCCACAGAGCAGGTGTAAGCCAAGTAGCAACTACAGGGTGAATTTCCAGTGCTGATTTGAATGAGCTGATTTGAATTTTCTCTGGACCTGAGAAAAGTAAAGAATATGTTCCTCCCTCAGCCTCAAGTGAAATTTCTGCCTGGGCAGCAAATGTATTTTGATCAGTTTGTGCAGATATTGGCCAATAATGATATAAAATCTTTTGTAGTGTCATAACCTTAAGACACTACCAGTCTGGGCATCAGGCTTATGCTAGAATTGTTAATACCATTCAGCTGGGAGGCTTGGGGCTTTTTTTGGGGGGGGTGTGATTGTTGTTGGTTTTTTTTTAAAATTTAGCGCCGTGGTTTGGGGTATCTTTTTTAGTTCCCTGTCGTGGCGTAAGAGTCAGCAAAATGGAGCATAATCTAAATGCTTCCAGTAGCTTTCAGGAAACCCTGTATCTCCAATTTGCTCCTCTGCTATTTCAGACAGATGAGAACAGTTGATAACCAACCAGTCTGATTCATTTGCCTTCATTTTAGAGAGTAAGCAATTTTCTTTCACTTCTGCAGCTGTTCCCAGCAGTAGCCAACATACGCTTTTTCCTCATTAAATGGCATGTCAGATCTCTTGCAAAACGAAATACTGATTAAGATCCTGTAGGGTTTGGGTCAAGAGTGAACGGATCCAAAACGAGTTGCACCAGCAGTATTTTGAAAAGTGTGGGAGTTCTGGGGTTCAGGTGGGAAAGGTTGGACTCTTCTGGACAGATGTATGTAGAAGAGGACCAGATGCTGTTACTGCAGTGTTTTACCAGCAGTTCCCCAAGCTGTTAATTTTCTGAGTTATTCCTTGCCTTTTCTTGGGTAACTTAGTTGATCTGTGCTTTTGAAAGGCTCCATTTCTAATTTAACTGAAGCTACCTTTACATAAAGCTTGCAGCTGAAGCATTGAGCTTCCCAGCGCAGAAACATAAGAGACTTGCCTTCACCTGAGATTTGGCAGGCCATTGGGCCTGCTCAATGGGAAGAAGTGCTCCTACTTCAGCTTTTCTTCCCATTTTCGCACTTCTGAGGCACTTGCTTGACCACCTCACTGACTGGAAGAACCATGAGAAAGGTGGCTCTCCTACAGGAACGTGGGAGACACCTTGTGCCTGGACTGCAGGAGAGGCCTGGGCAAAATTGGAGTTGTAATGCAGGCCAGAGTGTGCTCTGTATTTAAAAGTTTTACCCAAACTGTTTGACACCATGTATGTTCCAGATGGGTGCAACTATTTCTCAGCTGCTACCTTCTCTTCACCTCATATGCTCAACGTGGTACAAGTCTGTCTCACTTCACAAATTCCTTTTTTTAAAGCTTATAGAAAGATGAATCTGGATTCTTGTGTTTTTCTTGATTATAGACAAATTTGTGCTTGTCTCCTGCAAGCAGACCACTCTATCAACCATATACTATGTTTAAGCTTAACCAAAGTCTGTGAGAACTTGATCCAAAGTTCAAGGAAGTTGCTTCATTAGGTACAACACTGGAATATTGAAAAAAACCTGCTGTTCACTGGTCTTGACTGCTATCAGGTTAATTCTCAGTGGAAAAGTTATGTGTTTGAGTACTGCAGTTTAATGCATTTTGGCTAAGGCAAGGGAAATAGCTTGCTTAGTAATCAGGCAAAACAGCTTTTAAGCTCTTCTGGCTAATTTCAAGAAGAAACAAACAAAAACATAAACACAGCTTTTTTTTTTTTTAATCTTGCAGATGCTCCCGGTAGTTCTTAATTAGAATTATCTTTCAGTAGTTCCATCAGGTTTCTCACTTTTAAAACTGTTTACCTTTTTTCAAGCCCCCAATTTGAAATCAGCTCATGTCAAGATTACTTTTTGTATTGGCACATTTAGTAGGTCGTATTTTCTGAGGAGATGAGATTTTATCCGCATGTGGACATTTAAGCAGCAGTAAGTTCAGCTGTTAACTTAGTTAACATAAATTGTAGCATTACACTATATTTGATGCTATTTAAAGAGGCTGCTCCTGCTGTCTGTCATTCTGCAACGTGATGATGGATCATTCAACTTGACTGTTCTGTCAAATAGAAAGGGGGGGGGAAAGGTCCTTAATTGTGGAGGCTTAGAGCTGCCTTTATGCTTGAATAGCTGTCAAATTGCGAGTTCTACCTAATTGTCCTTGCAGGGTCACAGGCTGGCTCTCTGCTTCATTCCCTGCCAGCTTCACCCTGTGAAAGACCTGTTCTGTTGGTCTCCAGCCGCAGAGCGTGAGCTGCTGCAGCTGGTGTTGGGCTGATGTGCTGGAGACAGCCCAGGAGGCTTTCTGCCCTCCCTCCAGCCCGTGATAGCCCGTGATACTCACTCGTGATAGCCGTGAGTAACTTCTGCGTTCCCTGATCTGATATCATAGCAGTTTACCCCAAAGCAGGAAAGGGTTCATGATTACTGAGAATTTTAAGTGAGTCACAGAGCAGTAAAGATAAAAAAATAAAGAATATGGAGTGTAACTTCTGGTTTTCAGTAGGAAAACGCCGACTTCATGATGGTTAGAAATAATGGTATCTAGTAGCTGTCAAAATACCTCTCAAACTGGAGGGAGTAAAGAAGCTATTTGTTACCAAACTGACAAGGGTAAAACCCAAACCTGCAGGGGAACAAAATGCGTGCCATGATAACAATTTCAGTTAGGACAATGGCAGTTTTGACTTGCCTTCAGGTAGCAGAACATTATTGGGTGGCCTGTAGGCTGTTGAATGATGGGAGCTGCTCAGCCCCACATTTCTACCGCTTGCAGCCCCTTAGGTACTGCTGGCAGAGGGAACTCAAGCCAGGAAAGCAAAGCAGCTTTCCAGTTTGTTCCATGAAGTGCAGTGCAAGGAAAATAATAACAAAATAGTGGAGTGCCGCCAGTAATGCGGTGGAATGAGAGATCACATTCCTTAAGCTGTTTAATGAATGTATTTTCGAAGATGGCTTGGCATTATGCCTTGTTACTCAAGTAATGAGCATATTACCTGATGTGATTTTTTTTTCTAGGTTCCTAGGAGTGAATTTTAAGGATTCTGGAGATGGATAAATGAGCATATGTGGTGGTTTGGCTGGACGCTAGCTGCCCACCAAAGCTGCTCTATCACTCCCCCTCCTCAACTGAACAGGGGAGAGAAAATACAGTGAAAGGCTGATGGGTTGAGACAAGGACAGGGAGATCACTCAGAATTACCATCACAGGCAAAACAGACTTGACTTGGGGAAAAATTAATTTAATTTATTACCAACCAAAATAGAGTAGGATAATGAGAAATAAAAACAAATCTCAAAAACACTTTCCCCCCACCCCTCCCTTGTTCCCAGGCTCAACTTCATTCCTGATTTCTGTACCTCCTCCCCACCAGCAGCGCAGGATCACAGGGAATGGGGATGCAGTCAGTTCATCACATGACGCTCCTTCCTCCTCAGGAGGAGGATTTCTCACTCCTCCCTGCTCCAGCACGGAGTCCCACCAACAGGAGGCAGTGCTCTACGAAGTTCTCCAGTGTGGGTCCTTCCCATGGGCTGCAGTTCTTCACAAACTAATCCAGCGTGGGTCCTTTCCACGGGATGCAGTCCTTTAGGAACAGACTACTCCAGCATGGGTCCCCCCCAGGGTCAAGTCCTGACATCAAACCTGCTCCAATGTGGGCTTCTTCATCCTTGAGTCCATAGGTCCTGCCAGGAGCCTGCTGCAGCCTGGGCTCTCCACGGGGTTCTAGCCTCCTTCAGCAACATCCACCTGTTCCCATGTGGGGTCCTCCATGGGCCACAGGTGGATAATCAGCTCCAGTGTAGACCTCCGTGGGCTGCAGGGGGGGACCGCCTGCAGGCTGTGGGGGAATCTTTGCTCCCGCACCTGGAGCACCTCCTCCTGCTCCTTTTTCACTGACCTGGTGTCTACAGAGTTGTTCCTCTCACACGTTCTCACTCCTCTCTTTGGTTGCTGTTGCCAAGTTTGGGTTGGGGTTTTTTCCCCCCCGTCTTAAATATCTTATCCCAGAGGCGCTACCACAGCCACTGATGGGCTCAGCCTTAGCCTGCGGCAGGGTCTGTCTTAGAGCCGGCTGGCGTTGGCTCTGTGGGATGTGGGGAAAGCGTCTAGCAGCTTCTCACAGAAGCCACCCCTGTAGCCCTCCTGCTACCAAAACCTTGCCATGCAAACCCAGCACAGCACAACTAGCACTCTTGTTGATTTTTGGTTTGGTTTGGTTTTCAAGTTTTTTTTTGATCGGTAAAGTTCTTTTTGTGAATACTTCCCTATGTGTCTTACAGGGCAGAACACAAATACTTACCTACCTAGTATAGTTCTGTTTTTCACTAAGTGTTTCATACTAGCCCTGTCTTGTCATTAATTCTATACGTTAAAGTATTCTTTGACTTTTTCAAATGTATTGGGATGGTACTAGAACATGCCGTTTCCTGTCAGTTGTTCATAATTCTCGATCTGTCAAATCCTATGGTAGCTGGCAGTAAATAATTCAAGAGATCACTGATCAGAAATCTTGAAACTCATGTTACATTGTCATTAGCAGTTGTTCCATAAATAAGAGCTGTAAAAATACTATGGGATTTATTCTCTTCTCTGTTATGTTGCTGCAGGGTCTTTCATTTAAGAGTTCCTGGTGGCAAAAGTGAAAGATCCTCTTTTAATTAGAGGTGTATCTGATGAAGGGTGGTTTTTATTTTTCTTGTACTCTCCCTTTATGTCTTGTCCTTCATAGTACTTGAATCACTTCCGTGACTTTTTCTTTTTTTGATTATTTTTTTCTAATTGTTTTTACTTAAGGGAGGCTGCAATTCACACCAAACACAAACCTTGAGTTACTGAATATGGACAAAATAGCTTTACAGAAAAGATCTTCATTTTCAGTGTCTTTTATTTCTGCTTCATAACCTACAAAACTTATCCTTTTAGCATAGGCTCTTTCTGCCTGTGATGGCAGAAAGTTTTTCATGCTAAATGGTGACTGGGCTGTGGCTATACACTGTGTGTATGTATGTACAGAAAAACATACATATAAAATTTTGATAAGCACGGTACATTCAATAAAGGAATGTGTCATTAAATAGTGTTTTGTTTTGTTTAGTTTGTAGTGTTT
The DNA here is from genome assembly GCA_013398295.1 of Chionis minor. Taxonomy (NCBI): domain Eukaryota; kingdom Metazoa; phylum Chordata; class Aves; order Charadriiformes; family Chionidae; genus Chionis; species Chionis minor. The sequence goes on from VZSF01002822.1 coordinate 470,998, forward strand.
CTATCAAAATAAGAAAGAAACTTTTCTCTTGGAAGATACATAACTGAGTGTAAAGATGGATGTAGGGTTAGATTTCAACATCATTTGGGTTTTTCTTACTTATAGCCTCCATCCTCTGGAATGTCTCTTAATAATTCTGTTCTTTGGAATAAGTCCGATCTAGATTTTTATTTTCTATTCAAGCAGGACAGCTGGGAAATTGTAGAAGGACTCCGGGGAGCAATGAATTGTACCCAGGAGCCACAGAAGCAGGAGGGCTGCTTGTTGAAAAAGAGGAAATGGCCTTTGAAGGGCTGGCACAAGGTAGGAAAGAATGTGTAGCTGAAAGCCTGATGCCGTGTGAGTGGGCCCTGCTTGGTGTGGTTTTGTGGCAAATAGAGCAAATAAGAGCAGAGAAAGTGTTCTCCAAAGCAATATGGAGGTGGTGGGTTTTCTTCGAGGTATTTTGGGGTGGGTTTTTTGGTTGGTTTGGGGTTTTTTGTTTTTAATTCTCTGCATTTCTGGTTACAGAGATACTTCTTTTTGGACAGAGGGATTTTGAAGTATTCTAAATGCCAAGCTGATGTAAGTGATCTGAAACCCTTTAAGGCCATTATAAGGTAACAGCACTATTTTATCCAAAATAACAATAATTCCATATTGTTGGCAATGGGAAATAGAGTTTCAGTAGTTCTAAACAGTAGGTTGAAGGGGGAAAAGTGATGGTTTCAGCAGGTGCTGTCTATCCTTTTGCTTTATTCTGGAGTGATTGTATTCTTTTTACTTTTTTTTGCAGATAGAGAGAGGGAAGATTCATGGCTGTATTGATGTTGGGCTTTCTGTCATGTCTGTAAAGAAATCAACAAAATGTATAGATTTAGATACAGAAGAGCAGATATACCATCTGAAGGTAGGTCTCTGAGATTGTTATAACCTTGCTCCCAAAATATTAGCTGTGTACAGTGGAGACCATTTTTTTTTAATAGTAGGAGGTCTGCTAGTTACACTAATAACTTTCCTTTTAGTGTCAGCAGACTAGGTTACACTTTATACCTTGAAAGGCCTTATTCTACTGTTCCAGAGTCAGTAACACTGTTCTAAATAGAATCTTAAAGATGGCTCGTGTTTAGCAGCACTCCTTTCACCCAGCACTTTTTTCAGCAAAGGATATGCACTTGTTGCACAAGTGCTTTTATTTTCAGTAGTTGTATCTTGCTCTTTGTCTTATTTATAGGAAGTATTTTCCACAGTCAAATGAGTAGATTTATCTGTCCTTTTGGAATAAATTGCTTTAAAATACATCACCGAAATCAAATTTCTATTTGTGGTTAGGTAAACCTTAAAAATAGCAATTGAGAAATTACAGATTTTTTATTTTTTTTTTAATATTTATTGGATGGTTTTTTGCCATCTAGAAGTTGCTGAGTATTGTGTTCTGGATTGGAAGTTGTAACTGTACTAATTGAAGTTTCTTTTTTTCTTGGCTTTATCCTGTGATTAGTTTTCTGTCGGGCTTAAGCTTGTACAGCATGTATTTTAGTAGGAGCATCATTAGAAAAACTTCCCTGATACTTTGCCAATAAAGGTCAGCCAGGCTAGCTATCTAATGGGCACAAAATACCTTAGTTTCTTTGTTAGTGATTTTGAAAGTGATCATTATAAAACCTGAAATTTTTTGTAGGTGAAATCTCAGGAGCTCTTTGATGAATGGGTAGCAAAACTTCGTCATCACAGAATGTACCGTCAGAACGAAATCTCCATGTTTCCTCATGACGTCAATAATCTTTTCTTCCCTGTGTCTACTACTGCGGACTCTGTCCCTGGTTTTTGTGATTCTACTCCGGGTAGAAAGGTAATAGTTATGATTTATAAATAATGAGCTTTCATCAGGGATTAAATTAGTCTGATTTGTGTTTATTAAGTAAAGAGCATAATGGAAGTTTGTGGTGCGGTTTAAGTTATGATCTAAAATGTCAAGAGGAAAATGGTATTATTTATTGATTTACTCCAAGAGAGTTTTCTCTATGATGCTGTTAAATTTATAATGTTGTCTCATTGTTTTAATGCAGTAAATTATATTTTCATGATGACTTTTAAAACTTCATATTGAGTTAGAATCCTCATAAATTTTGAGACATCAGTATTTGTCTGATATGTGCTGGTGAATATTAGTCTGGGTCACAGAAGAGCACTTGGATAGATTTTTTTTCCCGTTTATCAGTTTTTCATTTCTCCTTTAGCTAATAAAACGTCTCCCCTTTTACATTAATGAATCTGACTGTGCTTACCTGAGGAGTATATAGGAGTTGTCCAAGAGCCATCACCTGTGGCCACTATGTATATTTTTAATTGAGGTAGAAGCATTATTCAAACCAATCCAAGGACCGTGCTGTAGGTGGGTATGGGGTCTGGATGGATCCAGTCAGCAGTGTGCTTATCTTTAGGTAAAGTTTGTGACTGTTAGTTTCACAAATGACCTGACAAATGCTCAGCCTGACACCATAAGTGACATCTTTGATGCAGTCTTACAGAAGAGTGATTGTGTTCTGTGCCTGAACGCAATCTCTGTGCCTTCAGCAGTCTGCTCTTTGACTGGCTGATGTTCACCCAAAGAAGCTCTTCTGCTCCAGTTTAGGACCAGTGATCTCTGTTGAGAGTAATGTCTTTTTCAGCAATACTGTGTTATTTACTATAACTGAAACAGCTCTGCGTTTCTGTCAACTCCAGAGTGTCTCCTAAGCAGCAGTCACCTCTTTGTTATCCTCCTGTCTAAGGTTTTCTGTTCCCTGGCTGTAGTGCTGTATGATCTGCGTGGGCTTGTTCCCCAATACCTGCAGTTCATGACTTTGGTAGAAGTATCCTGTAACTAAGCATGAGTTTTGCCAAACACAGACATGTGCCTGAACAGCTTTTTGCTAGTGGTTGGGAGGGAGGGAGGGGATCTGTGTGAGCAGGCAGCTGAAAGAACAGTAACTGTGGTACCAGGGCTGCGCTGCGAAGAGCTGTCTGCATGCGTTCCGTGGTGCCAGCGCCTCTGGGGCTCGGACAGCCTGCTCTTCTGAGGCTGTGCCTGCAAGGAAGTGGCAAACCCATCGAAGGCAAAAGTGGAACATTGCAAAGCCCATGATACATCTATGCCCGTGCTCTGGGAAAAAAAAAAAAAAAGTGTGTGTGGGAATTTTCATGCAACCAGCCCGTCTAAATTCTGTGCTCACTGTCAGGAAACTAACCATTTCTTCTTTAGCATGAAAGACTTTAATTCACTTCTAATTTATTAATCCAGATTTGCGCTGCAAAGAAGCCCTACTTATTTTCATGTGAAAAATAGAAGGGGATAGTTCTTAAGCTGCAGTTAATCACCTTAGCTCTGCTGGAGCTAAATGGAAGTTTGCCAGTTTACACCAGCCCTAGCTTGATGTTAGTTGATATCAATCCAGCAGTTTAGGTTATTTTGAGAAAAATATATGGAGTGAACTTTGCATTGCATTTTATTTGCTTTTAGAAACACATGATTGGTTTTCACATTTTGTTTTTTGTTGTTGTTAGGCAGGAGGTGTATGTATCTACATATCTTTATGTAGCATGCTTGTATTCTAAAGCTTAGCCATGCTGATTAAAAGCAAAACTATGCGACTGGAGCCATGCAAGCTCTCTCTTGCCTGTTTCTTGGCAATGCCTACTTCTTCCCTTCTGCTCATGCCCCTCATGTATATGAGTTCTGGAAAAGTTGGTTATATGGGATAGAGTTCTGAAGAGATAAATGTGGGATTCGTTCACAAAATGCCAATACAATTCCTCATCTTTAAATTTGGTTTACTAGTGCTTTTAAAGGTTCTGGGGTTATTATTTGGGTATACATTTATAGATGACTAATGCTCATACAGCTTTGTGTAGGAATAAAACAGAGCTACAGAGATTAATTTAAAAATAAGTGTGCTTATTGACACTTCCTGCTATTGTAAACTGACTATATAAACTGATGCCACACTTATGCCATACTGAATGACATCATGTGGATAGTGCATTTTATTTTATTCTGCAACTCAATTTGGAGCTTATATTGTAAATTTCAAAAAGACCAACTAAGAAAACTGCAACTGACTGACGTGCAGATGATGTTTCTTATGAATAGATTTAAAACTAGCAATACCTGAGTTTTGATATAAGGTGAGCAAGAGGTAACAAAGTTTTTAAAGTGTATGCTTCAGAGAAGAGCCAAACAATTAAGTCAGCTTTTCTCACAACCGGTGAAGTGGTCATGTGATGGCATTTAGGATGAAACATTTTAAAACTGATTTTAAACAAGATGTTGGCTAATTATGTAACTCGTGTAACTTCCTGTCGTAGTTATTATTAAGGATGAAAGGTTTAGTAAGGTCTAAAAATAATTAGGCATTAGAATGGCTATTATTTCTTATTATGTTACAGAAGAAGACATCATTATAGGCCACAATCAACTGGTAATAGTATTAGGTAGAAATTTCTTCCCATTGGAAACTACTTAATTGTGCTGCTCAGTTAGCTCTTACACAGAATTTCCAGCATCTCCTGAAGCATCTGATAGTGGGCACTGCTGAAAATGAGATAAGTTTGAAAATGGTGTCAGAGACATTGTAAAAGCGTAGTATTTACCCAGATGAGGTGTATGGTCACACATGTATTAAGGCCTGTCAAGCCAAGTCCATGCTAAAGTCATACAACCTTGAGTAAAATTTTTAAATAACATCTAGTAGATCATGCTTTCCTCACTGGAAACTAGCTGTAACAAACATGTGCATGTTACGTTTCAGTTACTTCTGGGGCTTCTTTGGGGAGAACGGAGAAGGAACAGAATTTCTAACTTTAGTCCTGTTCAGATATGGTGTTTTAATTGTATTAACTTGACTTAATTTATGCAGAACTTTTCCCTTCCTCAAAATTTAGTTTTCAGCAAATTTTTATGGTTCCTTTAGTATTTCTACTGCTTGTGGATGGCAGTTATGTTAGATATAGGCGGGTATGTTGACCTGCAGGTAGGCAGGAGTGTTGATCTGCCTGAGGGTAGGAAGGCTCTATAGAGAGATCTGGACAGGCTGGATCGATGGGCTGAGGCCAATGGGATGAGGTTTAACAAGGCCAAGTGCCGGGTCCTGCACTTTGGTCACAACAACCCCAGGCAGCGCTACAGGCTTGGGGAGGAGTGGCTGGAAAGCTGCCTGGCAGGAAAGGATCTGGGGGTCCCGGTGGACAGTCGGCTGAACATGAGCCAACAGTGTGCCCAGGTGGCCAAGAAGGCCAATGGCATCTTGGCCTGTATCAAGAATGGCGTGGCCAGCAGGAGCAGGGAAGTGATTATGCCCCTGTACTCAGCACTGGTGAGGCCGCAGCATGAGTCCTGTGTTCAGTTTTGGGCACCACAGTATCGGAGAGACATTGAGGTGCTGAAGCGTGTCCAGAGAAGGGCAACGGAGCTGGTGAGGGGTCTGGAGTGCAAGTCTTATGAGGAGCGGCTGAGGGAACTGGGGTTGTTTAGTCTGGAGAAATGGAGGCTGAGGGAAGACCTTATCACTCTACAGCTACCTGAAAGGAGGCTGTAGTGAGGTGGGGGTCAGTCTCTTCTCCCAAGTAACAAGCGATAGGACAAGAGGAAATGGCCTCAAGTTGTGCCAGGGGAGGTTTAGGTTGGATATTAGGAAAAACTTCTTTACGGAAAGGGTTATCAGGCATTGGAACAGGCTGCCCAGGGAGGTGGTGGAATCGCCATCCCTGGAGGTATTTAAAAGACGGGTAGACGTGGTGCTGAGGGACATGGTTTAGGGGTGGTTTTGGCATAGGTTTATTGTTGGACTCAATGATCTTGAAGGTCTCTTCCAACCCAAGTGATTCTGTGATTCTATGATTCTATGATATCCTAACATTATACTCAATAACTATGCACCTAGTTTATTTAGTTCATGCACTTTTTTCCTCCATGTTATTGATGACTTCAGTCCTTGTCCCTGATCATGAACCTCAAATGCTGGTTGTCAAAATGTATGCATACAACATTAAAATATTGATTGTTAATAATTCACTTGTTCTTCTTTGGAACAGGCAGGCAGCTTGACCAAACAGAATTCGTTGTCAGCTGGAGGTAACTTGTCATTTTCCTTTTCGAGTAATGAGTCTAGGATTTCATCTTGGCTACAGTCTTCTGAAGACATGGAAAAATGCTCAAGAGGTAATGATATTTGAAGGAAGTTGAAAATAGCCTAATATTTCCCCCAGTTTTTCTTGACAATGAGAGTACTACACCATAAGTAGTCATTACAGTTATTAGAGTTTTATCTGAAACTGGAGGAAGGAAAGGGGTGGTTGTTGATTAACTGGCTACTCACATATTTCAAAAGGACTAGTGATTTTGGATGTGGGGGGTATCAATGGTGGGCACCTCTTCAAAGAACCTATGTATTTCGGTACATTTTCTTTTATATACAAATATCACCTTCAGTAGCAAGATTTGAACTTTCTTAAGCTGGGTATTCAAAAAAAGGAAGCATCCAAAATCTAGTCATTTAAAAAGCACTAAGTCTTTGTACTTCAAAGTCACCTTCTGCTTTCATGCTTTCCTAAGAGTGTGAAGATCTTTCTCATGTTAGTAGTCTCTGTAATACTTATTTGGTAAAGTTCTTTGTACCAGTGAGCGTTAGCTCTAATATAGAGAAGCCTCGTCTCTAGCTCTGAATGTACAATTCAGTTTTGATGCCTGTGGCATTGTTATCCTCACTGTGAGGACCTCTGACTAGTCCCAAACTGCAGTAATTATCACATTATTCTAATTATTCTGCAACCAACTAGGGTAAAATATCATTATCATTATACACACCATATAGATGCATCTCAATATTTTGAATTTGAACTTGAAGATAGAAGTGTGCAAGCTTTTTATCCAGTTGTCTAAAAATGTGCTTTTAGTCAATGAATAACTTAAGCTAGTTACAATCAAAATAAGACTAACCTACAAAGAAAAAAACTTTCAGTGTGTCTGTTACTTCAGGGCAACTGAAAATATTCTCTTGTTCAAAACAGACCTCTCGAACTGTCACACATATTTACTGGAAATGAACCAGCTGTTACAGAGCATGGATGTTCTTCACAGGACCTATTCAGCGCCTGCTATAAATGCTATGCAGGTTTGTTGTTTAAAAAACAAAACCAAAAAAAGGTTTTCCCTTGCAATTCCAAAAAACAACCCCAAATCCTAAAGGATCAAGTTTTATGGCAATCTGCATTATTTTTGTCCTGTGTGTTGTTAAAAGGTCGGACCTTTTGAAAGCCCAAAGAAGGAAAAGAGAACACACAGGAGGTGGCGATCCAGAGTTGTTGGGAAAGAGGCTAAAGGAATGTTACAGGTAACCAGTCCTTTCAGTGCCCATTTTTCTCCAAATCTTAGTTATTGATCGCTTCTTAGTGTGACCACCTTTCTAAGTAGTGTACTGTGCCAGCTCATTTTAAGTGGCAATATATCAGACAAAATACAAATATGTTGTTATTGATATCTGCAGTAGGATCTGTGCTGCTACCTTCAGGAGGCTGGCCATGTTTTTTTGCCCGTGTTTTCGATCTGCCTCCAATTCAAGGGGTGATGGTGTTGGCTTATCAGTACAGATTTTTGCAAATCCTCCAGATGGTTTTGTACACATTTGCATCCAGAGGCCATTGGATGTTTACAAGTGGAGGAAAATAGTATAGCATATGCAGCAGCTCTCAGTTGGCTTGTTTCTTGGAGTTTTGCCCAATCTCCAATTATGATATCTTGGGCAAAGTTATACTAATGGTTTCATTTGCCAGATGTCATCCATTCCAAGCCTATTGATAATTGACAGTAGTTTTTCTCCTTTTGGTGTCTTCAACATGTAACCCAGGTAGGTACAATAAAACAAAATTTTCTTTACAGTTCATAAAAACATCACAAATGGCTGTTCTCCTTACAGGTGCCTTCAGTATTTTCTGCCCCTATGAGACTGCATGCTTCCAATCCAAACTTATCTACAATAGATTTTGTAGAGGAGAAAAATTACTCCGATGGCTCTGAAACATCATCAGAATTTACTAAAATGCAAGAGGACTTGTTTCACATTGCACATAAAGGTAATGAAATTGTCTTTTATATGTGATTTTATATCGTCGCAATTTAAATAATGATGTGACTTCTGAGAATGCTTCCTGTTTAATGTTTTGAAAAAGCAAAAAATGCCTTCCCTTCATTTAATTTCCTTGAGGAATTGCAAATGTTGAGATCTTGAGTCATTTGAAAAAAGTGGCTTAATCATCACAATTTAAAATTTTTTAATAGAGGACAGTCCTTTGGTTTATGTGCTAAAAACCCAGATTGTATTTTTTTTCCAAAAGGTAAAAATCCTAAAATCAGTTGCTATAAACACAACAGCGGATTGTACTCTTTTGTGTTTGCATGCATATGTGTGTGTATGAGCACATACATGTTTGTATATTCAGTGTTCTTCACTGTATTTCAGAGTTAACATTTGTTGGTGATGCAAGGGTTGCTATGGTAGTAACCTATTTTTAGTGAATACAGAAGAGTAAAATCATGTAAAGCAGCCAGAGGGGCAGCTTGACTAGAAATGCTTCTTCTCTCAAAATCATTTTTCATTAGCTGTGCTTTGCTCCGTCACACGTGCACCAGAAACATTGTTATTGTTTAAATGATTTTGGTGAGAAAGGCACTTAAGCATTTATATCTGAAAGACTTTGGGAAGTACTGGCTTTGTGCCCTTTTGCACAAGATAATGGTTGATATTATCAATAAGTGTTCTTTGCTTGTTTTTCCCCTCTGGTGCTGATGTATCTTGATTCCATTAGGTAAGGAATGTATCTAAGTAGTAAAGTTTATAAAGTCAATTATTGTCAAAACTGATGTATGCTTCCAAAAAGAGAAGAGAAGCAGGGGTGGAGCACAGTTGGAAAAGTTGCTATTAAGCAGAGCAAAGAAATTACCTGCTAAAGATAATCTTACCTGAAATGTCCATGTTGGAAATTTTTGTTAGATTGACCCATGCATTTGAGGGGACAGTTGACTTGCTACTATTTCATACAGTATCATTTTATTAAAGAGTACGAAGAAATTTTTTACAAAGTTGCTTTGTACCACACCCCCTTCCAAAATAAACATAGTGAAGAAAATTATTGCTTTAGCTTTTGATAGAAATTAAATAAAAGGTAACATTAGTACTTTAGTATGTAGTAATTCTTTAAAATTTAAGTTAGAGTACAACAACAAATGACATTTAAGGTCACCAAAGATGCTGGTCGTGTCATCCACATGTGAAAGGCTAACAAAATACAGCGTAGTGGATACATCTTCCTCCCCGCCCCCTGTGATACTGTTAAAGAATTCTTCAAATCGGTTAAAGTATGAGAATTAGCTTTGGTCATGATTTGCAGTGTTAAAATATACCTTAAGAATATTTTCTTAGAAGAGTAAATTAGGTTAGAACAAATACTCAGAAGTGATGATGATTCAGGTTAATTCAGAGTAGGTGATGAGAAGAAAGAGGTATCAGAGATTTCCTGTTCTTTGCACTTTCCATGCATCCATGCTCAGATTTTGTATCTCCATTTCCTCGTAAACAGATACATTTTTGCATTGGCAGTTCTCATGACTGTATTACAAGGTTTTGTTAAGCCCTCAGAAATCCTCTAATTCTCCAGTTAGATGGATGTTGAAATCCTATATAAACAAATGTTCCTGGAATAAATTTTTATTCCTTGTGGTTAAAGAAAAGATTAAATGTCTTTAAAGTTTAAAAAGCAAAAAAAAGTGCATTTCCCTTTTAAAAATCTAGTGATTTTAAAATTGCATGATCTCTTGTCTGATTTAAATGTTTCAGGCTGGTGATACTGGCTCAGGAAGGAGTAGAAGTAGCAGCGTAACAAGCACAATGTTCAGGATCTGACCCGTTGAGTCACTAAATCATCTAACAAGCTGAAATTTCTTTATCCCAGAAAGAGATAACAAAACTCAACAGCACAGTTGACTTGCTTGTGGGGAAACTACTAACCCTATAGCTGGATTTTTTGATTTTTTTTTTTTCCCTATTTCATTTTTTTTTCTTCCCTCTTTTCTTCTCCCCCACTGGAATTCTTAAAGGAATGTGGAATAGAGTCATGACCATCTGAAGATTCAAGCTAATTGGGGAACAAAAGCAAGTGAAGAGCAGATGTGGTTAGTTAGCTTTGTTGCCATCTGTCACAAATAATCAGAGTAATTTTGACTGTGGCTAATATCGTCAACACGGTAGCATTCACCGTAAACATTTCTGCTACTAAAAAATCTACCCTATAACCTTTATTAATATTACTTGGTTTTAGTAACCCACCCTGGATCTCTCAACCTAAATTCTTGTTTCTGTCACCACAAGCGATGTTTCATTGAAGTTTTGCATAATTGGTATGTATACGATTGGTAGCTGTTTTTAACTGTCACTTTTTATGGAATGGTTCTAGTTTACTTCACCTTGAGGTCAGCTTTCAGCACCATATCTACAGAGAGAGAAAAGCTGAAGCAGATGCTGGACCACGATGCATCCTCATCTCCATCTGCACAAATAGTTGGCTTGAAGAATGCCTTAACATCTGTAAGTGACATGCTGAAGTTCAGCAAGCTTTATGTCATCAGATACAACTTTTAAATTTCATAGTAGATAATTGCAGTTTTTTTAGTGTCTGTTCCATGGTAGAATTTGCAGTGTTGAAACATAGTAAGTTATTATATATGATGTTTCTCAAAGACTCTTTCCTAAATGTTAAAGGTATTGTGAAATCACTGAAGTTTGATAGATCGATTTAGGTATATAGTATAATCTGTATCATTTGATGTTAAGAATCAGAGGGCCGCTGTGTGACGCTAAGTCTACTTTCTCTTGAAACATACACTGTTTAATCACTCAGGTCTGGTAGACTGTGGGTTTCCTTTTCCTTTTCTTTTCCTAAACAGCACTCAAGTGTTCACTGTCTGAGTTGGCATAAAATAAAGGTGAGAGTGGCTCAAAGTACACTGCTGTCCCTTCTACTATACTAGAGATTCACCATGCTGCACAAAGACACTGCAAAGCAAATTCAAATACAACTTGTCTATATTGACTTCCAACCTTAATTATCTGCTAGCCATCTAAAAGTAGCAATAGAGGCATTAGGGCAGAGTTCTAAATGACAAAAGATTGTGCTCTTAAAAAAGGTGTGGGTTTTGGTTGGTGTGCTTTTTGTAGTTGGTTGAGACCAGAACTTTCAAGTTGGTCATGTTTGAGCATGTCAACCACAGTGATTAGATTTCAGAGCAATGAGAGGGCCATTGTTACCATGGTCTTAAAATTTCAGTATTTGTCGCAAAATCCTAATCAGAGGCAAGGGAGACTCTATGGCATTGATGAATGTGATATAGATCATCTTAGAATTATTTCAGTATAAAAACTTCCCTTTGCTTTACAAAAGTTGCATATGGTTGTAGATTTTTAAGCATATAACATGCCTCTTTGCCTAGACCTTTAGAGGCCATGATGTCTTCATAGTATTTAGAGAAAGCTGAAACTTGTTGCATAAAAACTATACTCACTCACTTGCACTTCTTTGTTTTTGGCTTTCAGATGTTCCGTTTCTGATATTTGAATAGGTGACTTTTATTTTTCCAGTGTTATTTGTCTACCATTTTATATCAAAAAATCCGTTTTAAGATTTATGAACTCAGTGAGCACTCAGCTTAGCATGATGGGTTTTCTTCTGCAAAATGAAATTCTGTTGTCCATCTTCATCCTCTAAATGTCTTTTGAAAGTCATGCCTTTAGGTCTTATCTGATACTTAATAGGCCTTTTTTAGCCCATACGGAAGGGATCTGTGAACCTTGGCAGTTTCAGCCGAGGTTAACACCTCTCTCTGAGAGCTATTCTTAGCCTGTAGATCTGTAAAGCCATGATACCAACAGGAATTTTCTCACCCTGTACAGCAGAGATCCTGTAGGAGAAAGGAATAAGCTTGAAGGTGTATGGAAGCACAGATACGATAAACTTTCTAAGACTTCCTTGCAAGAGAGTTTTGTGTTGATGACTTTGATTTAGTGTTTGTTGTTGTTCATTTCAGTTTGTTTTCTGTACATGAGGAACAAAAAATCAGACTTACAGGTTGAAAGCTATCAAACATAATTCTGTTTTGCTCTCATCAGCCTGGCAGGGGAAAAACAGTGAACAGATTTAAAGTGGATAAAACACCACAAAACTAACATCTCCGCCTCGCCTCCTCTCTCGTTAAGATAGTATCCTTGACCTACACTCAGTCTAAGAAAAGCAAATACAGAATGGGGAAAAGTACAGTATTTTTATTTTGGGGAGGAGGAAGAAGACAATAGAAGGAATAAAACACTTTGTAGCAAACAATGAAAATTGCAAAATGCTGTTACCGAAAAGCTGTGTAAATTCTTTTTTGCACTTATTTTAAGTTGTGGGTATGACACAATGCTGGCCACTTGAACACTTGACACAGAAGTGCTATGTACCTTTATGGCAGCTTCAGCCCACACATATGTAAAGCCAGAAATTATTTTCTCCCCTCCATCATCACTTTGAGCTTACTGTCTTTCCTGCCCTCAAGACTATTTCCAACAAAAATTACTGTTGAAATCAGAAGTGTTTGTGGGACAAAGCAAATATGTAAACAGCAGAGTTGTCCACATCCTAGTATTGATTCAGATCACGAAAATGGGCAGTAAGTCTTCAGTATTGTTCCAAAATTAGTAACCTATCCTTTCTTTTCAGAGATATTTTCATTGCAGGCATGGTCGCATTCTGTTCCTACAGGTCTATACTAACTGACATCTGTCCATCAGATGCACCCAGCATGAATAAATAACATGTAACAAACATGAGTTCGCAGCAGAGACTTTTTATTCTCATCGTTGTCATTATAAGCTGATAGGACACAAACTGTACCTGTACCTGTCTGTACTTTAGTCTTATTTCTCTGTCAGTGGAAGGCAAAGGGAACTGTCAGTATAATAGGCTGATGGGAAAATCAAATGTTTTTGGATGTGGCAAGAGTTAGAATTAATGTTGAGAGAGGCTAGGTTTGAGACGGGTGAAAGAAGGAAGCTCGAAAAGAAAAAAAGATGCACAAAATTTATTTATAACTTATTAAATCAGCCTGCAAAACCTGGTAGCTTGAAATATCCCTGTCGTCTTTGGATTTTTTCCTCCATTTATGTGTCTTTTCCCTCACACTGAAAAAAAGTAGTTTTAATTTAAAAGAGATAATGAACAAAGTTGGAAGCATTTATAATAAATGATTTGCTGAACCAGTAAAAAAACCATGTGATGGTGGTGTTTTATACTGCACTTTAAATACTATTCACCCCTTTTTACACAATAAAGCCACGTTCAAGTTAGTTGAGAGAACTTCATATCCCCAATATTTTTGTTAAATATTCCAGGCAATAGCACAAAACACAGATCTTAAAGACCGGTTACGCAGAATACATGCCGAATCTATGATCCTTGATTCAGCATCTAATGCAAAATCAAGTCCAGATTTGGTGAAGGTGGGTATGGATTTCCTCTTTCAATGCTGTCTGTTCCTCAAGCCCCTACATTTAGACAGTGCCGTATTTCTGTATCTTGTCTTGTTCTTCATGTCTCACCTGTGGTGTATTGTGTTAGTAAAATGAGTCTGCTTTCATGGTTATGAGTCATTTCTGGTGACGCATTGTGTAATATTTGATTTCAAAGACTTTCCTTCTGAGCAGTTTTCCTGAACACACTTCCACTGCTTTTTTTGCTACTAGTTCCTGGTGGTCGCCCTCGCCTCCTGCCTGCTTCCCATTCAGCATGAGCAGAGCCGCTGCCTTGTTGCCTTCATGCTACTATTTCTCTCCCCCTTGGTCCCATGTTAACTTTCAAGTTCTGTACTTCTTTCTGCTGCCTGTCTAAACATTGTTAGCCCGGAACACTGGCTACTAGGCTGGCTTGTGTAAGGTTTAGAGCAACTATCCGACATTTCCGTAAAAGGAACAAAGAAATGAGACATACAGGAGCCCTTTCAGTGATTTTGTTTTCTTTGTGTGAAGCTGGGGAGTCTTCTACATATCCAGTTAGCCAGTCTGAGACGTACTGATGTTCAGACAGTTTTTTGACTTGCTGCAGAATGCATGTGAATATGGAGTATTTATAGGTCATAGGATAGGTGTTAACAGTGCTAGTGAGGAAAGCAAGAACTGTGTTACTTTCAATGGATTTTTTTAAATGTTAACTCATACAGAAACTTCTCCTGTGCTTGTAGTATAAATCTTTCATTAGAACCTGAGTGGATGTAATGCTGGGGGGTTTGTATAACTTATTATTTCCTTTTATTTTTAATGACAGTGTAGTCATTCCATCTGTTCACTTCTGGTTTAGGTCTGTTTTAGCAGAGTTGTGTTTTGGTCATATTTAGCTGTTCTTTTATTTTTTTTTTCTTTAAAGTAGTTGATCATTCTGATTCCTTTTGCTTTTAATCCCATGAGATAATGAACAGCACTTAAACTGCTATTCAGAAAAGCATTAATTCATTGGTTTTTAACTTTAGTTCTTTTTTTTCATATTTAGTGGAGGTCCTTGCAATGACGATGGATTATTTCTGATACTTGTTCTATGCACTATATTTACAGACACACGTACACACACAACAAAAATAGCTTTCGAAAGGTCCTTTGGAGGTTTCATTCAAAAATTTCCTCTGGCATGGTTTGGGATGGAACTTTAGGTTGAAATGACTTATACTGGAGAAGTTTCACTTTAGATTTGTCTGAGGACTATAATACAGTAGTGCTGCTGTGAGAAAGGCAGGGCCACTGCACAAAACGTGGCTCTATATGTTATATCAGGTGCTATGATAGACATGTGGAAATTGAAACAGTATAAGCTAGTATCTCGAGCCTTTGCATAAGGTAAAAGTTTAGTTTGTCTGTCGAGTAGTTTATGTTATAATTTATCATGCCAGACAGGGAACATGAAAGAGACAACCTGAAATTCTCATGTGATAAATATAAAAACTTGCTGGTTTTTTATGAGCCTTTCCTGTTCGCTTGCCTTCTCAGATTCAAAGTAGTATTTGAAACGATTCCAGTAGCAGTACTCACACATTTTTTTTTCACGTGTAGGCTAGTGTAACTGCTTTCCCACAGAAGAGACAATGTTGAGGCTTCCTCTTTTCTTGCTGCTGTATCAGAACTTTTTTTTTTAAAGTCTTTTGTATGATAACAGTTTGGTTTTTTACCATGTCACCATTATCAGCACGTGCTGAATAACATTTCATGCTATAGTAAAATCTACCATCAGAAAAGCTTTGAAAGGAGATTTGTCAGTTTGATTACAGTCTTGTCAGATTGTTCATTATGTTGTTCTGAACGTTAAACACTACAATTCCTGCAAAATCATGATAGGGCGGTCATAGTTACAAGTTAATAAAGCATCTCTTGCAGAAAAGCTTGAGAGCAGCTAAAACACTCCTTTGGGCCAGCTAGTCCTTTCCCTTAGCGTTGGTGGAGTTGTAAGGGGAAAACAATAGAGCACGATGTTCTCCAACTTTTTTACTGCTTTCACAGAATGAACTAAATCCCACTGGTCACCCTGCTCCTTTTCCACCTTTTGGAACTCTGCTTATACCAATGATCTGTAGAGCTTCCATGGGAGGAGTTGCCGGGATATCCATGGCAGTCAAACATGACCGCAGCAGCAAAAGCACTGTCACTTATGTGGCTTTGGATAGTATGTTGGGTTTGGTTAATACAGAGCTATCTCAGGTGTGGAATGAAGGAAATCTTTCCAAAGCACAGCACAGAAAAATACCTAGTGAAGACAGAGAGCTAGGAAAGCATTGCTATTAAATAGAAGACAACTTTGCCCCTCTGAATTTTGTATGTCACTGCACCACAGGCTTTGCCTTAAACAAGGCTTGGGAGGAAAACACTAATTCATTTGCTAAGATCAGAAGGGAATGTGAATCTAGGATGTAATATAAAGAGATGGGAGATTTGCTCTCTGGGGGCTTTTTGATGATACACTTGTGTATATCTGGCTAAATCACTCAAATGTCAAAGCATTTTTACTTTTTTTTTTTAGGAGGGGGAGGAAAGTACATGCAGTGCCATAATTGATTTACTGAATATGTATTGCTTTTTTTTTTCCTTCTTTTTTTCTTATTCTCTTTGGTCTGTTTTACTTTGGTTTTAAATCCCTCTTTGAAACACATGCTATCTTTCACTAAATTGGAGAGGAGCATGTGCAGTCTTCTCCCAGTGTTTTACAGCCCTTCAAGTTATGTGACTCTGGAATTGCATGCATGAATGCTATTTGTGGTACTTCTCCTCTCAGAACTTTTTATTTCTTTTAAACAGGAAAATTCAAGAGAAGAAAGCAGAGGTCTGGTTCACCAGGTCTCCAATGAAAGCAGACTGTCTATAGCTGACTCTCTCACAGAATTTTTTGACGCACAGGAAGTCCTGCTGTCTGCTAGCTCTTCCGAAAATGAGGTTGGACCATTAAGATTGACATCATTTGATGTAGTTTGTCTGCTACTTGACATGCAGTCTTTCTGAGTCATCTGGCACATCAGATGACTGCCAGAAAATGCAAATTGTCAAAACGTTTAGAAATTAATATGCTGCGTGTATTTATTTGTTGTCATTGTCTCTTCACAGTAAAATGTGAATTATTATGGAGAAGTCTTACACGCACATTGACGTAAATGGCAATTAGGTAGCTAGTATGCAGATACTGCAAATATTGTACTGTCTGCCTTGAGTTGTTATACAGGTGCTTAAGAAATTGTGTCATAGAAATATCTAGTCATACCTGTCCTGTTAGTGCCTGTAGGTACCTTGGGGCTGATGTCATGCATATTGAAACTTAATAGCTCATTTTTTCACCTCTCAAACTCCATAAAAACCTTTGCTTTTGATATAAGGAAAGCCTTCTTAGCTGTGGGGTCAAGAAGACGAAGCATGTCTCCAGTAAAAAAATAGTTGAATTTTCAGTGATGGCAATTTCTTCCAAACTCAATTATGTCTTTTTAGGACTTCTTAGTACTTTCATGTAATACTGAAACACAGCTTAAACAGTTCAAATCTATTAAAACAATAGTTGTAGTGGAAAGTAACAATTTTCATGTGCATATAGGGTTATTTTAACAAGTGATGTATCTTGCTTATTTCCCCACCCCACATTCAGGTATCAGATGATGACTCATATGTAAGTGATATCAGTGATAACGTCTCAGAAGATAACCTAAGCAATGACATGGAAAATGAAAGACAAACTTTAGGTAAGTTGAGTCATTTATTGTACCATATTTTGAGAATTTTCTCGGTTTCTTTTTGTTTGGGATTTTTTTTTGTCTTCTCTTACTGGAAGTAATTTGATATTACAGGTTTTGAGATGTGAACAGCCTCAGATTTGTTTAGAACAGCACATTCTGGCTAATCTGATTAACAGGGCCTGGGCACCATTAAGCAGGATGGTGGTTCAGTATCAGCAGAGAAATATGTTTTTTCTTGGCTTCTTTTGTGCAACTCCCACTTCTTTTCAGTTCCTTTCATGGCCACAGGATTTTTAAAAGTAGCAAGGCCCAGTTGCTTTGTTTTCAGCAAAAAGTAATTTTCTTCTTGTCACCCTGTTTTTTCAGTCTGCAATTTAACAACCGCATTCAGAGTTCTGTTGTTTTTAGCAGAACTCAATGTTTAAACATGAGAATAATTACACACTGGCAGGCCTGGTGTATGACCATAAGGATTTATTTTTTGCATATTTTAATCATGATAGTCTTGTTTGTACATACGCTTATTTAACAGTCTTGCTAATTAGAGACAGAATCAAAAAAAAGAGGTAGAAGAATTGGTTATAACAAACTAATTGACTTTGTGCCTTCTATTCTTTTCAGCTGACCACAGTGTTCTTCCCACCCTAGCAGTATATTTTTATCTTAAAAAATGCTGAACAGTGGTTTCTTACTAGCAGCTGTTTCCTGATCATCTCCAAGTACCAGTGGATCCCTATGAACTCGGGTAGTTTGATATGCCTGGAGATCTGTTGTATTCTGTAACTGTTTACAAACGAAGATTGTTTTTTTCAAAGATAGGAAAGAATACAGATTGATTTATCTCATGATCTGGACCTTAGAAAACTGTACTAGTGTGGCTGTTCATCTCTTTGTAACAAAGACTATCACTGAAGCTCTTCACCGTATTAGCAGCACCTCCGCACCCTTCTCTGGTACCTGCTATTTCTGTGCTTTGGGCAGCCTGCCACTCCACTTAATAGCAAACTGAATGTCTTTTTCCTCCAGGGCTTTAGCTGAACCATAAATTGTGGGATTATGATAAAATCCTCTGGCCACTGTAATGTAGAAGGTCAGACCAGATGATGATAACAGTCGAATCTGGCCTTAAAAGTCATTGAGGCTAGCTGGAGGTCAGCTGTCTTAATCTCCTTCAGTATTGTTGCTGGCCATTTGTCACATCTTTTGCCAACGAGAACTGCGTAGGTTTTTCTTTTCATTGGGCTTGGGCAAACTTCACTGTATAGAAAATTTGGTATCTGAGTATCTTAGAAGTTTCTCTATTCAGTTTTGTCACCAGTTTAACCTAGCTGATGGGTTGGTCCAGAGTACCTAGTTCCATCAATTAGTATCCTGCTTTTAATCAGGAGCTGTCAAAGGACATAGCCAAATCCCATTTCAGAGAGCTCTTTTGAACAAGGATAATTTTTTAGCATTTACCTCCTTCCTCTCCAGATATCCCCTCATTCCTGAGGTATCTACGGGAACATCCTTCTTTTTGGCCTCTTCTGATAGTAAACAAATTATTCCAAGAGGGAAGTATAGGAGCCAACCTCTTTAACTCTTAACAGTATACTTGTTTCTGGTAGATTTTTTGATTCATAGTGCCTGTGTCAATTTTATGCAAAAAGAAAGAGACAGGCAGTAGACTGCAAATAGTTCACCTATCCTTGTTACGGTAACTCAGTCATATGACATATTAGGATGTCTAGTTTGTAAGTGGCAGGAAAGATGGAAACTTCTTCCTCAAAAGTTTGAGGCTGATGATTACACTTGATATCCTCCACCTGAGGCATGGGCAAGCATACTTGTCAGTGACGGAGAATTTAGCCCTTGCGGTTATCTGTACTTTGTCACTGTTGGAAGCACTGCTGATATAATGCTTATGTCAGTGGACCGGCAGAGGAAATACTGGTTGAAATTGTGCATTTAAGGGCAGCGATTCTTTGGGCATGCGCAGCACAGGAAAGATGTGCTGCCCAGCGCTGTTTTAATTCCTCCAGGACAAAGCTGTGTGATGAAAGCCAGATGAGGACAGGGGCTGAGAGACTGGGGCTACACCTGAATGTCTCCAAATGGTAACATTCTAGGGCAGGGGTTCCCTAGGTGCTTCTAAGGATGTCTGAAGATAAAATATGTACTTGTAGTGGCACCCATATTCCTCTCTGAAACGTAATCACTTCAGGAAGCTTGTAACTCTTTTAATCCTGCCACACATCTTTTCATGGCACACTTAGAACTCTTTATCCCATTCCAGTTGCTTTGACATAGCAACACAGGCCTCAGGTATTCACATCAAGGACTCTTGACACAAGTCCTTTTTTTTTTATCTTCAGCAAACCCATAGCTCCACAGTTGCTTCAGCTTTTCCACCTTTAAAAAGGGCCATTTCTTCACCAACGTATGGGTGTATCTAAAAACTAACATCACTAAATTTTTTTAAATGCTAAGCACTGTGGGCAGCGCTGTGGAAAAGCCTGGATGTAAATCTGTGGTGCAGTAAATTTTCCTGGTAGGAGTATTCAAAAAAGTAGGAAAAGATAGGTAGGAGTTGTTATTATGCTTGTATCTGTAAGTTATGCCTTGCTTTCGGAGAAGTGTCAACTTAATTGAAGCTCTGTCAAGGAAGGAGGTTTTATGTCCCTTAAACAGATAGGAATCCATCTCTGTTACAAATGGAATAGTTATAATATTCACTCTTTCAAATTCAGTGGGAAGCCTGAGCCTTTCTTATAGCCTTTAAGGGGAAAGATGTTATTTTTTATGCATCTTTTGTACCTGACATTTACCTTTGTCAACATACAGAAACTAAAATCTTGTTCTTACTTTTTTCATTTTTATAACAGGCTATCGTCAAACCACAAGTGAAATACTTGAATGAGTTGTGAGGGTGGAAGGAAGTTTTGACAGAAAAAAGATGGCTGGATTTTAATGTATGTTTGCAAGGGGGATGAAATTAAGTAAGCAGTGAATTCACTTGTTCTGCCACTTCCTTCCTTTTCAGACTGTATTTCTGAAAGTGGAATTGGATGCAATTCTAAACGGAGAACATGTTTACCAGCTCCATGTCCTAACACGAGTAACATCAGCCTGTGGAATATCCTGAGAAATAACATAGGAAAGGATCTCTCCAAAGTGGCCATGCCTGTTGAATTAAATGAGCCACTTAACACCCTTCAGCGTCTCTGTGAGGAGCTGGAGTACAGTGAACTACTAGATAAAGCAGCGCATACACCTAACCCCTTTGAACGGATGGTAAATATGTTATTCCAAATACTTAGTAGCGTTCAATATAGAGTAAATATAAAAACAATCTGCCAAAGAAATTAAGATGTTCTGTTCTATTTCTCTTTTTTTCTCAGCTGAGAGGCAGACTCTCCAAATGTGTCACTGTACATACTTACCTACTATTTTTGACTCTTCTGCATAATTTCTGTTGCTCTGTCAGGAAGTGTCTCTCCCCAAGTACCTTGCTGCCCTGCAAGGTCAAACAAAGAAGTAGTTTAGTTCTGTTTTGCAGCTCTTACTCAGTAAGATTAGGAATTTAGAGCAAAAAGCGGGGAGGGGGGGGGTTGAACTAGTAAACTTCCCTCTTGAATATGAAAGCTACAATATATCTTTTCTTAAGGGCGTATTTACACCTAGAAGGTGCTGGTTCTTCCATCCCTACACTACTGTGATATCTTTATATTAACTAAATGTGCTCCATTTCTTTTATTAACTGGGTTTGTGAAGCTTTGGGGTTGATCCAAAACGTTCAGGATCTCAAAACCAGGCAATATGAATGTATGTTGGGTACAGTAATGGTGTCATCTTCTCCCGGTGCAGAGCGCTGAATTCAGCATTTGGGAAACGAACCAAAAAAATGCCTTTCAGTTGTTCCACTTCCAGGTGCACAAGAGCCACTTAATATGTAAGCCTGTAAATAAAGGATTGAAAGCTGTCTAAATTCTCTTATATGGAAGCTATAGGATCTCCCTTAAACTGAATTAAGCCTTTGCAACTCGGTATATCTTATCTTAAAATTGGGTTATTAATGAATGTAAACAGTCATGTTATAAATACTGTTTGAAAAGACTCTTGCTCCGTTCTGAGAATTTGCAAGGGTTACAATTTAGTGTGTTCTCAGGACAGAGAATGTGGCTATTAACGGGGGTTTTAGATTCATAGCTTTTTTTTTTTCTCTTGATGTTAAAAGGAAAAGGAAATGAGCAGTAGTGTTCATATGGGAGTGAAAAGTTTTTTCCCTCCTTCCCACACCCAAGCATATGGAAATTACCTCAGAATGGAGTATTCTTTGTCTTTGAGAAATTCCTGAGTTAAAATTAATGCTAGATGTTGCATAGTAATTGTATAGTTCATTAAAGAGCCACCCTGAAGTGGACCCAATTTCTGAAATTGTGGAAGGAGAGCATCTGCACTTTCACAAGATGAGGAAAAGGTAATGAAAAGAGAGAAAAATGGTACAAAAGAGACCTGGATTGAGCAATCTCAAATTCTAATTCCTCAAGTTTAGGAGGAATTATGCTTTAATTGACTGCAAAAATTTGGAAGGGTTACCTGTGTCTCAATCATAATCAAGAACAGTTTCATGATTAGGTAATAGCACACAGTAGATAAAAAGCCATTAAATTCAATCTGCATTAGAAATAGCAAACTTGGTGAAAACGCATCCAATACTTCCTATGCCATGTTTAGGAAATCCATAGAATCACAGACCATAACTATAAAAGCCAGTTATAATACAAAATCTAACAGTGATTTTTAAGGTTACTGCTTTGAACTCTGTTTCAGAATGCTATTTCAAACAGTTTTCAGAAATACTGTTTTCAGTTGATGAAATTTGAAGTGTTTGACCCTAATAACTCCATCGCTGAACCATTGAATGACTCTCTGAAAACAGAATAATTCTCTAATGTGTGAGCTAGTGCTCAACTTGTAGGAGGCATGCATGTTTGTAGTCTGCAAATGATGGGGAAAAATACAGAATCTGATGTCAGACTTTTTTTTTTTCTTAATCTGCTAAATCAAGATGTGTAGCAAAAACTGTGCATGACTGTGGTAAATTAATTAATCAAAATTCCACATATGATATTCCCAGGTGTATATAGCTGCATTTGCAGTCTCTGCATACGCATCCAGTTACTACCGAGCTGGAAGTAAGCCATTTAATCCTGTGCTTGGAGAAACCTATGAATGCATTCGTGAAGATAAGGGTTTCCAGTTCTTTGCGGAACAGGTACTGTGTGCTGCAACCCTTACATTTGCTACTTGATACACTGCTTAATTCTAAATGCATGGCTGGAATCCTCTGGAATTAAGCTAAATGCAAAATTACTTTACGTAACCTGAGCCCAGCAAAACTCAAGAGACATTGCAGAATTATAAATGAAGTTGTTTTTTGAGGAAAGTCTGCGAACTCTGGGATGGAGCGTGACAAGCAACAGCTGACACTGGAGAAGCAAAGGCTGGCAGGCTGCCTACTACAGTAACTAGATAACTTGGTTAAGTAGAGTGCAATTCCCCATGCTGAAAGCTGATCATGACTGCAACAAACATTCATGTTCTTGTCATTTTCCTTTGTGTGTGATCATTAAAAATACTGTATCTTCAGCTGTTTAATGTCTTCTGTTATAACAAATATTTCCCTTGTGTGAGTCAGTCAACCACTAGTACTTTCTGTGGCACCATGAATATTTCTGCTTCCTGTCCAAATACTTTGTGGGCTAAGCCTTTCAAATCTGGTGCCACATCTTAGCAGGTGAAGGATGTTTACAACACGTCAAGGTCTGAGTGTTTATGGTAACAATTCCCCAACAGGCAAATAATTATCAAGTATGGGTGGAAAATATTAAATTTAAACCAGCCAAGCTACTAAAAACGCTAAGCTTGAGATGTATGCTAAAAAAAGACAAAACTTAAATAATCTGGTGCCAAGCAGAGTAAGAATGATTGAAAGCTGTGTCATTCTGTCTAGACATAACCAAAAAAAAATTTAAAAAATGTAGTGAGCAAGGGTGTACAACCTAGAAATATGATCAGAGAAAGCCTTCTAAGGCTTTCAGAAAACGTTCCTAAAGTTCCTTTAGGAAATGGAAAGGGTTTTTGACCACCTCTGAAGGTACAACATTTTGTACATTATATTTTAGAACTGGCAAAAAGGAGTGCTATTTTATATGTCCTTAGTCTCGGGAAATGTCACAGGCAAGACAAAAAACAAGGAGGGGAGGAAAAAAGCAAAACAAAGCAAGAATCAAATTTAAAGTTCAAGTAATGTATTTGGTTCTTCATTGTGTTACTTCATTTCTGAGATGATATGTATAGAGCACTGTAGTGGTGCATAAAGATTGGTACCGAGCTTAATGTTAGATTGAATTAAAGGAAGGGATTTTCCCTTAAATATTGGATTAATCAGTACAAAGGCTACTTTTTCTGAAGAGGAATTTTAATACATGAGGGGGCTTAGGCTATTAACAACTATTGTTCTAAAATGGCAATACTACGTGACATGAGTTTATAGAGTGGTAAAGTTACTGTAATAGTATGGCATGGAGGAAAATTAGGAAGGGAGGGTAGTATAGGAGGAAAGAAATTTCATGCAGTTTGCAAGCATTAGATATTTCTCTTTGCATCCGGAGCTGTTGCTTGTTGCTTGTTTGTGCAAGCATTTTGAGGCTTACTCTAGATAACTTGTTAGTGCAGATAGTATGTAATCCATGAAATAGATAGGCAAAATCTAGAAAATACCAGAGATTCTGTTATATTACTACAGTGAGTTTAGAACAATTCCGCTTAGCTTCATGACCTTACTCTGGAATTATAACTGGTTAAGTGAGAGCCAAGTTTAACCCGTGAATTATAGTGACATCTGGGGTTAATCTCAGTGCACTATGTGAGAGAGAGTCTTGCTCTTGGTGGGTTAGGGCATAGTTGAAAGTAGTTAGTTATTTCATTTTTATTTTTTTAAAACAAAGTAGAGGATGTTCAGTAAATAACTGGATGTCTGCAGAAAAAATGCTTGATAACATATTTGCAAAACAATTAACAAAGAAGAAAGTAAAACCGCATTTGAGCCGTGAAGGTGATTAAGAAATTAAATTCATAGTGGGAAATAGCAATTTGACTTGAAAATAAAGTTGTCTGTGCAAAGAAGAGTAGGCATTACACATCAAAGAGGTGATCCTGGTCAGTTGTTAAGTCGTGTTCACTCAGAAGGGAGAATTTACAGCCACGGAGGAGTGCCTGCTTCACTTTGTGAAATTATTATTTACTATTCCCTTTTAATAGTCTGCATTTCTTCATTTACTCACAGTCCTTGCTTTGCTGTTTTGGTGGTTGCTCTAATTCATGTATGTGCTATTACCCAGAGCTGATAAAATGCAGTGCACGTGGTTAGAGTTTTGCACTAGAAACACCTGAGGTGTCACTACTGCAGTTGTAGCGCTTGCTAGGTGGAATTCCATGGCTTGCTATCTCCACCCGTGGCGCCCTCAGAGGTGGTGATCTCTGTCTTCTCCCTCACAGTCAGGATTTTGTGGGTATGTCCTGTACAGAAGGATTTGTCCCTTCGGTGGTTTTTTTTACTTGTCTGTGCGCTTAAAGTGCGGCTTCTGTTAATAAATAAAGGGGAGCCTAAGATAAATGTAATTATCACATCAGAGACAAGGTAAAAAATATATAGTTAGATTTTTCACTCAATAAACAAAATTCACAGGCTTTTTAAAATACGTACTTTCCATTTCTTTCAAGTGCTTCCCATTTCTTTCAAGGTCTCAGTACCTTATTAATCTCACTGACTCCCCCTTCAGGACACAACTGCAAAAGGAAAGTAAACGTTCAATTTGTAAATGCAATATATGAATGAAAAATGAAGAAGGAAAAAAAAATAAATAAAAGAACCCAAACCAAAATGACTGTACAAGTGTTAATATGTCCATATTTTTCTTTCTCCTTTCATGTCTTGCTATTAGGTCAGTCACCATCCACCTATTTCTGCATGCCATGCTGAATCTGTGAATTTTGCTTTTTGGCAAGGTAACTCTTCAGTCTATCATTTACTTTTACAGTGTTCATAATATTCTCATTGTATGTCTAACATGAAATA
The DNA here is from genome assembly GCA_013398295.1 of Chionis minor. NCBI lineage: Eukaryota > Metazoa > Chordata > Aves > Charadriiformes > Chionidae > Chionis > Chionis minor. The sequence goes on from VZSF01002822.1 coordinate 496,413, forward strand.
TCCAGAAATTGGGAAAAGGTGAAATTCCCTGCTTAAATTGTATTAGAATGGTTAGAATGCTTAAAATGTATTAGAATATAAGAAATGCAAACCTATACTTAACTTGCGTGCTTGACTTGGATGTTCTGCGATTATCAATTTTTCAAGTTTTTTTAATAACATTAATTTATTGTTCTTTCCTTGTACAAATATCTGCGTTTCTTCAAAATCAGGTTTGTTTTGGAGGGGGTTCTTTAGGAAAGAAGAGTTGTACCTCAAGCTATTTGAAAAACAAACAAGCTTGAAAAACTGCAAGGTAAATCTTGAGCCTTGGCAGATCCTGTAAACCTGTTCAGAGAAAAAATGAGCATAACAGCAAGGATAAATATATTTACCATGTCTTTCTCTGCTGGCATTATTACAGTATGTAAGGTTTTGTGCTATTCGACTACTAACATTGTGTTTCCAAAAAACCTGTTTTTAAGCTCTGTTTGCTGTTTAATGCTGGTGAAGTTGCCAGCCAGTCACAGTACCTGTGTAGTTAGATATTTATAGAGTGTACACAGAACATAGCTGTGCCTTTTAACTCAGTTAAAATCCTTCACCCAGAGGTTTGTCAATTCACAGGATAGCCATATTATAACCTCTCATTCTGTTATGATTGACTCCGCTGATTTGATTATAGTTATTATAGATGGAGCCATACTGAACAGAAATTGTTAGTCTGGGTTTCATTATTCAGTATAATTCTTTGCTTTATAAACAAATACAGGGACAAGAGTCCTTTTGTTCTTGGCAAAAAAGCAGAGATGACCAAAAATGTATTCAGTAACTGAATACTGTATAAATAAGACTAGATAGCAGCCTGTCTTAATAAAAACTGATGAGACTGATTTGTTTAACAGATCTTGACAGCAGTTATGACTCAAATATTTTAACATTTGCATGTAGAGAACAAAGCTCTTCTGTAAACATGAGAGTTGAGAATCTGATCAATGAGAAAGAGTCTAAGATTTGGACTTGATTAGCAGAAGAGACTCAATCAGCATACTGCAGGGTTCTGTGGTTTGGTTTGGTTTTGTTTTTAAATGTGGCTAGCTGTGCTCATGGGAGATCTAGGCAACAATTTTTTTCCAGTGCAAATGCAGTTTAAGTGCTGTGGGCTTTTGTTATAGGGCTATATTAACTTAAGTGGAAAGGTTAACATCAAGTTAATCATAAAGGTGGCTTGTCAATGAGGTAAGTTCTTTCTGTGTGCAAAGATCTTTTCACTTACCGTATTATCTCCTTGGCCGACAAGGAGACAGTCCTCAGCAACGCTGCCAGAGCAGTGCTGTCATCCCACCAGATACTGACCTTAGTTCATCTGTTTCAACATCGAGAAATCTCTTGATCATCTCTAGTGAGTCAGAAGACTGGGATCTGACAGGGACAGTTACTTTGGAAATTGTTTTCCCTGACTTACAAAGCTGACTCTGCTTTTGCAAAGGAGTGTGGACACATGAGCAACGGAAATACAAAATAGAAATTTCCAGCTATTACAGCATCTGTAACTGAATTAGTCTGAGCATAGCTTTGAAAATAAAACTTTGCTTTTCTTAGCTGTCCTAATATGTGTCCACTGGTTCCCAAGATATTTCCCATGCACTGATCTCTGTGGCACAGCTGTGCCATTTATGAGAACACACAACATAACACAGTCTGACAATAAATTTTAACTGTTAAACTCCGCAGGCTGTGCCTTTGCCCTTTCTCTTCCATCCCACTGCAGAAGAGAGAAACCTAGTACAGAATTTGGCTCTACCATCATAGTCAAGGTAGTTTTGGACCTCTTATTGTGCTGTATAGGAATCGCAACAAAATTGCTGTCGCTAAGGATGCTTGCCCAGCATCAAACTTCAAAATTTAAAAACCCCAAAGGCACTTCTCTCAAGTGATAAGAAAAGGTTTGCTTTTTTCATGAGGAATTCTGCCCTATGTCCCATTCCAGCCTTTGCAATGGTAGGCAGCTTGGTGTGGCTCAGTCCTGTCACTTAAGCATAGATGCTTGGAGAGATGTAATCTCCTAACTAGGGTTTGAGCATCTGCCTCACAGCTGGCATAACAACTTCCCCCCACAATTGCATAGGAAACAGTGTTTTGGTTTCTTGTGTTAGTACTAGCATCTTTTTGAGACTAGAGATGGGTATTTTCCCCTCTTTTTCAGATTGGGCAGGGAATGGAGTTCCTAGTGTCTAATGTGGCATGGATAATATTCCCCTGAACTCTGAAGTTACTATGAAAGTTAATGCCTGATTATCTAGACTAATTTAAATCTATACCCCTTCTGCCACCCTTCTCTGTCCGTGTTTCTTTCTCTTCCAGGTGTTTTTGCTCAATAAATTTGACTAAATTTGCATTGAGATTTCTCATCTTTTTTCTTTTTTGAGAAATTTGAGACTTGGGTACGTCTTTCTGTGATTCAGACAAGATTTTAAGAGGCCAGTTAAACTTACAGAGGAATTTGGACTAAATCCCTTTGCGATTTTCTGCCCTTTGAAGCATTATTTTGCTTCTTCACTGTGGATGTTCTTAGTTGCTGTATTTTTGTATTTGAAATTCTGCTTTTGTTTTTGGAAATGCCTGCATTCATTCATTAGTAACTGAATTGCAGATACATATATGCTGCCTATAGCATATTCAAATTCCTCTCTTTTGAAAAAGTTTTTGAAAAAGGACTTCTAAACTTATTACTTTGCTATTTAGGTAACCAATAATGTAATGGAAAAACACAAACAAAGCACATTCGAAGAACCCAGCATTCTTTGAATGCTATTATTATGTTGCACTTTGTTATTTTGCATTTCTTGAAAATAAGGTAGAACCCAGGAATAGAATGATTCACCCATGCTTATGACTAAACCTGTCTCTTTTTTTTTTTCCCCTCTTCCTGTTTCAGATGTAAGATGGAAAAACAAATTCTGGGGAAAGTCCATGGAAATTGTTCCAGTTGGTACAACACACGTAACTCTTCCAGCGTAAGTGCTGCAGTCATGCATTGCTGTTCACACACAGGCCCAGGCATGTGTGCACACACTGGAGCTGCAAGATGAGCTTGTTCTCATTTTATCCAGATGGGGGGGAAGGAAAAAAAAAAGCCAAACCAAAACCAGAAACACTAACTCTTCCAAGGGTTATTAAAAAACCCCCAAAAGATGAAATAAACATCACTCCTGTGTACATTAAAAAAAGCAAAATTGCTGTTTTCATACTTCAGTTGAATTTCAAGCTTTGTGCATTCTAAATTCATGGGGAAAAACTGTGTGGTAGAGGTAGCTATGAATTATTTTGCTTGAATGTGGGTTTAGGGGAATGGGTGGTGTTGTTGCTGTCTTTTATGCCTATATTTGTATGGGCCCTAACACCATGGGGCTTTGGTTTGTAGGCGAGGCTGATGGCTATCATCACTGCATAAATAATTATTGTAAGTGATAAACAGAACAGTTGCATATCTGGTGTTTACTATCCAAGCAGATAACCAGCCACTGTAGCTAAGTGTTGAGTGTAGTTTAATTTTTTTTATAAATAAAAATCCACAGTGTTCCTATGCTGGCTTGTCAGAGTGCCCATTATAGATCAACAATTAAAATCCTTTGAAATTTGGCCTATATCCATTGTGTTTGCAGAACCAGGGGTCTAAAGGTTAAGTAATGTTCCAATTAAATCTGTTTTCCAAAGAGAGTCTACAAAATTAATTATTCAGCCATCTGAAAAAAAGAAAAATAACTGAAGAGCCTAGCACTTATCAGACTAAGCGACTAAGTATGCCTTTTTCTTTTCAGTGGGTAAAATTGCAATATAGTAAGATAGTAGCCAAAAGGTAACGTATAAAACATGTTGTGTTCATAGAGGGTAGCCTAAGCCGTGGAATGAAGGGTCTTTAGGATGTCAGTGAGGGTTCAGAGGCACGGTAACTAGTGGATTAGGGCCCATGGTGGCTGATGAACTCGAAAATAATCTGATTCATGTGTGGTCTCCACGTGCTGGTTTGTATCCCTTTGTATCTGATATAGAATTGGGTACAAAAAAGGTACTGGGGCTATAGGGAAAAATGAAGCATTAGTATTAAGGGGTTTTTTTGGAGCAAATACAGTATTTTTATCATGCGTAATAGAGCATGTGACCTACAGGTAGGGGCAGGAAAACAAGTTACTGTGGGTAAACTGGCTGCCTGTCTGCTGGTCTGTAAAAACCGTCCTTGTGCGGTAAAGGTAAAGACCACCTTCTAGATTCTGGATTTTTGTACTTTGCGCATGCTTTTGCAAAGCACCAAATGAAAGCAAGTGATTAAGGGGAGGTAAGGAAAGATTCTAATATCTTCATGGGATGTGTACGAGGCATTTGCTATGGGGAAACTGACGCTTTGTAAGTTTACCCTTTGCCTTACCAGTAGCGACTGAGCTATCACTATCCAGAACAAATTGTAGAACATGTGTCTTCATGAGATTTTCCTTTCCTTGAAGTTTTATAGAGCTGTTTTATAAGAACATATACTCCTTTAATAAAAGGTAAAGTGTTGCATTACCTATTGGTACTTCTCTTCCTGTCTGCTGTCTTCCAGCATGCAACTGTATCTTGAACTACCTGGTGAGAACTTAAGCTCTTGCCTGAAGCACACACATAGGCTCAGCCTTGAGAGCTTGAGCTAAGCTATTCTGCTCAATAAGCCTTCTAATGACTCTGGTGGCCCAGGTCCTTGAGTTTTCAATTGTCACTGTGTTAGAAGCTATGAAAGAGCATTTCAGACAATAGAAGATACTGGAATGATTACTTTTGGAAGCTTAAAACTGGTAAATAGGGGCAAGTAAACTGAGAGAAAACTGAGTTCACAACCCATGTTTATAGCAGAAGTGAAAAGGGTTTTCTGGGACACAGGATTGTTGTCAGAGGGTTTGTTTTTGAGAAGGTATGGGACAAGGAGATGAAGCATTCCAGAAAAAAAAAAAAATTGTTTCTGGGGGTTTTCTAATCAAGTTCTCTGCAATTTTTTTTCACAAGTTCATTAGCTTGTTTGAAAATGGCATGAGATTTTTCTTGCGTGTATTTTTCTTACAGTTTTAAAGACCATTTTGCATGGAACAAGGTGACATCTTGCATCCATAACATCTTAAGTGGGCAAAGATGGATTGAACACTATGGAGAGATCATCATCAAAAATCTTAATGATGACACTTGCCACTGCAAACTGACTTTCATAAAGGTAACCACAGCAATATTGGCAATACCTTTTCTAAGAGACACAACAGTGCGTGGATGCTCTTTACTGAAGGATGATTTTTTTTTTCCAAATACTTATTTGAAAGTACTTTAGTGTATTTGCAGAGTTGCAATGGATGTTTAGAGTTCAATTTTTAAAGACTGAGAGCCTGCAAATCTTACACCTTTGATATTGTAAATTGTCTAAAGTGGAGATTACTGTATCAGTTCCTTCTCTTCCTCTTCTGCAAAATTGGGGAAGAGTTGTTTCCCAGCTAAGTCGGGAGTCAGTCTTATTGTCATTGAGCAAAATTCATGGTCAGCTATGCTTCACCCTAGCACTGCCCCAAAAAAAGGCAAACAAAATAAATACGATTCTCAACATTAGTATTTTAATAAGCCAATTAATAGTACTAGCAGCAGTTGTTTGCATATGATATTGTAATGCACACCTAAATTAACAGTTTTCATTTCAGAAAGCCACTCAACAGCATGGTGCAAATCTGACATGGCAAAATCATTCACACTTGATGACCTATGAACTTTTTTTCCTCTTGTTTCTTTTAATTCTAGGCCAAGTATTGGAATCCAAATGCCCATGAGATTGAAGGCTGTGTCATGGATAAAGCCGGGAAAGTTGTGCATCGACTTTTTGGGAAGTGGCATGACAGTTTATACTGTGGGACAACTTCATCTTCAAACTGCGTATGGAGAGCAAGTTAGTGACCAGAATGGCTAATGTACAGAACTTAGTATCTGCTTGAGAATAAGCTTACTATTTTCTTTATTACACCCTAAATTCTTGTTATTTCTCTGTTGACTTCTGTCAACATTTAAAATTTAGACCAGAAGAATACATCATTTAACTTAATATGGAGAACTTAATCCCATGGCTTCCTGCATTTTCTACATTGTCCTTCATTTGCATGTATGGGCACAAAGCAGGTACTGAGAACTCAGAGCGGGGGAAAATGAACAGAATCCCACATTTTTTGTGTAGAAGTGTTGTGTATTTCATGTGTTAAACATTGGTGGATAGCCCACAAAGCTCAATTCTGTAATCACAGCCACATCTGAATTTCCCCCAAACTCATGGGGGTTTGTCTAGTGTAGTCTGAAAAAGTGCTGTGATAATACCATGGCCTTCTCACAGTTGTGCTCTGATTCAGCTGAGAGAACAGAAATCTGTTTTGTTGCAGTGCAATTATCAAGGGGGATGTTCTCTTTTGTCACATTATTAAAAACCTCTTATTCCCCCAGAACTGAGACTGTGGTTCAGTGATGAACAAATGACTGAGGGGAGCTTGGAATGTTCCTTCTAAAGATACTAGTATTTAATTGTAATTTTGAATGTACTCTTCTTCTGTAGATCCGATGCCTAAAGATTATGAACAGTGGTATGGATTTACTCAATTTGCACTGGAGTTAAATGAACTGGATCTGCAAACTAGGTCATTACTCCCATCCACTGATACACGTTTTAGGCCAGACCAAAGGTAAGAAGTTTTAACTCTTAAATATCTTCCTCAAATAGTTCTTACTTAGTCTTCTGTACGCTCACTTTACCCTAAGCTCATTTTGTGTAGATACCTGCAGTGTGTTTCTATTTCTACATTAATATGCATCTGAAACTGGCATTTTATCAATAGGTGGGCTAGTCATTATGGACCATTGCTTCCTAAAATTGGCTCTTGTATGCTTCTAGATTACTGCCTTTCCGAAGCTATTAAAACTTCAGTACTTGAGGTACTGGATGTTGAGCGTACTGTGAGTAGCCAAAAACTGAGACACCTGAAACGTCTTTCTGCAGTGGAATTTCTACTGTTGCTAACTTCCAAGGAAAAAAATAGAATATAATGATGACTCTGAGCTTGTTACAAGAGTTACTTAAGTTCTTTTTACAGTGGAATTGCTGCAGATGTAGGTGTTTACCTTTCAAACACAGTGAATTGCCTGCTGTAAAGATTAGATTCTGGAGCTGTACAGGACCTGGCAAAGAGGGGGGACAGGAGCGCCAATTTTGTCTCTTACCACTGCTGGTGCTACAGGTTTCTAGAAGAAGGGAATATTGAAGGAGCTGAAATGCAAAAGCAGAGGATCGAGCAGCTGCAGAGAGAACGACGGAAGGTGCTGGAAGAAAACAATCTAGAGCATCAGCCTAGATTTTTCAGGTACTGTATAATAATTAGCATATACTATCATTTATTGAAATTCTTATTATAGTTCCGGTTCTAAGCTGCCATAGAGCAGGCTTCATTTTTTTCCAGGTTTCTTCTAGATTCTTGCTTTTTATACTTTGGCAATGTACAACACTCCAGACTTAGTTAAAACTCAGGATTATATATTGCTTTTTCATTAGCGCATCCCTGAAATTCTTTCCAATTTTTTTGCATTGATGGTGATTGATAATTTAGTCTCTGTTCGAATTTGTCTGAGAGATTATAGCATCTTTGATTCTTTCCAGCAAGGTGAAGTAATCTAGCAAGGGCTCGATCTAGCTTAATTACCCCTGCTGAATTCAGTGGAATTGCCTTGTGAAGAAGTGTGCAGATTTGGAGACTTCCATTTCCAGGGCTATTTTTGAACATGTTTCCCCTGTATGACAGGGAGAGAATTATGACTCAGAGGGCACTTTATTTCTTCCTGTTGTAAATCAATTAATGGGAGACTTTAGCCATCGAAAGACAAAAATTAATGCCAGTGAGGACATGGCCTTTTCCCCTCCAGCTCCTCTGTTCTCCTGCAATGAAAGACTTGGAGCCAAAGTGAATGGTGTATAGGCCTGTGCATCACAGTTAAGAGATCTGAGATCCTAATTTTTTTTCTGGATAGATAGATACTGTACTTCTGATAAGCACATAAACATTTAAAATAGATGCAAAAAGCAAATGCCTCAGACCACTACTTGTACAAGGAGCTGGTGAGCTAAGCCATCGTATGTCAACCACAGCTGCCAAAGAGAAGCAAACGTTGCTTCCAGCAGGCTAAAAAGACAGGACAGAGACAAAGTCTAATACTTCATAACTGTGTACTCACAATGAGGAATGTGAATGTGGATGAGGATTTGAATCCTCACAATGAGGATTTGAAAATTGAGATTTGTGCTGTAGATTTCAACACCAGAATAAAAAAGGTTATTACTGTCTAGCAAAAGTGTTACTCAGTGTTAGAGCAGATAATGAATGATGCATTTGGCTTTTCAGTAGTGATTTCTCTCTTCAACAAACCACAAGCCTTGATTTACTTAAAAGAATAATTTGTTGTCATGCCAAAAATGTTGTACACTAGATTAAAACCCGAAGTGCAGTACTTAGTGCAATGAGTCTCACTTCTTGAGCTGTAGGATCTCTATGCAGTAACCATGGGGGCCATCTTTGGAAAGGCAAAAGCGAAGTTTCCACTTTCCACTCAAAGCTGCCTTTGAGAGCATGGAGTAAGCCTGGAATGTAGCTCTAAGCCATAAGCGCTGGCTTGTGACAGAGAAATAAGAATGTTGATCTCAGCTGAACACGAGGCCACCGAGGTGCGTCTCCGAGGCCAGTGTACCAGTTCCACTCCCCAAGCCATATCGCCTTGCTTGAAGGCTGCACTGAGTTGGACCGCACCTGGTTCATGGGCTGGATGGGGTGTCTGTGCGTGGTGCTACTTTGCATTACACAGCATATGTATGGAAAGTATAAGCTTTACGTTTAAGGCATTTGTTTAATCTTTGATAGGAAATCCAATGATGACTCCTGGGTGAGCAATGGAACCTACATGGACCTTAGAAAAGAACCTGGTTTCTCCAAACTGGACAATCCTGTCCTCTGGTGAAAGAGGAGCCAAGTGAAGATATTCTGTGCTGTATTCTCAGATCTGATTTAAAAGAAGTATATATAAAATATATCTCTATATATACATATAGTATATACACACACACATATAATATATGTGTGGGGCGTGTGTATGTGTGTACGTGTGCATATCTCCAGAATTGTGCTTAATTTAGAATCTGATAATTCATTTGTTTTCTTTACTCTGACTCTGACTGTTGCAGTGATTGTTTGAATGTATAAATACCCTAACTTCTTTTTATAAAATATTTAATAAATAGTACTGAATGTTAACAGCGAGAGGGAAAAGAGGAGCTTTTACACTACTTTCCCAATGTGTAATAATGTCAGTTCTGAATTAACTTATGCCTTATTGAATTGCATTGGAGACAGGAGCGTCAGCATCTCTGAGCTGTGCTGAGAAATCAGAGTGCAGGCCTTAGTAACTAAACTGTAAGTAGGCTTCCACAGTTCAATGAGTAGTTCAGCTGGTATAAATTGCTAAAACAGATTATCAGCTGGTGCTGGAATCTGAGTATGAGCCTTTGCTGCCTGTAGAGAATATTTAAATAAGCTTTTGTTTCTATTAGCTTTCTTCTTAGCATTATGGAAGAGGTGGTTCTGAGCTTACATCGGTGGTTCTACCACCTGATATGTAAACTGTACTCAGCTAAATGTAGTGCTAGAAATTCAGGAATCGCCAAAATTTTCCACTGGGAATCTTCAGATTTTATAGCCCCCAACAGGGCAAGAGGAGGAGATCCTTTGTACATAATGCTTGCGCACTGATTAGATGAAGCAGCTCTCTCTTTTTCCAGTAAGTAAAATCTATACAGAGCACGAAATCCTGTGCTTCCATAGCTTCATTTGTTTTTATTAACCTAAAAATTGCAACAGTAAAACTTTTTAAAAAGTAAGTAAACTGATTGTTTTAAGCTAGAAATTTTTTCTTAGTATTTTGATATTTTCTACCTCTTAAGAAATAAACAGCATATTTAAGATCTTATATTTAAAAAATGACCATCTGCCTTATGGAGAAGTGTATGGAGTCTTTGATCTTCCTGTGTTTGTTTGTTCTGTTCAGGTAAATATTCAAGTGTCTTGCACTAAATCAATTGCATCTCTTCCCTGTAATTTTATACATATGGCTAGATTTGTGAAACTACTAAACCATAGGTCAGAAATTTAGCAGGAAACAAATGTAGCAGAAGTCACACTTTTGAATGAAGATTACAGAGATGGGAAGTTTTTTTTTTTTCCATCATCACAATGCCTCAGTCATTAACAGAATAATTTGCATTCCTACTAATCAGCTACTCAGGCCTGACCCATGATTCTTCGAATCTGTTCTATGTGTCTGTGACTCTGGCAACAACACAGTTTCCAAGTTTCCAAGTTTAGATCTGTATCCTGTCACCATCACCACCCCTCTTATTTTTCTTAGATGCCACTTTAATGACAGAAAATAAACCTAAATGTTCTTGACACGTTTAACTGGCTTATGACTGGAACAATTGGATAAGAGGGACTCCTAGGGGGACTAGTAGCTTAGAAAACCTTGCACTTTACTGGGTACTGCACTGTTCTAAAGAAAACCCATTAAAAATGGATCCATGTATTACATGTAATGTGAAGGAAATACTAGGAATGCTTCCCTTTTAAACCAAATCTGTGATGTCAAGGCAGACAAATGCTTTTTCACCCTTTTTCACTTTGCCCAGGAAGTCTGCCTCACTGCCATTCCTGTAATTTATTACCAAAAAAGTTAGCCTAATTCTTCATATTTAACACGTCTCTTAAAGACTTAACTGCCACGCCAGCAGCTTGCAGTAAAGCAAGGTTCACCTCGGTATGAAGACAAAATCTAGGCTTTGATTCCAGAGGAAATCTTAACCTTTGGGGGCTGTTTGGCTTTTCAAGGAAAGTCAGGATCTCTTTATGGCTTGTTCCTTCCTGTATTTTATTCTTGTATTGACTGTCAAAACTTGGCACAGAAATGAGTTGATATTTGTAATTATCCTTGCTGTTGGTAATTACTATTTATACTAAAAATAACATTAACAACAAAGGAGGGTAGGGAAATTAAAGAAAAAAAAGCTTTTAAGAAAGGGGGCAAAATTTGTGGAGGATGCATTAAACTTGCTCATCATCCTATTTGGCAGCTACTGCGATTACTGTCTGATCTGATTGCTGGGTTTGTATTTTCTACGTATGGAGGGGATTTCCCTATACTTTGTTATATGACCTAATAGTGGATAGCATCTGAAATTAAAGGATGAGAGGCAAAAGGGCAAAGTTAAAGAGAATTGTAAGGCATTAAAATCAGCAGGTGTTCAACTAAACTAATCTCGTATTGGGTGTTTGAGTCATGATTTTTGAGAAATCAGACTGGCAGTGTTGCCTTGTGTCTTACAGTCTGAAAGGTCTATAAAATACATTTGGTTAACGACAAAAAGCAGTAGTGCCTGAGTAGTGCCTTATATAAAATTTTCTTCAGCAAAATTCCCATATCAAGAAATTAAACTTCAGAATTTTACTATCGTCTCCAGAAAAATAATGCCTGAGAATAATCCAGGCCATTTCTTAAATAAATGAGGCAAAATCATTGCACAATAGCTCATTTTGTAAATCTCTGATACACATCTGCAAACACGGTGTGACCAGTTGTGAATGATCCTCTGACCCCATGTTTCCAACTGCAGTATAGTTGTTCCTGCTTATTTTGTACAAAACAATTGGGTTTAGTTGTTAAACTCCTGTCGACTGTATATTAAGAAGTGGAAAAAAATTTGTCTTGATGCTACTTCTGTGTATTTCCGCATAAAAATATATTCATAATTCGCAAACCTTAATATACTCTACACAGTTTTTCTTGGTAAAATATGAAATGTTGGTAATTTTCTTCCCCAGAACTTCAGGTGCAAGACTTACATTACATTTCTGCAATATAACTAACAGCTCTTGTTTTTAATACCTGACATTGAGGGACATTTTTCCCCCCCTGTTTCTAGCATGAATCGTAAAAAGAATGTATCAGGCAACTTCCTGCTTCCTTTCTAACACAGCAGTGATCCCCAAGCTGTTTAGCTCAATGGATCAGTCTTAAAATTTCCTGATGAGCATTGCCTGCTGTTGCAGCTCTTTTTTAAGTATTACTTAATATGATTTTGGAGGACAGTTTGAGAAGCACTCATCTAGCACTGCCTTTCTTTGTGTATCCTGCTATAAACTTAGGTCAAGCTGATGGAGCAGCTCAGGCCTTTGGGTGTTAAAACGCTGGTTCAGAAATTAAAAAAATAAAAATAAAAATCCAGGGAAATAGCGTTCATGGAAACAGAAACCCGCAGCTCTACTTCCAGATTTGCAGACTTGACACTTAGTTTCTGATTTTGGTACAGTGTAAGTTTGGGATTGTGAAATGGCATAACTTGTTTAGGAGTCTCCTCTCGGTAGCATGGAGTGCCCTTTGGATTAAGTGGAACTGAAGAGCACCATTAATCATTGCATTCCTTTCTGAATCTCTGCTCTCTGAGATATGCTTTATATGTTCGTGTGCCAGCACTGATTTACTTCTTTTAGATGCTTTTTGAAATACAGGTCCAGTAAAGCACTCAAGTTCTTTATACAGAGCTTGGAAAATTAGAGGCACGGAAGGAAGAGCAAAACCAGCCAGAATTTTGAGAAGAAAACATCCTGGAGGTCTGTTCTTCCACCCAGAAGTTTTCTTTGAAGGGACTGGAATTAGGATTGCTGCTTTCTTTTAAAGCCTGGCCCCTGAAGGAGGTGGTGGTTGCAAACACAGTCACCTTATTATTTGGCAGTTTAGTGTTGAAGCCAGATCACCGTACAGGAAGGAACATAAATTCATGGGGCCAGTACGTACAACCAGGGACAGCTTTGGTGTTGCACAAATGTCTAGTGCCGGTCTCAAAAAAACAAAAACAAAAATGAAAGTGAAAAAAACAACCTAACAAAAACCTCACCCCTTCTCACGTCCTCCCCACCCCCCTCCCCCTTCCCCTCAGTTGTTTATAGTCCTGTTTAGGTTTTCTATGTGGCCCCTCATATCTAAAAGTCCTTATTCACTGTCACATTTTTCTCTTTATTAAAAAAAATTCTGAAAAATAAGGAAGCAATCTATTCTAACAAGCTTTTAAATGACAAATCATGCCTAAAAACTGTAGGTGAAAACTTTCCCCGTAGACATTGTGGCCAGTTTCTGTGTCTTTTCCTTGACTGTGAACAAGACTTTCTTCCCACTTGCACTCTGGAGTCAGACCTGGTAAGGGTAGTATGCTACGGAAATGCACAGCTACATCTGCTCAGCATACTCCTAATTAATGTCCTTGCATCTGCTTTTGTCTAAATCTCTTCCGTCATCTCTCTAATTGACCAGCTTTGCAGAGCAGGAAATTTTCAGCATATCCTATTTTGATCAATACAGCTTTTTTTTGCGTGTGTACAGCTCACACAGAAGGGGTCAAGCTGAAGAGGAGTACAAAACTTGGCCCACAGTGCATATAATATATATAATATATAATAGAAGGATGAAAGCCAACTTCACATAACTGAATACATCTTGCAAGGGCTAGAGTCAGATGGTGCTATTCAAAGGAGTGAAGTTAAAATGGAAGGGTTGTGTTTTTTTTTGGTTGAGTGTGTTTTCATTCAAGGATTATGCCTACTATAAATAAAATTCACAGTGTTCACTAACTCATCCTTTCCATTTTCTAGCTACTGGTGGGTGCAACTTCAGCAGCTGTGGGTTCATAAGAAACTGCACATATTATCTGGCTTATCTGTTGAAACTTAGTAAATGCTGTAACTTATCACCAAATATATTATTGTACTGCTCAGTTGTTAGATACTGTTCTTGCTGCAGCTTTTGAAAGCAATAAGAGAAATTTTCCAGATAAATAGTTGCCACATGTTAAAAAATTGTTTTAAGCATTTCCTTTTTTATAGGAATTGTGGATTTGGTGTTTTTGTTGTATAAAACAAAACTGTATTAAAGCTCATGAGAACGTTTGGAAGGTTGATCCACAAGAGGTGATGAGTTCCTTCAGCTCCGCATCTTTGAGACAGTTGGTATCCTTGAGAATCAGGCAGTCTTGTATTTATGTTAACAGCATTTTACTAGTTCTGCTATTGGAAAAACATACCACGAGTATGAGGTATTACATATGCAAAGCTGCTAAATGCTGAATTTGTTGTTTGTTTTGGTAGGGCATTAGTGATTTCAAAATGAAGAAAGGTATCTTATGTGTTAGAATTATCACTAACTTCCGGATTTTTTGAGAAAACTTTCTGTAGTCAGGATCATTCCTGTTTTCTTCAGTTACTCCAAAAATTTTTAATAGTGTTGGAGCACCTTGATGCGCAATTTACTATTTTTGTCTCTGTAACCAATTTAGTTGAATGTTAATAAATCATACGTGCAAAAGGTCACAGAGCACCCTGACTTTTTCCCAGGGGTTGGAGGCATCTTTCTTCAAAGGTTGTTAGTGACAGCTGAAATAAGTCCAGCTGCTGTAGTGATCTGTGCTTTTTACACTTTCCAAAATGGCAAGTATGAGAAAGAGCTTCCATCTGCTAGAAGCCTTGTTTATCACTCTTACAATCTGTCTGGTAGTTGTGCAATGTTCCAGTTGTTTACTAGTTACCTGCACAGACTGTGCAGCACTGTCGCGTGGCTATTACGCCAGACGCCGGGGTAGGGAAAGGGATAAGCTTATGGAATTAATTTACAGCTAGCAGTTGTTTCTTAAGAGCAGTTTTTAGTAGGCAGATGTGCAGCATAAATGTTACACTTTAGCATGAATGTGGAAACCACAAACCACATGTTCACCGTAAAACAACATTTAAAAAAAGGGAAACATAGCATTTACTGGATAAAATAAATAACTGGAAGGAAATGGCATCAATGTGGTGTTTTCTCCCTGAGAGATGGTGATTCAGGACAGCTCTGCCAGTCAGATGCCAACTGTGTCTCATGGTCCCACCACATGTGCATAAGATGCAATACGGTTGGATTAAGATCTTGAAAAATGTGGGAGTACAGTGAGTGTAATTCCTGACCAACTTGTAATTCCAGTCCTGCAGCACTTCCCAGACTCAGTGTGTACAAAGATTTGGTGGGAGGGAGCATGGAGGTTCCAGGAAGAGCTGGGAAAATTGGATCAATAAATCTGTTACCACGCAAATTATCCTCAGCTGTTGTACATGGCAGAATAGAGGCCAAATGAAAAACAGCTTTTACAGTGGGGAGAATCGGCTCCTGTTTTTTCAAATCCAGCCATTTTTGGTCTGTATTGGGTGAAGAACTTTGGAACTTGCTCATCGTGTCAGTGGAAATCACTTCACTGCTGATTAATTTGCATAGGGATCTAATGTGCTTTAATTGGTACCTGAAATAACTAGCATTTATTTCAAGTTGCTGGGAAAATAGCAGTTTACAGAAGCAGTGATATTTTTTTTCATAATTATAAAAGGGAGAGGAAGATGGCAAGGGATCCTCATTATGGGTACGCACGGGTGGTCAGTGCTACCCAGACAAGAGAGGCTGTTCTCCCCTACAGAAGTGTAAGGTGTAGACTCGTATAGACCTTGCATCCAGTTTGTGTTTAAGCTCAGCTGTCTGTTCATTTACAGTAATGTCTATTTTAAAGTCATTTTGCTTACTGCAAAATGATTCAAACCACCATAGGGTGAGGAAAAACACTGACAGCTAAGCAAAGCTTGTTCTGCATAGTAACTAACACATCTTGGCTTCTTTTTCTTTTTTTCTTAATGCCTCTGTTACATTTCTTTCATCTTGCAAACATTGCTCTCCATGCTCAATTTGTTGATTTTTAACTTAGACCCCCTCTAGTGCAGCAGATGCATAAGAATTTGTAGGGTTACTCTGAGTTTTTAAATGGGGTTAAAAGCTGGTCAGATACCAAATTCTGCTACATACTTATGACTTTGTATCTTTACTTACTCTGTACCAAGGGAAATATTTGAAATTGCTATGTGTAAACCCTCATTTGAGGTAAATCAACATTGCTCTGCTGAGCTGAGTGTAACTGAGGCTTAAGTGAGAAAGTGACTCTGTGGGTTTATTGGTGTAGTTTTTTACAGGCTCTTGGAACAATAATAAATTCCTGGAAAAAAAGATGTTGTGTATGAACATCAGTTGATGTTTCTGTCTGTAATTTCACAGGCTTCAGGAATTACTGGCTTTCTCTAAGTGTTAGTGCACTATTTCTCTTTGAGGATTTTTAAAGCTCATGTTTCACTTGCTATTTTACTAAGACCAGCTGTTAGAATCTGAATATGGGGTTTTTTTTGCTTAGTTAACATTGTTTTTCTTTATTAAAATTTCTTTTATAAAAAGTTGCTTTCCTAACTTACAAATTTCTTACTTCTGAACTTGTGTTGGGAGGGAAAAAAAAAAAGGAAGCTGTGATAAAGACTGCAGTAAATCTAGTTTGAATTATGGCCATACATGCCTTGAAAAATCCTTTCCTTCTTAGGTTTTATGACGGTATGTCTGCAATGCCTAGATTGCTGCCCTAGAGCAAGGAAGATTATGTACATTTATCAATAGATGAGAACTTGTCTAGTAGCTGAGAGAGATTTACCGTTTTGCTTACTCTTAGGTTTGTTACCATTCCAGCCATTGACAGACTGAAGATGGAGTGAAGTCAAGAGATCATCCTACGTGTGTTCATTGTTTGTTGCTTGCACTTCAGTCAGTGAAACAAATCTTGTGAAAGCAACTAGGGCTGTGTAATAGCTATACAGGTTTTTTGGATGGGAAAATCAATTTTCTTATGAAGTCCAAAAATAGTGCACCAAATTCTTAAGTCCTTTAATGGGAAAAACTTCTACTGAGGACTTTGTCTGAGAGCAAGCACCCCACGTAGGTCAGTTGGCCTTGATACCAACAGGAATTGTTTGTCTGAAATGACGAGGGAAACGAATGAGAGGAAAGAGTATATATATTGTTGAAATAAGGTTCTCAGTATTGAAGTGCGCAGTCAGGAGGTCCTAGACAAAAGAATGCCCGCAGTTCATGCTTTCCTAGTACCAGTTGCTCATTGTTTCCTTTCACTCCAACGCTTCCTCTCAGGACACAGCTGGTCTTCCTTTTCTCTTAGAAGTTGCCTTGCTCATGCTGTGGTGTACTGGCATTGGTGAGGCCGGACCGTCACTGCGGAAGAACCAAATCAGCCCCAGCTCAAGCTGACTCCAACCAGTTCTGCAGGAGGAAGCGCATTCCCGTCTCCCAGTTGGAAAGAGGGTAGCACTGGCAGTAAGAAACCCACCCACCCAAGGTTACTTGCATCACCTGTTACCGATACTACTCACCCAAAACAATGCATCATTCACACTAATAAGGGCAGTGCAAGCTGCAAGGACGCCGGTTTCACTCCTCTGATAGGGCAAATCAAATAATTTTTAATTGTCGGAGAACAAGCCAGCACTTTGTTTCATACGTGGGGGTTTTTTTTTGCCAGGATAGTGAAGACGTGGTCTGTATATATAACTGCAATATAACAAACAGCATCAGTAACCCGGAGTTGTGTGACTCGAGCCCTCGCCACCACCTGCACAAATCTGCAGGACACCGCTGCCGTGTACTGGTTCCCTCGCTGTCTGGAAGGACATCTGCAGCCTTTTACACCTACCAGTCTGTTTTGACCCACAGCACCACCCCCCTTAAGGCACCTTGCTTTCCTTTTGGGCAACCCTGTTTTGCATAACGTAAAAGGAACTCCCAGGCAATTAGCAGCCCACGCAGCTTTCAGCTGCTTGCCAGCCCTTGCACCTTGTTTCAAAAAAAAAAAAAAAAAAATCTGTGTTCTTCTCACTCTGCTTCCCTGTAGTGGGGAAAACCCAGGTACGTTCTTATCCCGGTGTCCACTAAGACATTGAAAAGACGACCCTTTGCATGCTCAAACTAGGAGGCAGCAATAGCAAGCTGAAAAATGAAATGGCTTTAAAAAGAAACTTTAGTCTTAGTACTCAACTCAGCCCTGCGTGAAATGGGGTGGGTTTTTTCCTTTCGTCCCCCCTTGCAGTGTGGATTTCCACAGCAGAAGGTGCAGATGGCTGCTGGCAGCTCCTGCCCCAGGAGCCCCAACTCACCCTGCAGTGGCCATGCAGCCTCGCAGCTCCTCAGGACCCTCCGCAGCCACTGGCTTCTTTGCCGTTTGTGGTCTTCTCCTCAGTGGACCTGCTGCTTGTCTGGGCTATGGCCTGCTTGAACGATCTCTAAACAAAATTCTCCATTTCTGCCTTTGTGGGTACTTAAAAAAATGCATTTACTTGGTTCTCCTTGGAGACACCCCTTCCAGATTGCCCTGGAACAGGAATTCCAGCTGTTGGTCAGTTCTGAAAGAGAGATTGAGCTGACAGTTAACAGGTAATGAGAATGGGGGTTAAAGAGTTCTAAAATAATTGGGAAATATAACAAAAGGGGCACAAAAACCAAAAGGGAGAGACAAAATTTGTTTTAAATTATAAAGGAGCTATTGCTGTAAATGTTGTAGTAGACGAAAACGTGTCTGGTGTTATCCAATGAAATATTAATGTTTGCTTCTGAAAATTTTGCACAGTTTGACTACGGCTGTGCTCCGGTTCTGCCTCAGTGTAACACAAACACCACCCAGCTGGCTGCCTCACGAGGAACTGCAATTCCATACTACACAGTCTTTGGAAAAATTGCCCAAATTATTTGCTCCCGCAGTCGGATAGTGTTTTTGAGGGCACTTGTGCATACACATCCATTCAGAGGATGCAAGAGGAATTGTGTGAACCAGAATAAACCTGGGGAGCTGATCAAAGAATATTGTTCCTTACAGTCAGCTTTCCTCTCTACAGGCAGCTTCAGTCACAGGCTCTTCATTATGGACCATTTATCTCCTCTTATTTTCCCAATTTTGTCCTAAACTTTCTATGTATTCTTTAGATGTGCTTTCCTTAGTTCTTCCATTCACTGTAACTTTAAGGTTGTCTAAAAATAACAAAATCAGTATGAACGACGCTAATTTTAGCATCACGTTTTTTATTGATCTGAAAAATGTAACCGTAGAACAATTGTGAGTGGAAGTACAATATACTAAATCAATGCGTATTATGTAATCACTTACAATTAGTTGTACCTAGCTGCCCATAGTACAAGGCACCGTACAACTATACTTTAAATAATGCCAGTTATATTTTAAAGAGCCCTGCTAGAGCACTTACAGTCTGATAGGTGTGTGTGTGCAGAGACACAAAGATGAAGGGCCTCATTTTTTTTCGAGGCTCGGTGACAGGTATCCTCTGTTTGCAATGTTTTATTGAAAAAAAAAAAATCCTGATATTTATTATTTTAATGCAGTTCATCATTTGACTTTGTAGGTCCTGTTCCAACTGGCTGAGAAGCAAAGATGTAAAAAAAAGAAGAAAAATTAAGAAGCATAGGGAAAAAGCTTCGTTTCAGATTTATCACTGATACGTTTTATAGACTTTTGTAGTTTAATGTGGAATAATATGCTTTTAAAGTAATTGTTTATATAGGATTTACATAAATGTTTGGGGCTTCTACACAATAGCTTGACAGGCACTTCTTTTGGCTAATTTAGGAGGAAGTCCTTAGTACTGAATGGCTTGAGCAATATAGCAGCCAGATGTTTTTTGCTAAAACATTAATGAGACCAGATGGTTTATAATAAACTATTATGGAAAAAGACTTTTGAGAGGTACAAGAAGCCTTATCTATTCATAAGTCTTCATTTATCATTATTGTAAAAGAAATAAAAGTTCTGTGGCTGCCATCTAATCTGCAATTTAAAGTTCGAAGCACTTTGTTCATGCAGCTTCATGCAAACTGTCCTCCATATTATTGTTGGAGACATCACTAGATGACTCCTTAGGTAACCACAATCTGTTGGACGTGATCCCAGCCTACCCTTTCTGACTATTTTCTTGAAATCGTTGGAAAATCATCAAATAATCACAAGGTTTTAATAGATAGGTCTTTAGAAAGTTACAGCTACCCTAAAACACTGTTGTCACAGGGATAAGAGAGATTTTAGAGTGATTTTAGAGGGGAGCCCCATGCCGCAACACGTGCAGCACCGAAAGGCAGATACAGCACCATCTCCCCAGTGCCAACATCAATGCTTCAGGCATCATGATCTGGCAGAGCTACAGCAAACAGGCTATTCCGAGTTACACTGAACACACCTGCCTCCTTCTCTGCCTCCGCATGGCGCTCTCTAGTTGTCCTTCCAAGGGACTAAACGATCCACTAGTGACCTCTCTTCTCCTCAAGTATGTCCCCAACGGCAGCAGAGCTGAACCTGACAATAAAACAGCCTCTACATAGTGGCCAAACTCAGCTCACAGCCAAAATCTTTAGACAGTTAAATACGCCCCCTTCCCATCATCGCTGCTGTCAAGAGCCAAACGGCCAGAATTCCACACAAACGGGCAGGGAAATGCAGCAAAACAGCTTTCTGTCTGCTTCAGGCTCCTGGCTTGCTGCACCCTCCCGCTGGTCTCCCCGCAGCAGGACGCAGCGACTCGCTGTTTGCTAAGCCTGTCACCGGTGGCTGGCACGGTGGCAGGGTCGATGGCAGCCCGACCAGCAGGAGGGCGAGGAACCCGTTGTTTGCAACAGGAAATGTTTTGGCAGACTGAATGGAATAGGGGAAAACTACAGAGCATCCCACCAAAACAGGAGATGAATTTTGATGCGAAACACAAACGAGGCTGGGTGGTTGATTTGAAAGAACGAAACAAACAAAAAACTTCCCCAGATCTTTTATTCTCGTGAAAGGAAGCGGGGGGAAAAAAGTTCATTCCTTTGCTGGTGACTTGGCTTATGCTGCTGGACACCTCTAAAAAGATTCGCTACCCCAAATATCCTTCTTTTCTAAATGGAAGCCCCAAATGGTTTCACACTTTATTTCCATTTCCTCCACAGAACTAAAGCCAGCAGACCCTTCTCCAGCCAGGGTAAGAGTTTACAAAAAAAGCCTAGCATGCAGCAACAGAGAGCTTTGGACAACCTCCTGACACATCAAAACACAGGCTACATTTCAGTGAGCGCTTCCTCGCCAGGCTGGATGCAGCCTGAAACAACTCCTTGATGGCTGCAAGACATTATATACCATTAGTAGCACTGTTAACACCGACCCCATGAAAGCATGTAGAAAACTTTCTAAGATAGAAAGAAAAAGAGCCATTTAAGTAATTCCCCTTTGCAGCCAACTTTGGACTTACATCCTAAAGTCAATGACTGAAAAAAATAAGGCCAGATTATGCCATCATACAAAACCAAGAAAAGCCTAATGCCAAACGCTTATAGGATGCAAAGACCTTTTCTGCAACTGACAGGAATAACCGTTCTGCAATGCTGACATCTTGTGGCGGCCTGCTCAATGATTTCTTATTTTCATACCACACCTGAGGAATTTCACACAGAGGTGAAATAAGAGCAGACAACTATTGTGTTGTTGGTTTGGGTTTTTTTTCCTTTCAGGCTACTGTTTTTTGTGTTATTACTAACTTTTTATGTGTATTACTCATTTTTTAACTTGTGGCTGGGAAGTTCTCGCGTCGATTATCTCGTTTATTTAAATGAGGTAGCCAAATCTTGTCCCGTACCAAAACCAGTTTGTCCCTGAGGCAAAAGTTTCTGGTTTTGTCCTTCTGCTCTTTCTGCAAGAGGATCTTCTCCTGCAGGAGTAGTGCAGAGGGATCTCCTAAAGCAGAAGTAACACAGTTCATGCTTCAGCTCAGGAGAGGGGAGCGTGTGGCAGACAGATCCCAACACAGACCCCGATGTTCTCCCTGCTGGCATCCCAGCTGGTCGTGAAGCAACTGCGTGCTGTGCGTTTTGACTGCGCAGCGTTTGTACTGTGCAGTACACCCAAACAGCATTTCCATGAAGACTGAAGGCTTAAGGTGGGTGTTCAATTCTAAATGTCTCCTGTTTGCAGCCAGTTTCGGTAAGTCTTTGACAAGACTTGGGCTGCGTAGCCCAAAACCTGTTTGCGAATACCCAGACCCATGTTTCTGGCTCTTCTAATTAATGAGAAGCCTCTTAAAACTATCCTATGCTGGTTTGTGCCTTTCAAGTGGATAGCAGATTTCTGTCAGAAGACTTTTATTGAAAAGAGGTAAATATCCCTGGTGCGGGCACCCCGTATTTGGTGTACACCCAACAGCCAGTAATGTCCTTAAACTGACTAGCAAGTTTCAGTGTTTTTATTTGTGTCCTCCCTGCCCAGTGAATATTTCCATGGTAATGTGGTTGAGTGCAACTCCCTGGCTTGATTTCTCAAAATGTGCTTTAGCAGACACTTGGCATTTGAAATGAATCACATGTTGCCACTCCCTGGAAAAACACGATAGCTGATGAAACGTGTGCTATTACTGGCCACCGTGGGAGTTTATTACTGGAGCTAGTGATTCTGCAGCTCAGTGCTGATCCTAAAAAGAGATCTCCTGAGGATGTGTGGTTGCTTTTTCTCAGGATAAGGCTCCAAGAATGGAGCTTTGTATTTTTTTATTAGTCCATAAAAAGTAAATTATCATGAATGCAGATACTCAGTTCCATTCAGGCTATTTGTTCAAATTTCTGTAAGCAGGTGCAACCCCAGAAGGGAAATCTATTTATCACTGATTCACTAAGGATGGCACCTGGGGGAATCAGAAAAGGGTGATGGATTAAAACCTGCCGAAATTAAGTGGAAGTTTTGGATAATGCACGTAGCTAAAGAGAGTGTAAGAAATGAATACTACTTTAGCTACGTGCATTAACTGTTATGTCTCACCCAGGACTGTTCATTTAAGGAAATGCAACTTTCAACTTCCTTTTGTTCCAAAGCACACGTGTTACTCCACTAAAATTTGTGACACTTGTGACTATACCCTGCAGCTTCAAACACTCTCTCTTCAAACCACAAGGGAAGTACCTGGCCTGTGGTAGGGCTCACTTGAAAAAGATTTCTTTTGATATTTATTACCTTGAAAAACTGCTCCTTGGGCTTCTGCAGACTC